>KZ345016.1:93483-105584 GCA_002352805.1 Teladorsagia circumcincta
GAACGGGAGGCTCGCAGGACTTGCTCTATAAATGTTTTGCAATGGATGTTTCGCAACAGCACGATTGTATAATACCCTCGAGTGCGGCATAAACACCTACTTAGTGAAGTTGCAGTCATTCCACATAGCGCTGCAGCAGCAGCAGGACGGCAGTGGAGGGGGAGAGGAGGGTAATGGGTAGTGAAAGAGGAAAGACAGCCGCAAACATATTTAAGCTCCAAATAAGTGTCTATGTGCCGTTTTAACGTCCAATCGTTATTGTGATGACGTCCATTGCTATATGAAACGCACTTTTGTGCATAGCATCTTCCTGCGAGGTATTGGTGTCACAAGTGGAAGGGGCACAGCGATAGGAGTAAATCTCACGCATGAAGGGGGGATTCCGGTGGTTGCCGGGGGACCAATCTGGTGTGATATAAAAGGTGGGATGGAAAAATATTCGGCGGGGGAGGGAAAATGATAACAGCTTATGAGGGCTGTCAAAAGGCGCTGAAACGCAAATTTTACAGAATTAATAGCGGGTGTCCCAGCAGCAGTGAGGCGTTGGTTCCGACAAGTGATGTTTAGAGTGGACGGGAACGTGTTTGGTGAGGTACAGAACGTGATAACAAATGATAAACGCTGATAATAAAGGTATGCGTAAAAATGTCGAAACCAGATTCTAGATAAAAAAAATGGTTCTATTCCCACCATTCCAACTTCAGTTTATTTGCGTTGCATTCGCCACGACCGCTACTCTCTCCAGAGTTCCTAGGAATGTAAATAGTGTGGTTGTTAAAAGAAATGCTATTATGATTACTGGGTATTTCCACTTCAACATCATTACATCAATTATTATTATACCGTTAAATTATCCTGACCTTCGATTTATGGTGGTTGTTTACAAACACCGTTCAGTTCCGCACTCCGCCGCGCGTATCAAACGGTGAGCTTCAGCAAAACAAGGAAGCCTATCGAAGGTATGCTAACGCTGTTCACGAAGCAACTACCTGTTGGGATCTTTAGTGGCGGGACCCAACACTCCACAGGTTGTCCACTTCCAGCAAAGCCTACCGTGTCATGCACGCGGTAGCGTGCGGAGCTCAACTGGTCCTATACAGGGGTGGCCAAAAAAGAGACACTTTGACCATGACACACATCACCAAACTTTTCTTAACCCAGGATGTCGCTGTTGATAAAAGTTTTACGGCATAATATCTTTTAGATGTCTCTCCATAAGCAGAAGCAGGTCTTCGTTCACTGCCCTCACCGTCTCCGAAATATGATGTCATTTGCCGTGGCCGCCGACCTCTAGTATGTCCTCCGTAATCGCTCTATCCCCAAGCAGCTCGATTAGCTGATGGATATCTTCCTAGAAACTAGACCTTCAACATGCAAGAACCCGTCCGGCCAGCGCTTTGGATAGCCTCATGATGATCCACGATCCGTGGAGGACCACGTTGAGCTCAAACAGTGCGCAACGTTTCCGTGGTAAATTCTTCTCATGTCGTCGGTTCAGAAGGCTATCATGACCATAGCTGATAGTACGGAACGTGCTCTTCAATCTTCAATTGGGTTCATAGTGTATGAATTTAGCGAAGTGCATTAGCGTCTTCCGAGTGAGAGGTGGTGTTTCTTTTTTTTTTTTTTGGCCACCCCCGTATATACAATTGCAGGCGATGGTTTCGCTGACAACGCGACATGCTTCTTGAATACAGGAGTAAGCTAAATGTGGAGTATATGTAGACACATCGTAAAAGTAGTTAAGGTCGTAGCAATCACGAGCCATAACAGCCAAATATTGTAAAAAGACCAAACGATCATTACATTGATATCTGAGCAAGTGAGTCAATATCACTCCACCACTACCACATAGCATCCACTCTGCGTACGCAGAGGAGACTGCACTACAGTGACCTCTATTAGACGATAATCGAGGCGCTCCAAATTTACTACCGAATCGCGGAAGCGTTTAGGGACAATCCCCCCTCCCCTCTCGGCCTCTTCAAAGGTTTTGGGGTCACCACGAAAACGGCTTTGAAGCCGTGGCTAGTGTCTCTCGTCGTGCAGCAGGACCACCTCGTTTCCTGCACGGCACAGAAGTTGGTTCGTCGACGCTTTAGCGCTTCCACCAGCTCGCAGAAGCGGCCCGTCTGCGTGCCAAAATTTAGCGTTGCAACTGCGTCTTCGATACGTTGCAGGACTAGGTCCACAGAGAAGGGGCATGGTTCAGGTTACGGTATCGAAGTAGGCTGGCCTTGATTGGCCGGGGCTCGAGAGTGATGGCCCAACGTTGACCGTACTACCAATGATCTGATAGTTGCCCTCCTCTAATGCCGTCCTTGTACCGGAGACCCTCGCATACCTTTCACACTCGCGTGGGTTCACAGCTGGGTATCGTATTCCGCGGACGCCACAGCATTATTTAGAGAATCATGTAGTGGCACTCACATTGTGATGTGACGTAGGTATTAGTAGGCCGACGCCGACCTGTCAAGGGAGCTCTTCGCCTCCGATGTCCGCGATCAGCTCAGCTCACAAAATTGAGCTTTTTCTAGTAGCACCCCATGAAGAAACGCACACCATCACCTATGCGTCCTTTTCGCCAGTTTTAAAGAACTTTGTTCCAACGAATTCAATGCTGAAGAATTTCGTTCCGACGAATAGTATAAATAAGCTACCTGAAATGTTCGAAACCCATGACATGACATCATGTCACACGGTCCCACGCGGACGGAAGAGTGTGGTATGATGTCATGTCTCAGTCTCACACCACACGGTCGTCAATGTGTTAAGAAGTGAGGTTGTGATCATTGATTTCTTCCCCAGGTCTTTGTTGTGGAATTACTGTTGAGGCATGTTAGGGTCACGAGATCCATTCTTGGTGGAATTCTAGCTAGTACTGTGGCGTAGTGAACAATGCACCAGCAAGGTTACTCTGGCGAGGAGTAAGTTTAGCCCCAGGTGGGGCACTACAACACACTTCTTTCCATTGCTCCGCGTGCGGAGCGGGCGCTCTAGCGAGCAACGCACGTGCTTCGAAGAACTGTTACGTGATGTCTTGGGGCAGTTGTGAGGCGTAGTGCATAAACCGCACCAGCTCGAGCGCGCTTGTATATGACGAGACGCTTGAGTCGTACATTAGTTCAACTGCATGCCCCAGTGCCAACGATGGATTACGGTGGCACCTTACATACGCGTGCTGAGGAATTGCTCTTGCTTTTGGCGTAAGGTTGCACTTCAGCGTCACTTCAGTTCGCTAAGGATAGTTCATGTCGAAAACCGTTGATCTTACTGAGGGAGCTCAAAGTTTCGATATACAGCTGAAGGCCTCTCTTATGCAGACATGCCTGTCTTTTGTTTCGATTTCGAGAAGTAATTTTTCACACAGAATGATGACTCTGATGGCCAGGAAACAAAAAGAGACAAAGAGGAAAAAAGGCACAGGCTCCTTGAGTGGCAATTTTCCATCCAGCCTTCAAGCGAACGATTTCGTGGACATGGTGTTTTCTACAGCGAGAGCCCAACGCGACATGTTCCCTTCGCGAATGCCTTGCTTATCTACACACCACTGGTTACTTGATAGCACGGCCATTTTAGTTTCGTCAGCACGTTCGAGCAGCGAAGAGGTCACATTTGCAGAGACAAGCTTGGACTGCTTTGGTCTTCGCGATCTCATAACCAGACCTACGGTGCACGATTACTTGGTCAAAAGCTGCGCACGCGACTGATAGACTGTCGGCGTAATTCCCCACCTCGAAGTCATCTTGACATTCGCTAGACGTTGTCATCACACTTACATAGTCGGAATGCTCCAAGCTAGGTGGTTTGTAATTTTACAGTTGGAAGTAAAATTACTGCGGAGGCGCTGGCCACCTGAACATTAGGTGGATAGACAGCTCCAATACGCCGCAAAATTCAGTCCAGGACTCTTTTTCATCCTCCCCTACAAAGAACTCAACATTTAAGGTTGTGGGAAGCGACGAAAATGAGGAACATTGGACTCCTCCTGCCCAAACTCAAGCGAACCTGAACAGGTCAGTCCCTCTCCTCAAGTGCATAAGGTCATTCTCTCAAAACATAAGAAATCTTTCGCGAGCTTCCATCAGGTGACACAGAGCAAAGTTGTGAAACAAACATTTAACAGCAGTTCATTTCACCTCTCGTGAGTTCGAAGTGGAGCAGAACTCTGACGTTGCTATCGGTGCAACTAAAGCCTTCAGGACTTCATGGATAAGTCGGTAACAGAAAATTGCACATTCATGGCTTGAACAAATGATATTCATAGACTTCTGTGAGACGATCACAAAGCGACAAATGCCTTCATGAACCACTCTTGCGGCTGAAAGATGTTGATAAAAGCTCAATAATTGCTCTTTCCCTTTCTTTCTCTTGTCTACTCCAGTCAAGTGTGGCCACGTCTTCTCCGAGAGATCCTCTAACCGGCCTCTGAAACGGGCGGTACGAAAAATGGTTGTCATCGGAGTTAGAAGTAGAGGAGGGGGGTAGAGGAGACGCATTGGTCAAGAAAAATTAGAGAAAAAAATGACTCAAGACTCGAAGATGAGGCCCATTTTTTCCTGCTGTTTTCGTCTCTGCTTTAAACGAGCCAGTGACCAAGACGAACTCGATTGCACATGCTAACCTTCACAGGAGGTATCATGCCGACAAACAGCATCCTTTCATTGATAGCGCACAGCTTAGGAAAGCTAAAGGCTTTGAAATGAAGAGCAAGGTATGGCGAGCCGGACCATGGCAGGCGACGCTAACCAGGGTTGGGGTTCGCTACGCGGCGATGAGCGCGACTTCCGCAGCGATGTACACTCCATCCCACCGTCATTTGCCTGATGCGTATCTTTCCTTCTTCCACATCCCACTATCGTAACATCTTCCTTACGTCGATGGCTCTTGATCACATACTCTGACCTCTTCGTTGGAGCTCTTCGTGTTCATGTTTCTCAAGTTTCGAATTCTTTTATTTCCTTATTAAGTGATTTTGTAGCCTTCTCAGCACATGCCCGTACTACAGAATTCGCTTTTCTCGCCACTTCAGTTGGACGGTAACCGTTTGTATGGCTGTTTGGCATCCCTTTTCCTCACCTAATAGTCACGTCCAGCAGCAGTCCCATCTCAGCATTCTCACTTCAGCAGAGGGAGGCTGTATTTCGTCGTTCTTGTTCAATGTTCTCACTCGATGCTGCATCACAGGCCCTCAGGCACTTTCCGCCACACCTTCCCTTCGAGACGGACCCCTGACGAACTGAAAGCAATACCCCCGGCAGAAATCGTGTCGAAGAATCTATAATGGGTGGGATAGAGTAGCCCACGAGTATCACAGATTTGTCGTTGTTGCAGGATGAAAGTGCACGATGAGGGCGCTAGGGTCCTACAAAGTCAGCATTCGGCGACTGATCTTGAAATTTGGACGAGATACCTCGCGCGCACATCATTATACGCGGCTAATATTACGGCGTTGCGGCTAATTCAAACACGCGCGAGTTGGTGGAGCCGCGGAACAAGCATGCTCGTACAACTCGTCCGGCGCTATCTAGAAGGGGATACTTGGTGGCTTCACCGATGCATTTCCTCACTTCTTCTATCAGTTCTAGTCAACTAAGCATTCACAACTCCAGTATCGACCGCTGTAAACCGACACATTTGATCTGGAGGTGTTGCCTGAACGATTATGATTGCTGCGGAAGGGATTGCACAATCTCTTGAAGCTGGATTGGGTAATGGGAGTGGGCGAATTCTTATATCAGGTCTGTTCAGAATGACCTCTAAATTCGGAAAGTTTCAAAGGATACTTGTAATTCGCAAGATTATAAGACCAAACTTCTGCACTACACAAAAAATAACATAGGCAATAAGAACATGGAAAAATCAAGAAGTTTCGCAAGCGCGCTTCCAAAACAGTCTACGTCTAGTTTGTGGTGCATGTGCGTGCCGACGAACAAACCATTTCAGTCAGCATTCATGAAAGATTCAATATTTTTCTTCGTTCGTTTCAATTTCAAGATTCAAAAACTCGACGTTCACTAAGAGATCGGTAACGCATCGTATCTAGAAATTACACATTCAGTTCACAATTTCAGGTCTGGAGTGAAAGTGAGCGGGCCTGACGACCTCCTTTCCGGACCGGTTCAAACGGTGAGCACAAACTGGTCCGAATTTTTGATGCCTTCATGCCATGGTATGCCAACATATCTCACAGCAGAACAGCCAGTCCCAAGCCGTCAGAAAAAAAATGAAAAAATGAAACAACTGGCTGCTCGCTCAGTGCATTGGATGCCCTCCTTTCCTACCCCTCACCATCATTGCCCGAACAAAGCGATTAGAGAAATTGTGCCTGTGCCCAGGGTGAAAATCGTGTCGAGGACGTGGTCGCAGAAGTACGACCCCCCTGAAATCGAAGTCTTAACACGACCCCTCCTATTTTGATTCCCTTTCATGAACGGAGTATAGTGGTAGTGTAGTGGTGAGTATCCGCGTCTGCCAGATGCGATACCCGGGTTCCATTTCCCATCGGAGAGAGTTTTTGCAATCTCACAAAGAGTTGTCCATGCCAATGCCAATGTTTGAGAAGTTCATAGAAGAGCATCACAACAGCCTGTATCGACCAACGGCCGATTCCGCGACAGCTGCTGCGCGGTTTGCCGTTGGGTCAGATTTGCTGATGCCCCTCTCAAAACCACCGGAAAGTACACCCTCTATGAGAAGGTTCCATTCCCCAATTTTTGAAGCTTTTGAGTAGCACTCGGTCCCGCTACTGCCAAGCAGTATTGAATCTGCTTTGAAAGCCTCCATGCAAAGAGATAAGGTCTCTCAAATTTCGTCGAGTCAGCGTCGAGGACGGTGACATTTTCATGCGAGTTTTTGCCACTCCAGAGGCAGTATCTCTCTAATTTCTTGGGTGATCAAATAGGTGAGGATAGTTCTGGAAAGCGGAAGGATTGCGCATTCTGGTAGTCCATTTAGCTTCTTTCCACGTCTTTTAATTGGGGAGAAATTTGCGTGGAGGATCTATCGAGGACCATCCTTAACCATCCCCTCAAAAAGTCGCTCCTCCCTCACCAACCCTTTGACGGAGATGTGGATTTGCGCATAGCGGGCTATTGGGCCACGTCTGTTTTCGGCGTGTACAACTCTCGCCTCACACTGAGGAAAATTGTCCCTTTAAACAGTTTTTCCATAGAATTTTTGGCTCTAGCAATATATCAAACATAACTGCAGTTCAAAACATTCATAATATATACCAGTTTAGCTGCGCACATATCCGCGTGCACACACGGGGCTGCAATGGCATAAGACAGAGACACTGAAATTTTTGTAGTGCATCGTGGCAGACGCCGCCCATCTCCATGGCGCCCACCAGCAACTGATCCCTTTCTTCGTCAACCTTTATCCACTTTTCCCGGCTTCTAGACTCTCGATGAATCACTTATAATATCACTTTGCAAACCCCGCCGACTTCGACGCATCCCCATCCACCAATACCTGTGCTGAACTCTACTCCGTTTTCCGACTACTTCTTCTCAGTCACCACGACTTCTTAGAAACAATGTTTTGTGAATAATCCCGTCCTTTCAGCTCAAGCCCCACCCACCAATAGCAGTAGACCCCTATTCCGCTGTCGGACTCTATCCACACTCCCATTATCAACATTTGGCCTCCCTCCTTCTCTGACCTCTATCCACCTTTTTCCAGCTCTCTAAGACTTGTTAGAACCAAATTATGAGGACTTGTAGGAAATTCTGTCCATTTCAGGACACGCTCCGCGCATAGCGGAAGGGCCTCCGTGCACGCTGTGTGTGCTGGTGACACCATAGCCATTGCTCCTCTACACTAATTTTTTTTTCCTGCTGTGCAGGCTTTTTCCTGACCAAGTTATGAATTTTCTCACTAACCACCGCTTTTTCCGAGAAAGACTCCGCCCACCAAAGGCCCATTTCGATCTGGCTCACCAACGCTCACCTGTAACCACTTTTTCCCCAGCCTCGAGATTATTGTGAAAGAATTTGGAATCATGGTCCTCAGTACCGCTCATTCCGATGCACGCCGCGCCCACTGTGGGCAGGGTTCCGCTCAAATGATGTATGTTTCGTACTTCTCGAGAAATGATACACCATCCTATAGTTGGTCCGGTCTCTTCAAGTCAATCTACGAAAGTAGGGATTTTCGTGAGAGACAGGCGCCGTGACATACATACATACACATAGCGCATTATACAGTAGCGGTCGAAAATTTGGAAACTTTCTTGTTTTCGATCTAACGCAGCGATTAAGCAACGAGAATGTCTCAAATTCACATATGATATACAAAATCAAGTGGAGAATACAATGTGAATCGGGATTCCATAAAATCGGGTATTAGTTTTAAAATACAATTTTTTCAAAAAATGGCGCGTCAAAGGTTGGAAACTCCGCAATTACAAAGCGAAATCAGCACAGCACCCGTCGAATCCGAATACAAATCAAAACTTGGTTGAGAGTTCGTGCGATTCTACGATGGCGTAGTTTTTTAGTAACACTGAATCACTTAGAACAACCTTTTCGGAATCTGAAGTGGAATTCTACAGTTCATCAGCTAAATCGAATGGTTAGGTAGAATTTTTTGCTGGAATGTTGATGAAACGATATGCGAGCTGTTACCTATGGTGCACAACTCAGTTGCATTTCAAATCTTGCCTTGCTCCATGCTCCATCCTTCATGACAGCATTTTTTTTCTGAGTCTAGGAAGGCGACGGGGCAGGCCTGCGTCGGATCATTGTGATGGGAGAAAACCCATATTTTTCGGCTAGTTCTGACTAACAAATGGTAGCATCGCATTCTTCGAACTATCCTTATGTTAATGCCAGCCCACATTTCGCTGGGTGCTAAGAAGTGAGAAATCGCCGAATGGTCCGACACACCCTTGTCTATGACACTGCTCCACCATATTGTGACTGCTGGGATCTGATACCTAAAATAAAGTTTCCACTTGACAGATCACTTCACATAGTTCACAACAACATTTCCAAGAGGGCAGGAATCCGACGCTTCGCTGAGCACAGTTTTATACCTCTCGCCTTCCTTCAAGGTTCGTCACTTGTAGGCGGAGGTTAGTTGGGCCATCCAGCTTTAAAAGCCTAACAACGGCTCCTTGTTGGGAGATCTTCCACCGTATAAGTCAGGTCCCAGCGGATGTGTAGCAGCACTCTTGCTTGCGATCGACTAGGAGAAAACCCGAAAAGTCGTAGATAATGCCGAGGGGGCAAGATGGGTCGGTCAGTCTTCAAAGTCTTATCAAAAGTCCAATCTCTTCGTGAGATTACTTTGTTGGTTGGACCGTCCTCTTTATGCTTGCTCGGCTCTGATGGCCCCAGAAAATCTCTATAATAGCAATTTTTAGGGGTCGAAATGATGAGAAACAGCTTTTCTTCCTACTTCGGACAGTGAGGTCTAGAGAAACCTCTACAACAGAGGAAAGGTCTTCTTTTCACGTGAATTCGTTTGAAAATTATATACTATTTAAATATCAAACTAAAATTAACATAAAAACACGATTATGGGGAAGGAGAAATTACAATAGCAAGCAAAACGGAGAATTTTCAAACTTTTGAAGCCCCAATTCTTCGAAAAAATTGGATTTTACAACTATGGTTTGCAATTACGGAAAATCCTATTGCGCATCGAATTCAACACTGGACTTTTTACACACTATGTGAATTTGAGGCAACTTCATTGTTAACCAAAAATTAAAAAGGTTTCAAACTTTTGACCGCTACTGTATATAATGGGATTGGTGGAAATAGAATAGGAAATTTGGAAGGGGAATCCGGATCTCAAAGGATGAAGGGTAAGAGCGACATTTATGTGTCCAGAAGAAATTCCTATGCACTTCGAACCCCTTCCTTTGTGTGAGGGCTATGGAAGGAGCAATATCCCTCATAAGTTATCAATCTCCACCCTAGTAATACAAAACTCCAATAAATGTGCAGGCGAGCTGAATGCCACATCCTGGAAGTTCACTGAAATAAGCGCTCATAGAACATTCCTGTAGGCCATGCTGGTCACACAGAATTATGAGGCTTGATTATAATCAGTGGGGTGTCAAAGGTGTTTAAAATACGCAAGGGAAAAAAGGTGGCACTCACCAATGGGTGTCATTGTCGTCCAAGGAGTAAGAAAAACTGAAATGACCCAACCGGACTATCCCAATCACAGCTCATCAGAAATCATCCGTAGAGTTCATTCACGCGCACCCGAAAAGCTTCGCTAATCATATGCTTATGCCAGCGAATCAAATAAAATAGGAACTCAGAAATGAGTTCCTATTTTAGTTTTCTTTATTTTCCTAGTTCCCATTGAGAATTGTTCTCAATTGACCCCTCCAATGAAATGAAACATCGCAACTACATTGCTGCAGTCATAGTTTACAGGCGAAGTCGACCTCTCGAAGTGAAAAGTCAGCGAAGCACGCAGAAGCTCAGGGATCAGGTCCCGGTGATTCTTACCGAGAAAAGCGGAAAGAGGGGCCAAGTGAGGAGAAGGAGAAAGCAAGAACTCCAGTTGCATCACAAAGATCCGATGGGGAAAAACTTACCATGAGCATTCATACGAGACCAAAAGCATCTAGAACGTCCAGCACACGATCATCAAGCAAAAGTGTAAAGAGCTCTAGAAAGGACAAGTCGGGAGAGTGTGTGAAAAGATCTTGTGTATGTTGCTGTAAAAAGTCATCGAAAAACAAGAAAACGCAGTCAAGAAGGAACGACAGCTCCAGGAAATCTGGTAGATCCGGGAAATCTGGGAAATCTGGCAAGTCCGGAAAATCGGGAAGATCTAGGAAGTTGGGAAAGTCTTCCAAATCTGGGAAATCAGGCAAATCGAAAAAATCCGGAATATCTTGCTCGTTCCGAAAGGCTAAAAAATCGAAAAGCACATCCACTAGATCGCAGGGATCCGAAAAGAATAAAAGCGAACGGTCAAAACAAAGGAAGATCCGAACGAAAAGCTCTCACTCGCGTCGTAAGTTCGAGTTGTTTAATACTCTATTATAAAAAGCGAGCGTTTCCCGTTTAATAGGGCACTCATTGAGCAAAGTAAGGTCGACTGGCATTCTACACTGGTGTGCAATACTTAGGGATGAAATGGATTAGGTGGCATAACCTTTCAACAATTCAGCGGAAATGGGTGAACCTTTGCGAGCATGATGTTAAAGGTCTTTTAGTTATACATTATTACTGTACCTTATACATCGCGCGGTACGCCTGAACCTGGAGCCAAAAAAGACCGGCCACGTCGCACTGAGGGTTGGCGAAACAGGATAAGAAGTAGTGTACTGACCGCGCGGAGGCTTTGTGGAATATAGTGGTGTTCTTGATTCGTCTCGCAAGAAAGAATCACTGGGTAACTGGGAGATGGAAGGTTTGCCTAGGAGGTCGGTGTTGCTCACTGCATTGTTTTGTGCGCATGGGGAGCAATATGGACCCAGCCACTGCTGCCCGTAGAGCAGTAGATGGTGGATCACAAACAACCGCAACAGCAGGTGATTGCTATGCTTTGCAACAGGCAAGAATAGAACCACGTCAGTTGCAGGCTGCAGTTGCAAAAACATTTATCAGGATTGTAAGGTACGTGATCCCAGGCTGATCAGTGGTGCAGTGACCGTACAGGCATGGTCTCTCTGACTGACCAACAGTATCTGGTTTTCCTTCGAAACCCGCGCATAGGCGGGAACATTTGCTAGGTGCCGGGATACTACTATCGATGGACCACCGATTTGGTTGATCGCGTTCTCATCTCAGTTAAGATCAAAATAGGTGTGAATAGTGATTTTAGACTAACCCGCATAAGTGCTTTGAACAGGCATTCACTATTGACCTGTGCCCTGTAACCGGAAATACTGCATAGGGTGGGTCAAAATTATGGTAACCGCGGGCGCGCGCGGTCAAACCCACTTCTTTCCGAACTTGTTGTCTTCTTCATTTTTAAGCATAAAATGATGAAGGGCAAGGTCTTCGTCCCACACTCACTTAACATCATATAATTCTGAAAATTAGTGAAGTAGTAAAATCACGGTATGCCATTACTAAAATTAAACCGTCAAAGAGCTGTGGCACGCTACATCTAGCAACAGT
>KZ345016.1:178915-193831 GCA_002352805.1 Teladorsagia circumcincta
TTTAAGATCTGACTCAGCATTGTCTGAGTCACGATTCATATCGCGCCATCAAAAATTGCAGTGCATTTGCCACGAGGTTCCGTCTCACAGTCACTTTCACATCAACAGCCGTAACAATAAAGTTTTAGATACCCCGAAAGAGGTAGAAAAAAGGCAATAAACCTGCAAATCGTTTCAAACAGCTGAATAGCACACATTTTAAATGTTTTGGGTGACAATTCTATTCACCATTACCATCAAAAAGTTCCATTAGCTACACGAGAGGTTTGGCCAAACTGTGTAGTCCGTAATACAGAAAAAATGTGTTCCTCAACGTTTCTCAGCAGTTCAGTTTCTACAAAATTACCTTACCAAGTCTTACTCGCGCTAACACAGTCAAAGATACCAGAGAGAGCATCAGTTCGCAAAAAAAACGACCTCATGAAAGTGGTGGCTCGTCTTAAAAACTTCGTTGTGTGATTAGCTCCTCTTATCCGATTTAGGGAAGAACCTGAACAGCGGTTTTTTGTTGAGCCTGCTCCCAACATCCTCGACCAAAACGGCTTTCCGGGTTCTCCTCTTAATTGGATAAAAGTCAAAGTGCTGCGCTACACCGGCCCGGCTTTGCAGTATACTATTAAAGATCAGCCAACAGAAGCCGCTGTTGAGCTCCAAGAGTAGAAAGGCTCGTCTGGCTTACGCACTTCAACGGATATCCTGAATCAAAAATAAGGGGCAAAAAAAATTTTGCTCAGCGACGAGTCGAATTTCCCCATTTTTGCAATGATGTTGTGATTCTTCAAAAGGTTCTGTCAACAGGAAATCTTACTTGAAGTATCAGACTCCGATGGTCAGTAAGAGTTGAAGTAGTGTCAAAGAGGAGGATGCGTCAGACCACTCAATGATTTCCCAGTTTTCAGTATCCAACGAAATGTGGACTAGATAAATACAGGATTGTCGAGGAATATAATGCTTGACAGAACTATCCGGAAAAAAAGGTGTCGAGAACGACAATGATCAGAAGCGATCCTACAGCCTCATTGACGCTTTCCCGGACTACAACAAAATTACTATTATGAAGCGAACAAAGTCTGAACTATAATATAATTGAATTATGCACCTCAGCAGACCTGGAACTAGGTACTGTTGACATTTCAAAAGAAATTTCATCATAATTAAGCTACTGAAGTGTGGCTCTGACCAGAAATCAAAAATAATGTTCTGATTCAATGACAAAAAAGGTGCCACAGTCCAGACTCCAATTTTTGATGCACCAACTTGAAAAAAATCGTAATCCCCAGTTGGGTTTTCGGTTATTTAGAGTTGAGCTGCACATTATTTGCGATCGTTCATACCTGGGTCACTAATCTGCAAGCTTCTGAGAAATATTGTAAACAGGGTTGAGCTTGATGTTAAACAAGTTTGAGTTTGAGAAAAATCGTTAACCACAGATATACAATTCTGCGAAAGTACCGATGCGAATATCAGACCCGACCAATACTTTCCATCCAAAACGATCGAGCAGAGGCGGAGGAAGGGCAACTAGGGTCACACATAATGTGCAGCTCAGAAAAGCCCATATAATTACTCGTGTTCATCTTCAAGCTCTGTTAGATGAGAATGTGGCGGGCCATGCGACCGAATACATCAAAAAATTCGAGAATTCTACGAGTGAAGGCCATACTGGGCCTTGAACGTGCGTGGATTCGGTCATTTTGCTTGCTCAAATAATCACATCCGCAAAAACTGGCTGTCGGTGAAATGAGAGTGTCCGTGTGCACTGTCTAGAACTACTGAAAAAAAAATTGTCGCAGCAACTTTCTCGTTCTTTGATGACCGGAGAGGAAACTGGTCTCACACTTGCTCAAATGCCTTATTTTGGAACGTTTTTTTTTGTTACTCTGCCTATATCTCGAAGAAATTGACATCTTACATCCATTTAACCCTTTGACGACCGTATGGCTCGCCGGCGGGCCACACCAAGTCGGTCACTCAGAAGCGCGTGGCCCCCTTCTGGAAACCCACTCATAAAATGGTCCTAAAACTGCTTATGTTCAACGCAAAATGAAAGGGAAGTCCCTTGTGATGGCCCAACGCATATCTAAAAAAAAATGCGGAACACACGTTTAGAGCGCGCGGTCGTCAAAGGGTTAACTCAGTGACAGTACAACATATGTGCATGTGCACTAAAGAAATGAACGATCACAATAGTTTTCTTTCACTAGCCCTGCTCAAAACATGAGTAGGCTTTCCACTCCCTCGCTACTCGGAGACCTTTACCGGATTCCTACTTATTACTACTCCCAAACTTCTTTACTTCGTAATACTTCCGATAAGCATATTTACGTCTTGATACGTCGACAGAAGTTGATCGCTCAACTGCTCTAGTCGAGGTGATAAGTGTAGTATGGATCTTATTTGCCACTCAAAAAGGGACAAAATATTGCACTGAACTGAAAGAGATTTCCAAAAGGGCTGAACTGGTGAAGTCGCAGTTTTCCAGAAAAACAAAGTGCTTAAAAAGTTTAGGATTCTGAGCGCTTGTCTGGTTCCCATAATTTGTCCACCTCGTACAATGCTCATCGAAAATTGTTTTCCTGCACAAGTTGGGCGTGTCTGCTTCTATTTTTGTTATAAATTACTCGAATTTCAGGGCTATGGCATCGCATTACTACAGATCGTGAAAGCCGTTCTTACGATTAGGGGTCTGATCGACACAATCCACTACTTCATTGGGTCCACGCTTCTCTCTCACTCCTAAACGTTGATACACTTTCTGATCTTTTGACGTGTATTTAAACTACAGTCAAAAGCTCATGGATTATCCTTCAGTCAATAATCTACCTGAAAAAAAGCGCGCATGACGGATCACCCTTTGTGTGAAAACGACCGTCAGTTTGAATCATCGAACATCCGTCAATAATGAAAAGCAGCCCTTCAACTTGGGCGTACAGTCATTAGACTTACAGACACACTGTATAAGGTGTGTTAGTTAAACGGAGCAGACCGAGTGTTGGCTACCTATTGAGGTGCCGACAATTCGCATGCAAGTGAACGCCAACTTTTTAGTTGGAGTCAAAAGAACAACTTCAAGTGAAATGAATGAAAAACTCCAGACTAGAAAGTCTAATGTTACGTCTCATACAACTGTGCAAGTTCTGAGCAGGTTCTGAAGGGTAAGTTCAAGTATCAGACTTTCTCAGATAGCTTTCCACTGAGTCCGATTAGAAAGGGGCAGCTGACTATACAAAATCATTTTCAGCTTGAACGCAATTCTGCGCTCCGCCCGCAATGGACAAATGGATCAATGCTGTAGCTTAATCTGCACCATGTGCACATGGTCATTTTCATTATCCAGGAATAGTTCTTTCAGGGGAAAAGTGATGTGAGTTCGGAGATATTCCAATATTGTTAACAGGAATGTGACGAGTTGAGGCGATTGGGAATGGCTAGAAGCGTGACCTAAAAAGACGCTCCACGCCTATGCTTTTAGCAGGTTGTCTGAAGTGGATTCCAGACAGCCAGCCATTAAACTGTAAATAACTGGCATGAGCAAAAAACCTCTAATTCCTTCAAAATTCGGTGGAGAATGATTTCTGGTGAACTGCGCTATACTTAGCAGCAGGACTAGGAATGAGCATATCAAAAATATTGCACTTGCTGAAGGAATTGAAGAGGTGAAAATGTTGAAGAAGAAGGTACCGCAATAGCTGATTGAGCAGCGGCAAAGCCGTCTTTCCAACGAGACATTTCGCTCATTTTACGTTAGGAAATCAACCAACATTCGGAAGACATTGTCATCCACATGAGAAAGTGGACTCTTTCGAATAAGAAAAATTTCTTCTCCAACACTTGAAACATCGAAAAATCTCCAAAGCCGAAACGATATGTAGAAGATTAAAGCCATGTTGGTCATTCGGCTTTTCCACGGGACTTATGTATCACAGACGTTTTTAACCGGGTGGACCTGACATAACACCAATGTCGGTCTAGCACACCAACGATACATCCTTCAACGCCAAGCTCGTCAAGCGAGGAAGAAAAACAATCCTACTTAACAATGACGCTCAGCTACATGTTCCATTCACGACCTAGCAAGGATTCAAGAAAGAGGCACGCGAACCTTCGCTCCACACGCCGTACTCAATGTACCTCTCTCCGCACAACACTTACCTTTACAACCATCTCGACAGTTTCGACAGCTCTTTCAAAGATCTAAGTGGTGTAGTAATGACGCCCGAGATATGCATGGCCTCCAGAAGCGCCCACGGTGACGCAACATTCGAAAATTAGTATGATCAAGAAAAATCGGCAATTTCCCAAACCGTTTTTCCCTGTGGAGAATGTTAACTTCGAGTTGAGTTATGCTCTTTTGAAAAAACGTCAGAAAGCCGCATCACTTCTCGAAAACTTAATAATCACCGGTCCATCACGACACCATCAACCCGATGTGACTCGACTATTTGAGATCGTGATTTGAAAAACTCACCGCAACTATTCCATCTGCTGAGACGCTTTGGCATCACGCTACAAGCTTTGACCACAGTTATTATAAAATTCAGTATACATATTCAAGGAAACAGATCTGTCTTCCCATGTAATAGATTGCTTATAAATTATTCGTTGCGCTCTGTTATATGCGAAAACGGATGGCCTTGCGAATTCGATTTAATATGTCGAATCTTATTCAAACACAACACAGCCACGCCACTCAATTTTACCTTCGTATATTCCCAAAAACCTTTACAAGCATAATCAAATATGAATGCACCCTAAACAGTGTACAGAAGCCAAATTCCCAACATAAGTATATGATCGAATAAATATTTCTCACCATCAGACTTATGCTTTACGTTTAATTCGTGATAACCAATTTTACCTTCTGTTATTGCTGCGCTACATACTGTGCACGGCACTTAACGCAGAGCCGTAAAACAAGCACTTGGCGACCTTCCGTAAGCAGAGAGATTTCGACTGCTACCTTTACGACCCTGAGCTGAGCAAAAACATAAAACAACGCCTCAGCCGCAGTTTGAGGGTATCATGAATTCCCCGTTTCTCGCAACACATCTTTGTTTATCAGTCAAGGGAAAGTTGAGGTATTTTCGAATCTCTGGATCCAACTATTTCAAATTGAAATGTTCCCGAAAAAAAGTAATTATTGTAGCCACATAACTTCAGTCCGAATTTTGACACTTCGTTCACTCGAATTTTCTTTCTTCCAGGAAACAACTGATCAACGGCATAAACACCACCATGATCACTGATAGCATATATTTGCTGGTGAGTATCTGGAAATGAGCGAAGCTGAGGATTCAAAAATTTGGAAGCCATTCTGGGGTAGTTGTATTCTTTGACTTTTTTCCTCTTGCAGATGCTTATTCAGGGCGTAGAAGAGGCGATGGTTCGATGAAGCGATGCCAGTGCTATATGATGAATGTGGTATCGTGGCCCTGCCTATCTCCGTGACGAGTAGGCATTGCAATGTGACGTCGGGCGCTCATTTGGAGAAGAGAGATTCTGAGACGTTTCTGATGGTTTTCTCGCACTGAAGCCAGCCTGGAGAGCTATTCCACGCTGACTTTCGCAATGCTTTTCTTCGTACAGTGAAGTAGTTCCTAAACTAGGCCATTCAGCGAATACAACAAAGCGAGAGCAATATTGCCAGAGTAAGGAATTAGAACTTTGGTTGAGCTGGTGCTTCTCCGATGCGAGGTAGTCATCGGGTCCGCTGCGTATTGTTGACTCATGACCCATCTCCACTGGCGACCGACTAGGGAAGACCCTGGTTATGTCGCAGAATGAAATTTCCCCAGATAGTAAGACGTGCTTCTCGGGCAACGTTCGGATGCACTCCCAATTTACAGAGCAAGGGGCCTCATAAAAAGTGATTGGAGGAATAGGTTGAGGTTGATCCTCACAGCTCGTTTCATTTTGCCGATGGACCACTAGCTCAATATCCGATTATAGCACGGACTGGGCCAAACACAGCGCTGATCTTCTCTACTGTCTTCTTTGGAATAAGGTTCATTTTGGGATCGTGAAGCTGCTCATCAGAAATTACCCTGCTAAGGCCCTTGAAGCATTCTTAAACATATTGAAGTATTTCCAATGAAACCCAGAAGAAATTTGAGTTAGAACAGAAATGTGAAAGGAGTTATGAGACAAACCAATACGTGTTCGTCCTCAGATGAACTCAGGGGAGGGTCGGATCATAATCAGAAAGCTTTTAACAACAGGAAACGCAATAATGCCAAGGTTCTATGAAGAGAGGAGTTGGAAGTATTAAACAACGTTGTGTGTAACATCAGCTTTAGGCAAAGCGCTATTTAGGTGCCCTTCAACCTCAGAGGAAAAGCCACATCATCCAAGATCGCTACATAACACCATGAAACCCCTTGGAACACACATCGTTTCAGAACAAACGACACTGACTGAAATGATCCCTTTCCTTCGAGCAAGAAATACCACTGGTATTCATTCACCTTGCCCCTGCTCAGTAGCCCTCTCAAACAACAATGTGACATTGAAATGCCACCCACGTTAGTAAGGCTGATCCTGTAATTGTTACTGGTTCGACCACAAATTGGCGACGGCAGTAATCGATTGCAGCAATTTTTCATGATGTATCAAGGGACGAAATCCGAAGAACACTCAAAAAATCACTTCGAGGTGAAAAAGGCAAACGAAGGAATCGAATCAAGGAGCATGTTCCCACGTTTCGTTCGAAGTAGTGGTCAGTTTTTTCTACGCACTTCGCAACCAGATGTCTACCAACAAAAAACTCCTAACTGAACGATTCCCATTCAAATGTCGCCTGCACTTTACAAATCTCCGATGTGGCTTCAGCCGCAGCTACACAAAGATAGCACTACGCTGCTCAAAAACGGCCGTTCTGAGTAAGCATGTCCAGTGATTCCACTGACAACCGCTATGGACACTACAGGTGTCACCAACTGCATTTAACGAAACTACAGTAGCGCACTTCCCTCCGAGATTTTGACGATTCTCGACTAGCGCTCCCTTAAAACTAACACATCTGACGTTTTTGTCCTTGAGTGTAGGACAAAAACCCACGGTTTATGATCGAGGTCAGATAAAGGGGGAACAATATGCGATTATCCTTAGTTGGCCACGATGTGGAACACAGATAACAGAACTACCAGAACCGAGAAAAATCGACAAACTGGAGCCTTTAAATGCCATTTCCTCGAGAAATCCTTCGTGGAAATGGATTGGCTGTTGCAAACAGAACAAGACCGACCGAGTAAGATTCAAAATTTTGCATGGATGATCCGATACGAATGGTTCAGTCGGACTGAATAGTCCGCAGCCATAAATCAGATTGCGAGTGCATGGTGGAATAATTCATCGTAAGGTAAGAAGACCCAAAAAACGAAGAGCCGGTAATGAGAGAAAAGATGGGTTGAAGAATTGGGCGAAAGTCTTGGGCGATTAGCAAAAACTGAACAAGGAAATTGGCTGAGTTAGAATTGAACGGTGCGCCTCTGCCGAAAGCAAATGATCGGACGTTACTCGTACAAAGCCATACTAGAAGCCCTCATTTTCCGTCAGCCCTTAGCCTATGGCTTTCGCCTATTTCTTCAGCCCATCTTTTCTCTCATTCACTTACGAGCGAGAAAAAAGAACCGCGCTAAACTAGCTGACACAGAATACTTTGAGAAAAACTTCACGGTAGCCGCGAAGTGCTGGCTATTATTATTTGTGCAACAGTATCCGGCTTCGCCTGTCTTCACTCGAGAGCAAGTATGATCGTCACAATAATATACGAACAAAAAATGACCTCGTTAATGTTTGGAAACGATCCGTGAAACGAGTTCGCTCAACGATCACGGTGCATATTGCAACCAAATAGTTCACTATTCCTGCCACGGACGTTTTCATCCTTTTTTTACGGTCAACTCACTGTGACGGGCTGTACATACATGGCACACCTGCCGATAGCTCAACTCCTCGTAAGTAACCGTGTTAGTTGATAATCCACACAAACGCGCATCATAAATTGTAAGACAGATTAAAATAGAAATATAGTTACTGACTAGGCACATAGCCATCAGTTTCAAGGACGACATCATTGCATAATAGATACGACAGAACTTCTTTCAAAAACCCTTTTCACATTTCGTCTCCCTTCATTTCATCGAACTACAATCATGAATCCAAAAAGGACGGTGTGGGGGATACGGCCATAGAGCCGGCTATAGCGTAGCCCTGCAAGAATTTTTATGGGACTTGATGCCGCACTCATACTCACATCCTAGTTTACAATACATATACTGATCCTTGCATGATAAAATTACAAAAATATTGAACGAAAAGAGGAAAAGATAGGCGTCTCATATTACATATCAAATGCTTTGAGAAAGAAGACGCGAAAAGGAAACAACGCAAAGTTTAAAGTTTGAGTGGGAGGTACGGAAAAAATAAGAGTATCTCAAAGCACCACTTTATTATAAAATCCGATTGGTAAACTCGAAAACACTAACCTCCAGGAAACGAAATACCGAATATATTACTGCATAACATTGTTGGCACGTCAGCCAAGCGGCCACAAAGCGTATCGGATGTGGCCAATTGACTGCTGCAAGGCTAACTCATGCGACGGTCATCGTCGCAGGTGCGAGCCACGCCGTCGCTTCTCTTCGCATGGAACGTATGATGCGCGGAGAGCCCAGACCAGCCATACACAAACCCTCTACACCCCCATCTCTTCACTCTCACAGACGGACCATGTCGACACAGCAGAGTTGTGAACAATGCTCTCAACGACCAACGATGCATGACCTCACCCATTCACATTCACGTCGGCAAGGTGTCATCGGAAGAACTCGAATATTCATTGTGCCATAATCAATCCCTTGGTGGGAAAGGAAGATGACGGGGAGGGGGCGGAGAATAGGGCACTTCGTCATTTCACTATAACCCCAAGCTCTCTTGGCACATTTAGTTCCTTCTTACCCTTCTATTTTTACGCCTAATGTCACTCTCTTTTAGAATCTGTACTGGAATGGAGTTCTGGATTGGGTGATGAATCGCAGATGCCCATCTATGTTCCATTCAATTGTTCACTTCTAGACGCCCGCAGTATCCGCTGACCCAGTCTGAGAGGATAAAAGAGTCGGTTGCCTTTGAGGAGTAGGGGAAGGGAATCCGCACCCAAGTACAAAATAATTGACGAGCGGCCTCTTTATTCTTTGCATCACCAACTTTGTTATGTTCTGTACAAGTAGTGCATATTAATCTGAACCCCGAAGAGCAATTTCCGTCATTCTACATTACCCAGATACTCTTGCAGCGAAAATCAAGAACAAATAGGGTATATGGAAATCGAGAACTATTGGATCTCTGTAAGCTTTAAACTGCTCATGACTATCAATCTAGCTTATCTAACAGCGATTAGTATTATTTATCGCTCTGAACAAAAGGCTATGATTGAGATAGAGAGCTAATGGTAAGATGCAATTCATAAATCTCTCGACTATGATGCAATTTATTTTTGCGAAAAAAATCGACAGATATAAGCAGGACGCCGCCTTGCCGAAATCTCCGACACACTCAGTCGCCCCTATCGAATCTGTGAGACCGAGCAGGTGATCTGGCTGACACTGCTCGTTCTTGGGACACTGAATGGAGTCATTTGGAAGATTTGTGGCTCGCAGTCCTTGAGCGCATTCAAATGGTAATAAACATAAATGCTAATGAAGGGTCTAGCGAGATCAAGAAAACAACTTCACGACTCGGACTGCTTGCTTCGTTCGAGTCTCCAGGAAACAAAAGACGCCCTCACTATGTTGTCTCAGGACACAGCGGGACGGTAAACCTGCCGCATCAAGCAATTAGCCAGAAGCGCTGAAACGTTCTCGCTCTGGACAAGTCATGATCTATCTACTGTTACGAACCTGAACAAAAAACAAGTTCCCATATGAGAGATTTCATGAGTGGAAGTCGTGTAGTGGCAGTGGCGTCGCGCATCGTCCAAACCAACTAAACTTTCCATCCCGCCGGAATCGATTAATTGGTACCAGGCTTTCCTGGAGGATAAAACTCTGACTTGTACAACGGCTGGCCCTCACAAGTCATTGTGTAGGCAACATCGGATTCAAACTGTCACTACGAATGTACAAATGGAAGTAGGATGCGTGCCGCACCCCAAAAAGGGATTGATCCACGGCGAATGCTTTCACCTTTATTAACCTTAATGAAAGATCTCATAAGAACATTACAAAGTAAAGTAAGGTACTATAATTGGGTATTTCATCCTCGCAGAATCGATAAAATTATGAAAACAGGATATGATTCTTTTTCCAGCGAAATGGTTAGTTTTCTTACAAGGGATAAAAAAGGTCTGAAATCATAGACTACTACATACGAGAGAACCCACTACCTTTCTTACTCCGAGAAGAGCATTAAAAGTTCAAGCGATGAAAAATAATAATTTACCTTTTTTGAAAATACTCATCGTTGTCGTCGCAACATGTGGGAATAGAAAAGAATGAAATTTAACGCCTTGTCCAGTGCTGCCACCACGAGCACAACAAGCTGAGCGCGGAAAGATGCACAACACTCGGAAACAATGCGCGCGCCACTTAAGAAGAGGCGTTTACGATGAACCATTTGTCAGGCAATCATAATGGACGTCCACCGCACACGCTGCCGCTACCAAAGCTTTCAAACGAGCCGGCTCAGACAAAACCTTAGGGATGTTAAGTAATGCATCAGCGTCGACCCTCAGGGAATTAGCTCATAATTTCTTATCCGACGGCTATCTTCTAGATCTGAGAAGAATGTGAAAAGAAGTAGGTTAGAGCCAGTTTCAGAAGATGTGCGACTCTATTACACTCAAATTTATGGCCACAATAATGAATTAAAAAGAAAATTGAAATGAAAAATCTAACTAACCGGGAGAGTTTAGGAAGCTTCGCAGATTTTGAGATTTATATCTCTTTGGCATTAAGATCGGCGATTCTTTTGTGCACAGACGACTTGTGGACGCTGTCGATACCATGGATTTCGCGTCATCATAATCCATCATATTGAAATCCTTCAGTGTAGTCAGACTTGGCGACGAATAAAGCGGGCAGTTCTCATGATGAGAGCATGTTGACGATTGTACTAAACTTTGCGACATAACATCTACAGGGGGAAGAATGTCATAGGAGGAAGCCATTTGATCATGATGCTTCAAGTCAGTCAGACTTTTATGATAGACGTTAGGAGTGGAATGTGCGATCGGAGCCTTTTCCGTTGTCGTGCGTCTGAGGGTGGAGCGAAGTGCCTTTGTCAAAGTCTCCCGCATCGAGCCGCGTGAACTTGTCGTACGAACTATGATTTTTTCTCCGACTGATCCAGTGCAGACTCGATCTTTGCGATGAGGTGAGGGCTTTCGCTCCATACCTGAACTGCGTAAGGTGCCGACCCATGTTACATAAAAACGAACGATAGGACGAATCATAATAAGGAAAATTTGCAGGAAACGATAAATCAAGCAAGTATGATAGATGGAGCACACCAACATTGGAGCACTCTAGAAGCGATGAACCTCATCTTCAGCTTTCCGTATTTACGTAGAGGCAAAATAGAGTGCGCTAGGAATACACATCACACATAAATACTACTGATGGAATCGTCAGGAGCAATAGAGAGAAGCAAAATGGTACCAAACCAGAAAAAGCTGAGAGAATGGGATGATATAATACCAAATGCAAATTTTTATCAGCGCCAACTCTGGCTTCTGCCTTCTCGCTTGTTAACTGATTACTTAGCGTAAGGTATTGCACAATGGCGAAATAATACTGGGAACGAACGCTCCGCCTAATCTGTGTGCACATCAATTTTGGCGTACAACATTTTAGTGATTCTTGTTTTTAGAGATCAAAATTCTTAGAGTTCCTCTGGTTCGTACTTGAACAAACCGCTCAATCGCTCCAATCCAACATTTAGATTACAACGCCCACCTATATGTAGGACTTCGTGCTTACTAGCCCCAATAGGAATGAGCTCATGTCAACGAAAACAGGAATTCCTTTCAGATTTCTACTAGAAACACAAAACGGCGCTGGATTCAACTGTTTTCTTATGTAGGCCGCTTATTCTTACTACAGTATTAGTCAGCGCTTCCACCGCACCCTAACGATACAGGGGACATCACAAGGGTTTTGAAATTGAGTGACTAAAGCATTGGCTTGGCCGGAACTGCTCCGCTTGAGGACGCGTTTTGCCGACTACTCCGCAGCCGTGCGATGTCATCGCATACTTTTAAGCAAAAAGCAAGCATCCTGCTACCCCTACATGCTCTCTGAAACTGACTAAACTTCCAATTCTCATTACTGAAAGAGTGGCCTCGCCCCTACCGTGATTTGTTCCGATAATCAAAGTTTACGATACCGTGGAAAAAGCAAGAATCAAATTTTATGAAACAGCACATCTGTTTGAGCAGAGATGAGCCTTTGTGAACATAAAACGACGTATGGCACGCACCTGCCTCGCGAAAATATAACAATGACAAGAAGTTCGAAACAAGTCACATCTGCAACTATATATCTGTAAATCTATCACCAAAGCGGCGGTCGACATTGAGGAATTCCAAAGTCATTCGAAGAAAAGCACAAGAATTGAAGACGGGAACACGACGGAAGAAAACCTGTTCCGAATCAGAATTTAATTGCATAGTAAATATCAGTCCTCTAGCATACAGGATTCAATTGGGATCGATAAGATCACCACCGAGGAAAGTACGGCAGTGAGGACACATCCATCTCAGAAAGACCTTCAATATCCGAATAAAACATGATGCAAAAGGTACATTTGCACGAGACCCTTTAGTCTGAAAGTCACCGCAACGCGCTTACTTACTCGAAGAGGATTGCTGTAAAGCAACTGCTGTATGACCATCGTTAGTGTTATTACTTTGTGTGGGAGTCCGACGGCACTTAGCAATGTTAACTTTATTGTAACTGCTCTGACTTCTTAAAAGAAAGGCTAAACAAGCGCATGCAACGACTGCCATTAAATGTGTGTTAGGAAAGCCACATCAGAGTGTCAACGCGAGTTTTCAACTTTGCATGTGATGCCACCCATTTGGAAAATAGAGACAATAGGAAGAAGGAGGGACTGGAAATCTACACTTCAGTATTATTTCACTATTTGGCTTATGTAGATACAAGCACACGACTTTACTCACAATAAGCTTCACTGCATTCTTCCCATTCGCGAACATATGTAGGGCATATGGCATCACAGCGATAATTTCGAAGATAAAATTTCACTCTGACGTGTTTCTCAACATATTCGCCAACAGAGACCGTGGTTCACTAACTCCTAGCACTACAATGACCCTTGACTTTTCCACAAAACGAGGATCGGATGAACTAATTCGCTCGTCTCATTGAACCCCCACTTTCAGATGTTCCCACTTCATCCCAAAGTTCAAATCCCACTTTTGCTTCGTTATATTGTCCCATTTTCTCTTGTTGCTGCATGCAGCTATAAGCAACAGCTACCAGAAGAAAATGGAGCCATCGACTGCGATCACATCGTTGATCGGGCTTCGTTCCGAAGCAACCACATGTTAAAAAGAAAGGAGCAATAGGCTTATAGAGCCTTATTTCTTGTTAGCCACTGGGCCAAAGATCATAAGTCACGGTTCAGAAATGAAGCACTTAAGCCCTTTTTGCCGGCGAAAACTTCCTTCAACGGATATTTCGAAGATAAAAACATTTCCAAAGTCCTTCCAAAAGCAGTAACTGGAAGAACTTAAAGAATTTAATTTCCCATTTTCTCGTTACGCCCAACTTTTTGGGCTACCTTCGAACTGCTTCGCATTGCAAATTTCGTCCGTGGGAGATTTCCATAAGAGCTATGAGAAAATTCTCCCTATCTATCAAAGCGGCTGCTCTTCAATAACCTTGCACTGGCAGTCCTTCTTGAGCAGAAAATGCACAGAAAATAGAAATGCAATCGAGATATAATTTTCGCAGTGTTACAAAGTTTCACCATACAAGTTACTCCTTTCTGAAAAGGACAACAAATCGAAACGCGGGAAAACCTGTTCGTCAGTGCAGCTACTACCATACCGTTTATTGTAGTGATTATCTCTAAGGAGCTTCAAAATTCCTTTTAAAAACCTTCACGATCAGCGTGGTTTCCTGTTTACCTCACTTGGAGGAATTTTCCTGACACCCGAAGTTTACGAAAAAGCAGCCCACAAGAAATCAAGGTAGAGGTGGGCAGTGATCCATGGAAGAAAAAAATAGGAAAAAACGGCTAAGAACCTCTGAAATGGGACCCCTTTCTCTACTGAATAGCATGTCAATGCGGCTCTCATTGGTGCTGCCCTCATTAATGCATAAGCTCCCTCTCTGCTCAACAGCTAGAGTCGGCGGCAATACGGTGAGCGCGCCGCAGCGATACCGGGCGGGACGTCCATGCTAGATCGCCGTGAGCTTTCCTTCGCTGCGGATTGCGTGTCGTTCCGCACCTTTACGGGGTCAGCCTACCTTTCCACTAGGTAGCTTTCCCCTTCTTCGACTTTTCAAATTATCGCGAATGATTCGACTTTTCAAATTATCGCGAATGATTCACTTAGAAGGCTGACTCCCCAAATGAACGTGCTTCCGAGATTGTAACTCTCTTTCAAAGTTTAACGGCTTCATAACCATTGTAAGATCCTTCTATTCTAGTATTTAATGTGTTATTGCATCAAACCATTGTGATGATAATCATTTCGACCAACACTTCGAAATACACTGCGTTTCATAATTATAGGTCCCCACTAAATTTTTGCTATCCAAAAATGCACAGCATTTTTGGAAAGCGCTGCTATTACTAGTGGATTGCTCATAACAAGAAACCCCAGTAATGTTTTCTGAAAATATTTCTACCTGAAGTGACCTAGATATCATTTTTGAACGAATTTTC
>KZ345016.1:213801-227756 GCA_002352805.1 Teladorsagia circumcincta
CTGGGATTGGGGCGGCGCCACTGCGATGGACTTGGCTCCTAGCGCCTAGGCCTTACCAAATCGCCTCGCCACTTCTGGACATGGTCTACCCTTGCGTCCTGCACCATATGCGACGGGGAAAACCTAAATTTCGCCAGAAATCGCGAACTTTGCCTTTAAACACCATTAGCAAATCATTCATAGCACGCCTGGAAGATAACCGTTTGAGCCCTATTCGATCTCTTCTGTCGGCGCCATTTGGATTAACATGGTTGCTGACCCACAACATCGCATGAAGGGCTTCCTGGTAAAGTTGTTCTGGACACTTTCAAGCAACGCACTGTCACGCTTTTCATGAGGGAAAGACTATCACAGCACTCTCAACTATTGGGCGAATATATGTCTTATAGGCTTTCAATAACGTGGGTGGATCCTTGGTACGAAGCGCTTTAAAGGCCAAGGTCGCGCTCAGCCGCTCTTCGGAGGTATTTTTGGTGTCAGGAGGTGGTATGTGAGTAGCTGCACACATTGCAGCAACCTCCTACCGCGGAATGCGCCGTTAAGCCTCCAGCGACTTCGACTTCAATCCAAGACCGCCCGGCCAACCCAGCACCGCCCACCTCCGGAAGTGATGCGTGGCTGGCATAATGTGTGAAATCAGTTGGGTTGAGTGCCGTATCAACCGATAGAATGGTTGGCATGTCGGAAAACTCGTTTGGACGTGCCTCTTCTCCAAGCCAGCTTTCTTCGCGGCTAGTTGGGTAGGGGTTTCCGTCAACAGCCTTGTCGACGGTTTCTTTTCGTTTTTTCCCTACTGCCATTCCATTGCGCATCTCTACACTCAGTTCCAATCGCCATGATCCCCACATTGAGCCCGACTTTTGCCTTTAAATAAATTGTAGATCCTACGATTAGCTCTAGATATAATGGACTTGTAATGTGTGTCGGAACAAAGCATCTCATCAAACAGGAATCCAAGATTCCTAACACTATTCACTCTGGTCACTACGTTACCACTGATGTGGTAAACAGCCGAGATCTCTTTGCTCGATTCCTCTACTTTCAAAAAAATAGAGTTTATATGCAGCAAGAGGCAGATCCCAAAGGCCATTCAGCCACATTATCAATTGCAGACTGTAAATCAGCAACATCTTCATTTGTTTGTATACTTTTGTAAATCCTGATATCATCAGCGTACATTACACATAACACCCCAATTAGCAAAAGCCTCGGGCAAGTCAAAAGTATAGATAAGGAAAAGCAAAGGTGAAACTACCCCCTTGGGGCACACCACCATAGGTGCGGAAAACCGAGGAGAAATCATTACCCATCCGAACTCGATACTGACGATCAACCATGTGATTTTGAATCCATTGCACTCCTCCTGGGTTTATGCCAAGCAGATGAAGTTTGTGGACCAGTTTATTGAGTGGAACCTTGTCAATGCTCAAGAAAAATCGAAATAGATCACATGAGTCGGGTGCTTCAATTCAACAGATTTTGTCCAGTCATTGAGACATGCTCCCAGCCTGATGCCAGTCAGAGAATGTTGTCTCCTGGCCGTAGCATTTTTTGCTTTCATGCTTATTTTACCCTGCAGAATCTTGTTCAATTACCACGGATTATTTCGCTTCCATTCCCATTGCGATGTGATTAAATGAGATTTTTATTCCTGATTTCGTTAGAAGGGATCCAATCATAGCTAAAACCAATCATCGATCATTAGCCATGATCTACTCTCGATGAACCTCGGCATATCAGAAGTTGGATGATATAGCTGTGTAAAACTCCACACGAGGTTGGTACTGACAATTTATTGGCTAACGTTTCGGCGAAATCGCCGTCAGTCTTATATGAGGGGCTAACTCTCGTAATTGACAAGCATTCTTCCCTCCGGTTCATTTCTGGATCACTGACGGGTTCCCTGCTCCTGGACCTCTACCGCGACCCCAAATCGTCCCCGTTATAACACGGGACCCTATGGCAACCCAACGCAGTGGAAATGCGCGACCTAGCCTTGCCATCCAAATGCTCCTTGACCCGTACATAGAGTGATCCAGCTGTCATACCTATGTACTCGTCTCCGCTTATTCTGCAGGACATTTTGTAGACCATCCCCGGCAAGCGCGCAATCCCATCCCCACCGGTAAGGCAAATAGTACAGTGCGGAATTAGGCATCGACGATAATAGGGACGGTTCCGAACCAGGCGACGCTTTGAGTTGTCAGTTGGATCCTCAACGATGCAACCGTGTTATCCAGGCCCGATCTCCTCGAACACTTCCTTGTAGAAGTGCTAACTTCATCGGAAATTAAGGGTATCACAAAGGGAATTTTGCCCATGAGTGGATCACCCCTCCTGTTTGTTGTCGCATTTGCCCTGATTCGATGCATAGGGGCCAGGTTGTAGCCATTCAGCCAAGCGATTTCTCGTGCCATTTTTGGGACCGGACTCCCTTCTCTAATCTTCTCTTTTGCAGATCTTTGCGGTCGTTCGAATCATGTTCCTGATGTCGCGACGCCGGTGCGGCTAACCTGGGGCAAGACGACGTACAAATGGCTGCCGACCAGTGCCGTGGATTTCCCGAGATGTGCGGAGGGGACGGGCTCTGCTTACCTGCAACGATGCCTGCGGTCCTCATCCTCCGCTGCCTCTGATGCTGCCTTGCTGCTGAAGAACCACTGCGCCTGGATGAGCCGAAAACTGCGCTAAACTATCTACAACTTTCTAGGGTGTTGCCCTGCATCTGCGTTTGACCACCTTCCCAATATGGTTTGTAATGTGTTGTTGCTGTTAACCACACTGACTGCGATCAAAGAATATTGATAACTTGAGAAGTGCGCACATAAAGCGAAGCAAATAAGATAGTTGTGAGATGCGCTTATTACTGCGCACAACTTCTGCTACATAACCGAACACAGTTAAAAAACTAAGCTTAATGCCTTATCTACAAGATACGAAACCTAAGCTAGAGAACCTACGGGATGGTGTCCTTGCCTTACTAGGAGCCGTCGATACCATGAGCCCCTCGTCCATGCGCGACGGTGTTAGCCGGGACGTTTGACACGTACGGCCACCGTCTGCAGAGGGGCGAGGATTCCCGCGTCTCCCTTCCTGGCCACCGATGCTTGGCGCCTTGAAATTCGTACCATGCCCGGGGTTGTCCAGGGGACGGACAACTGCGCGGCAACGCCAGAACAGGAACTGCGGGAACGCGGGCCAATCCATTGCTGAGTGTTCGACGTGTGCGCGGTAGGACCCAGTGCGCAACCCTGACGACCCGACCTTTGAAAATCTTTATAACTTGACAGATTGATCGTGACGACAGACACTGCGCGTAGAGAGGTCGGCGGTCACGACACCTGACGACTGCCCATTTTGTTTGGAGAGGATGTGCTGAACAAAAATGAACAATGATATTCTTGCTGCTAGGCTTCCTATACCACTTGGTAAAATGGGCACCTCCATCGGACCTGGCTTGGACATTGAGGAACGGGAGCGATCTGTCGGAAGGCTTCTTTCGGGCCAGTTTGATATGCTCAGACTCTTCGTTCATCAGGTCGAAACATTTGTTCATTTCATCTTGTGTGGCGCAGACTATAAAGCAATCGTCGATGTATCGACAATAAAGAAATGGGAATCGTTCTAATACGGGCGCCTCTATTTTAGCCATGAAAGCGATGGACAAAGTGGGTGCCAGACGTTTTCCCATCGCTAGGCCTCTAGTCTGCGCAAAGTACATTTCTGATCACCTGAGGATGTTACAATTGAGGCATTCTTATAGTACCACCATCAGCTGACCTACGAAGGGTTCATACATGCTGACATCGTCGTGATGTTGACTGAGAAGCTCGGAAATGGCCCGAAAGCTGCAGCGTTACTGACGTTGGTGTAAAGGGCCTCCACGTCGAACGACTCCATAACACATGTGCTGTTCATGCGCGAAATACTGAGGCGGTTCAGAAACGCCTGAGAGCTTGGGAGGTGTGATGGTATGTATCGAAGCAGTTGCTCGGAGATGTTGTTGAGAAACCACGTGGTCCTGTCATGGTTCCTCCCACGCAGCTAATAATAGGTCTTACCTCAAAGGCAAAAGTCAGGCTCGTGTTTGGGCATTATAGTGATTGAAACTGACCATGGAGATGGGAAATGGAACGACAATGAAGAAAAAACGGAAATAAAACGTCGCCAAGGTCGAAAACGAAAGCCTCGCTCCCCGGCAGTGAAGAAGGCCAGCTTGGGAGAGGAGCACGTCCAAACGAGTTTTCCGGATATGCCAGTTATTCCTTCGGTTGATAGGCAATTAGTTTAGCTGATTTCACACGTTATGCCAGCCATGCAATCTCGAATAGTGGGCGGAGGGAGCAAGGATAGGCGGCGGGAGCGGTAAATACATGCCCTGGAGCCTTACTACGGCTCCGGCATTCTGAGCATGGCAACGTCTTTGTCGGTGCGTAGCCATGCACAGAAACGACAAAAGGGCTTAGTTTGGTCCACTGAGCCTGACTTGTGGCTTTGATCGACGAGGGGTTATTTGAGCCCAGATCTGCCGTTGATTGGAACTTGTGCGTTTTTATGAGCAGGTACAGATTGGGACAGCTGGTGTGTTAAGTTTTAGGCGTGCAGTTAAGTTTGGCTCGATACCTGCTCTTTTTGCTACAGTAACCCATGCGCGAGCTTGCAAGACTGAGACTGGAACTCCTTAGCCGATGATGGTCGGTAGATGGAGGAGACTCTGAGATGCAGCAATGTTATTTCGTGATCCAGCTGGCAAGAAATAACCACAAATTCTCCTTCCTTGTCGCTGACCGATAGCCTGATGGTGCGTGATTTGACCAAGTTTCGAAGCCCCTTGAGCCCGCACATCTGCGCTCGCGAAAGATTAGATGGCACGCGTCGCTTTTAGTGCCCATTGAAAACCCTAAAAACATCGTCAACGAAGTTCCTGAACTTGATATCTAAGACAACATCATGCTCTTGCTGTTTGAAATATATGTTATTGAAAGGTACACTAAGCGCAGTGTTGGTGCGGCTAGACGCTGAAACACCCCTATCAACCTTGGCCTTATCACGAAGGCGGTCCTGGTGCTCACGCAGACTGCATATTACTTTACGTATGACGTTAATGGAAATGGATTAAGGCAGGGATGGCGGAGTGGTTAAGAGTCTACACTCATGTCTGCACCTCTGAGAGTCCCGAGTTCGATCCCTGCCAACCCATCCCCGGTCCAACCATGCCCTGCAAAAATTGCAAAAATAGTTCGAGCACCAGCGTCAGGCCCAGGTTGACAGGCCGGCTGATGAAGACCCCCATCACACAAATCATGTCTAAAATCACAAAAGGAATTGGTCATAAAGCTAGGACGTCACCCGGAAGTGGCGCACAGAACCCCCGCCCGAGTTCTGCGAGGGCTACCGAGGAGTGAACGGCCTCGGCTAAAGAAGCTAGTTCGAAATGGGACTCCGAATATAGGATCGCTGACTGGTAAGTCCCGAGAGGTTGCTGATCTAATGACACGCAGTCAAATCCAAGTCCTATGCCTGCAGGAAACGCGATGGAAGGGAGCTAAGGCCAGGGAAATCGGGGAGGGTGTCAAGCTCTACTACAATGGAGAAGACACCAAACGGAACGGCGTGGCCATAGCAGTAGCGGAGTCGCTCAAGGACCATGTCTCGGCCGTGAACAGGGTCAACGATAGGATAATGGCCGTGAGGATAGACACGAAGGAAGGGTAATGGACCATACTCTCCGTATACGCACCACAAGCCGGATGCGCCGAAAGTGAGAAAAACGAGTTCTACCTCAGCCTTGACGATGCCATCCGATCGATTCCAGAAGGGGACTAACTCACCATAGCAGGTGATCTAAACGGCCACGTCGAAGTGACAGGAGAGGCTTGGAAAGGGTGCACGGAGGTAGAGGGATAGGAACGAGGAACGCCGAGGGAGAGAGGGTCCTGGAGCTGACTACGGCTCACGATCTGGCGACCTGCAGCACCTTCTTCGCGAAAAGGAAGACGCAGAAGGTAACCTACAGCAGTGGAGGGAGACAGACGGGAATCGACCATGTAATCGTAAGGAGATCATCCCTCAAAACTGTGAAAGACATCAAGGTACTCCCTGGCGAAGAATTGGCCGCAGCACCGGCCCCTCCTGGCAGACATTGCCATAGACCTCTTTAAGAAGGTAAGGGCTAGAACCGAGCGGAGAATCCGGTGGTGGAAGCTGCACAATGCGGAGAAAGGCGACCTCAAGCGGAGCACTCGCAGGGACCAGCACAACGGACATGGGGAAATGCAGTCGAGATCATCCTGAGATGCGCCAAGGAGGTCTTAGGCGAGACTAGAGGTGGATTCAGGGGAGACAAGGCAGCGTGGTTCTGAAACGAGGATGTCCAGCGAGTCGTGGAGCAGAAGAAGAAAGCTTACAAGCGCTGGCAGAAGACCCGGAGCCCTGAGGACCTTGCCGCCTACAAGGGTTGCAAGAGGCTGGCTAAGGCGGACGTCGCTAAGAATAAGAACATGGAAATGGACGCCTTGTACGAGAAGCTGGAGGGCCCGATTGTGGTGAAGTTCGTCTACAGGCTGAAGCTCGGCATCAGGCTACTCAGGACATCAGGATAGCTAGGTGTGAAGAGCATTAATGGCGCCATCCTGAAAAAGCCGACTGAAGTTAAGAGCAGGTGGGAGGAGTACCACGGTGCACTCCTCAACGAGGAGTTCCCCTACAAGGACTCTTCAGAAGCGGAGGAAACGGCTGGCCCCATCCCACTGTGAACAAAGGATGAGGTTCGTCGAGAAGTAAGCAAGATGAAGGTTGGGAAAGCTGTGGGTCCAGATGGGGTGCCAATCGAGGCATGGAAGGCGCTCGGAGAGTACGGAATAGGATGGCTCTCCCGATTCTTGAATACCGTCACTGCGGAACAAGGATGCCGGACGCCTGGAGAACAAACACTGTCGTTCCCATCTTCAAGCAGAAGGGCGACGCGATGGACTGCTCCAACTACCGCGGAATCAGTTTAGCTGCTCATGCCATGAAGCTCTACGGACGATTGATCGACTCAAGGCTGCGCGAGTTGGTCGCGATCTTCCAGGAACAGTTCGGGTTCATGCCAGAAAGGTCAACAACGGATGCCATCTTCATCGCCAGGCAAGTGATGGAGAAGTATCGGGAAGAGCGCCGACCCTGCTATAGACTTCCTCCATCTGGAAAAGGCGTTCGACCGCCTGCCGCAAGCAGTACTGTGGAGAGCATTCACGGGACGGAACGTGCCAGAGCACCTAATCTCGCTGGTGAGGGATATGTACGATGGGGCTAAGGCAGCTATACGCACACCACACGGCCTTACAAAGAAGGTGGACGTCACCGTTGGTCTTGTCCTGTTTGGTTGGTTTGTCAAAAAGACCAAGTTCCTGTGCTCTGAAGAGGGAACAGATCCAATCACCGACAGCCATGGAGAGCCCATCGAAAGAGTGGAGGACTTCCGATACCTTGGGAGTGATCTAGCAGCCGACATATGTGTGGACCAGGCAGTAAAGGCAAGGACCAACGCAGCATGGATGAAATGGAGGGAGTTCACTGGAATCCTCTGTGATCGAAGTTGCTCCAGAACGCTCAAAGGGAAGGTGTACCGGACGGTGGTGAGGCCTGCGATGCTATACGGTAGCGAATGCAGGCCCCTGAACAAGAACCACGACAGGCAGCTAAACACCGCCGAAATGAGGATGCTGAGATGGACCTGCGGCTGGACGTGGCTGGACAGGGTCAGGAACGAGGACGTCAGGTCGGTAATGCAGACAGCCCCGATCCAGTTGAAGGTACGAGAACAACGTCTGCGATGGTATTGGCACGTTCTAAGGAGGCCTTAGGATCACCCAGTAAGAACAGCGATGGACTTTGAAGCGCAAGGTAAGCGACCGCGAGGAGCCCCAAAAAAGAGATGGAAGGACGTCATAAAGAAGGACTTAAGTGAAATTACGGCCACGGCAGTGGACGCCCTGGATAGAACAAAGTGGCAAGGACTAATAAGGACAGCGGACCCTGCGACTGCGCGGGACTAACGCTAGGGGGAAGAAGAAGGTAATGGAAATGGACTGTGATGGTGAGAAGCTGGGTCCCATCTCCAGAACAGAGCGCGCGTTTTCAGAAAGGGAGAGGTTCCCCATAATCGTGGCCCTGGACAGCCGCTACACCCGGGTTCTCTACTCTACCGGCTGCTTGGTCTGCATAGGTCTGATTTGAAACAGTACGAGGTGACCTTCCTATGGGGTTACGTGACGAACTGAGTAGGTCATCGAAATAAAGTGGCGCCGACATTACACCGGATACAGTCACAAATTGACTTTGACCCACCCGCTATTCTCTTCCAGAGACAATCCTCCAAATACTGTGCGCAATATTGTTCTTTTGACATACCCTTCTTCAACATAGCAAACAACTGTTCACGTTTTGTACGCAGTGCCACTCGAGGGAGTCGCAACTCCACGTCCACTACCTTTGGGTCGGTCCCTGAGCTGCCGAGTAGACCATGCAGTCGTTTTCTTGAGATGAAATTCGGTATTAGACGATGATTCAAACAAAGCTTGAGGAAGTGGATGGACTGGCGTGCTATGACGACCTTCTGTCTTAGAGGACGTCTTTATCATCAGCCTTTTCGTGAATTTGATTTGTGCAAGAAAATGTCCTCCTCATTAGCTTCTTCGTGAATTTGTTTTGTGCGGCCTCTAGAAATCTTGACTGTCTTGACCTTATAAGTATGAAACACAGGAGTGCCATATTCCAGCACGGACAAAAAATGGGTCTTGTAAGCGCGCGATAACATAATAAGAGCACAAGTATTCGACAAGTCTAAGAAGAAGTTATACATAACAACATTTGTCTTTTCGCGATAGCTTCGCAATGAGCGTCAAAGCTAACAACAACAACCTCATGAGAGAGGGAGTTACGAACCAAAATCAAAACACCACCCTCCTTTCTTATAAAGGCGGTCACAGCGCAAGACCTCATACTGGGAATTTATAGTACCCAATAGGGGAGCAGTATCATGTTTTGTATGAAGCCAGGTTTCTGTAATCAGGACGACGTCATAGTCTCTATAAGGTAAAGCTACCACTGAAAACTTATTATTTTTGACACTACCACTGAAGAGTTATTATTTTTGACAAAGGAACGAATAATAGAAAGCAAGCACTTGAAGCTCGGGTGGGGCCGGCGAAAAATCAGAAGTCGAGATAAACAGGACCAGAATTGTCGAGATGACCACAAGCTTGACTGGCTTCTCGTCTACGTGATCCTCCTTTGTTAGAGAGGGCCGTATGTACACCCTGCCATGAGGAAAAAATCGTAGCCAAGGGGCTCTCCCTATCACTTCTTCTTGGAAGCGACCACTAGGGAAAACGACCTTAAGAAGTCTTGGCCGAGAGCTCTCATCACGACCATACGATAACCATGAGACGGGAGACACTCAATATTCAAGAAGTTGAAAAGGGTCGACACGCAGTGAAGTTCATGGAGGGCACGATCCTCACCTGACTTTCAGGAACACCCGCGACCACTATCGAGCGCTCGGGGTCAGAATCGATTTTCGGTGACTTCCTGCACGCACCAAGCGAATGAGAAGACTGGAGCAATCCGCTTTTGAATACTCTCTTTAACCGTTGATGGTAAATCTTTCAGTTGAGACTTCAGAGAATTATTTATTTTATTCTTATTTCTTTTATTCTCAGTAAGAATAGCAACACAACGATGACTGAGATTAGAAAGTTCCTCTTTAGTACCTACCGAATACCAATAATGAACTTTACATATGAAGGGAGACTTTCCTCTTTTCCAAGACGTTCCAGCAATTCCAAATAGGTCGATCCACTGCACAAAGAATTCTCGCAGCCTTTCATGGCTGGAGCAGAATCATACGCCAAGGATACGGAGTTCATAGCCAAAACTCAACCGAATACCTCAGTGCCAAGCAAGTGAACACTGGAGTTGGAAATATCGATGACATGGGGCGATCCAGCACTGAATAGTTCAGGCAAATAGCACAGTCGAACCATTGCGGCGGAACAGAACAATGCACGACCGCTCACCACGATTGATCGAACAGACTGCTGACCTTATATGTTGGCCAATGAACGTCTGACAAACACAGGACTTTGTCTTGGAAATATTTCACTAGATGTGCTCATTCAAGTAACAGAGAAGCAAGGTGGGATACCGGGAATTTTCAGAAGCATAGCTTTGTTAAGCATGAAACGCACCTTTCGGACGCACCATTCGGCACTCGAAAAACAGCAAATGGACGACAGTTGACTGAGAGACAGTCAAGAATTTGCATTATACAAGATGTATGAAATAAAACTCGATCCGAAGAGGTGGGAGCATCTTCTGTAACACCAGTTATCACTAGAGTGCCCTTTCGTTCTAATTTATCATAAAAATCAGGCTAATAACTGACTTTTGAAACGTCATAAGGCTGAGCAAATCCTCACGTGAACACAGAGTTTCAATACGACAATCTGAGATTTCAAGATTTTTTTCACTTTGTTGACCAAATCAGAGCCCCGTGGGTGCATGCACTATCTTCGACCGATTCTTGCTTCTGACTGCGCACTGCCTCTCTGATCATGCTTGAGCTCAAACGATGCGTCGTTGGTGTCGCGACGCCGGTGCGGCATATCTGAGGCAAAGATGACGTACAAGTAGCCTGCAGTCCGGTGCCGTGATTTTGGATGACGTGCGGAGGGGCACGGCTGTTGCTTGCCTGCCACGATAGCTGCGGCTCTCATCCTCCGCTACCCCTGATCCTGCCTTCCTGCTGGAAGTCCACTGCGCCTAGATGAAAGTGACAACTGCGCTAGGATCCTATCTGCACATTTCCAAGGTGTTATACTACAACTACGCTCTATCCACCTACACTATATTGTTTATAATGCGTTGATATTGTTAACAATATTAACGGTGACCAACAACTATTGATTTTCGAACGAGTACACTAAACGAAAGCAAAAGAAGGTATTTGAAAGATGCGCTTACTACTGCGCATTACTTTTGCTACACAACAGAACACAATGAAATAAAAAGTGGCTTCACCATATCTACAATATGCGAACCCTAAACTAGTTAACTTACGGGATGATTCCTCGCTTCATTATGGGTCCTCGTTGCTTCCAGCACCCTCGTCCATACACGGTGCCTTAGCCGGGGTGCGTTTGCCACGTCCGAACACGAAGTGTGACAGTGACGAAGGTTGCGAGGGTTCCTGTCTTCATTCCAGTTGATCCTCGCCCGAAGGTGCCCAATCGTCCAATGCATGGCGCCGCAAAGTTCGTTTTGGGAAAGGACGACCATCTTGCGAATACTAAGACGTTTTTACCTTCCGATCGGATTGAGCAGCTGTGCTCGACGTAGGAATAGATGCGGGACGAATGAGGTGAGGGCAAGGCACGGCAACAGCCAACGGACATGAAGGTGGATGAGGGCGTTTAAGAGTGGACTGACCAGTTAAGTAGTATTACACGTAAACGGCAAGGTAGCTTATTAATGTGGGCAAAACGATTGAATCGGGCCACGTCAGCAGGCAGAGGCGAAAGAAAATTTCAATAGGACGACTTGTAATGAAAAAATCTATTCTGGCAGAGTCGACCGCTCAGCGCTTGCACAGCGACAACTTTCTCGGTACGATTTCAGCCCAGGTATAATGTGCACCGCTGTCAGAACCTTGAAGATGAGGAGTATACCGATTGAACCGATCCACAACTGTTTGAAATTAGCAAACTGCTTAAACTGCGTCATTCCTTAGATTGGTTCGGTACCTTGAAGATGAGGAGGTTCGGTAAGTGAACCACGTAAATGATGAAATAATGCATTCGAAAATGGAAACTATTTCAGAGTTCGGATACAAGTAACGCTTTTTGAGATGTACCAGAAAGTTGTCGTGTAGGCGTGATATCCTTCAGATAATTCTGACTGGCAATATTCCGTAAGCACTTCCAGAAATATGAAAGAAATCCTTTGCAACGGCATAGAAAAATTATTTTGATATTTTACAACGAAGCAATTTATGATCTTTTGAAAAAGAAAATGTGGAGTATACATAGAGGTGGTTCTTGAACCTGAAACTTATGCGATAAATATAAATATAGGATTCAAATATACAGGGTGGCCAGAAATTCCGGTAACAAGATAACGTGACCGTGGGAAAGGAACACGGCCAGGGAGGCACATGTGGACACCAACAATATATTCGTGGGAAGATACTCAACAAAGCACAACATCACCTCTCCGTGGGCGCTGTGTGCATTTATACCTTAGTGACTCATCTCAGGAACGCATTGTGCCTGACGTTTAGGTAGGGTGACATCAAGCTTGTCCTAAGATCTTCTTTAATCATCGATGCTTTGATACTTGCTGCAGCCCACCGTCTTCAGTGGACTCCGTATAAAACAGCCCACTTGCTCTGAAATGAGAGAATAAAGTTGCCACTCCTTTAATGTGCACAATATTTGCTTTGTGTGCAGTCGGTGTATCTTGCTGGTGTGCCTAGAGGTTTCTCTCCTGGGTAACTTCAGTCAGGTTCACTCGTCAGGCTTTAGAGGAATCGATGTGTTCTTTTTGCGTTCTTGTTACCGTAATTTCTGGCCACCTTGTCTATAAGTAGCAGTTGATCACAAGAACACAAATATGAAAGGACAAAAAAATCAGGGTTAGGAAAAAGAATCTCGACGGTGTGACGGTTGTTAGGGAGTGGCTCCTTTGTGCTGATCAAGGGGGTAGGAAGACGGCCGCTCGCGGGCCACACCGATTGGAGACTGTTGCTGCTTGGCGGTGTCACTGATTTTGAGATGACGAGCGACGCGATCTCATGACCGGTGATCTCTACTGCACCCGGACAAAAACTCATACGAGAGCTACTGCAATTTCCTCGACAGATCCTCGACGAAGATGTTCATCGGGGAAGTGATATGTGAAGAAAGATTGTCAAACTCTAGAAATTAGCTTCCGCTCCTCAAACAATTGGAAAATTTGGCGCCGTAAGAAAGTCTACAGCACAGCAAGGGGTCAGGTTCACAGATGGATCGATGGGCGAGTCTTAGTTTCGACTACTGTACTCTAATGGATTCAGATAAGCTGTAGTGGAGAAGACAGGATAGACAGTAAGGAGGGTAGGCTAGGCAACTCGTCTAAAAACCCTTCTGTCTCTATCACGTTGCCGCTCATCAGGTTCCTAACGGGTAGCCGGATGGGGTTTCGAAGAGGAGGCATATTCGGTGATTTCTCAGAGTGAGCGCCCCATTCTGTGTCCTCGGAGCGCAAAATTGTTCGACTACATTGTATGTAGCATTTACTGTCTGTTGCTATCTTCCGCTCCTTCTATACGAAGTCCACTTTCTTTTGCTCCTGCTTTCTCGATCCTCTCACAAATGTGCCTATTATTAAACCAGTAATCAACATAATAATTCCTGTTCTGCAATTTTTGTGTTCGTCTATTGGTGTTTTCAGTCGTAGTTCGCTTGCAAATACATATTATTGCAAGAATGCTTATTGACAGAATCCATTGCTGAGACGAGACTCGAATCCTGTCCGGGTTGGAATCACACATCGATCTGTGCAAATCTAAGCATCGGAAAACATTTCTCTGCATTTTTAAGGTTCCAGTGTTATAGAGTCTTTCATCCATCGACTTGATAGGAGCAAAAAGAAAGCTGAAGAACCACTCTTGGGGTACGCCATGTGTTTGACTCCCAAGCATAGCTGGGGTTGCATCCAAACATGGAAGGGATTTGTATAAATAGGAGTGGTCTGAATCGGCTCATAGGCACGAGACGGTCAAGGTGCTATGGACGTGTTGTTAATGTACTCGTCGTATTGCCATTCCCTCGATTTTCACCAAGCTCTTCATTGCTATACCGCTACTTAGGAGCGGCCAGCCGTACGTCTTGCTCTTATACACAACCTTTTTCTGCTTTGCCCCTTCTCATCAC
>KZ345016.1:241121-252340 GCA_002352805.1 Teladorsagia circumcincta
ATGCTTGGGCCGAAAGTGAGGGAGAGGTTTAAGTGACAGCCGACACAGGCCATTGTTAGAATTATCAAATCATGGCATTGACATGACGAAGTATTGATATCGGAAGACCTTCAAGCTACCCAATTCACTAGACGAATGGTTCCTTCAAGTAAGTGCATTCATCCGCGGATGGCCAGGTTTACATACAGAGCGACACGCCGACAAATTGACACACAAAGTTTTTGTGTGCAAAATGAAGTGATTAATGAACGAGGATAACGTTACACACAGGGTTTTTGTTTGCAGAATGAAGTGATAATGAACGAGGGTACGTTTGATTGAGCAACATAAAGCATGGTACAATTCACTCGATTTGATGACTCACACTTCCCGAGAGCAGAAATACTTGTGTTCAACAAGGTAATAACAAACGACGGCACGTTTATCTGGGAATACTGTAGAGAATAATGCTTTCCATAACGAGATCGCAGCTCTCAAGGGGCCATCGTTTAGTGAATGCAGCCGGCACGGATGTGAGCTTGCTTCTAACAAAGTCTTTCAGGTACGGTAAAGCAGGGTGAGAAGGCCACAAAATTAAGCTGGGTTCCGCTGCTCTGCATGGAAGAGGAGAAACAAATAAAATACACTTTCATGTTGTGAACTCGAAAGGCTCGAAGTGAACAAGAGGGCATCTTTGGGAGTGCTTCTCAGTTCAGAATCCATGCAGAGATTCGTTCGTGAAAAAAAAACAAAAAGCATAATATAACAATGAACGTTTGAAATATTGTGAAACAAGTAGGATCGCACGCGTTGTGAATTTGAGACCTTCGTTTCAAACAAGACTTCATTGATGTTGAAAATAAATAGTAAACTCACTTCTCATAGTCATTTCAAAATCGATGCAGTTAGTTTTGTCTCTGGGAAAGACAAAAGTAACAATGAATCATGAGCATTTCAAGAACTACGAGACAGTGGACATGGAACAAATAGAATATGGGTAGCCGTGTTTCAATCTTCACTGTCGACCAGAATTCGGAGAGGATTAACAGCATCTCGCAGTAATCATCGGGGCACTTCCAACCAGGGTCAACCCTACCGTTGTTACTTTTTGGAAGTTTTCTACGACCCCCCCCCTTTCTGGGCGATTTGGGACGACCCCCTTTCGAGTAATACCTGTACGCGTATTGATCGCGTTTTGAATGTGCTGAATCGCGCCCGCGGCGTCCTAGCGATAGAGCGCGTTTGCCAACCGTGAACAGGCGGCAAACGGGGATTCTGAAATTTAGACGAATTTTTCTTCGTTAAATTTCAGGTAGCTCGGAGGAAGGCAGTGGATTCTGGATCAGCGACGCTCATCCTCCATAAGTAAACCTGATTTGTTCTCAAACTATTCAAAATAATTATTTTATTAAGCAAAAAATAAAATTCCACTGAGATTTTCACCCTCCTCTTTCTAGGGCTACAAATTCCTTCAAATTCGAGCTTTTGCGACGAGGTGATTTGATTTTAAAAATATTATTCTCTCTCTAAAGTTAATTTTATTATTTATTATTTATTTAAAGGCTAAAGTTAATTTATTAAAAATTTTGCACGTTCTTACTTTTTTCTGGTCAAACGCGACTTTTTTGCCTTCAAACGATCATAACTTTGTTCAATGTCATTCATTCGGGAAGCTGAACAGGTGTAACAAACTACAGGCTTCATGCTTTCTAACGGATACCGAAACGTCCCTGAAAAACCAATGATTCAAAAATTAGTCCCGTTGTTACTTTTTTGGGGGGTCTGTGTTACTATTTTCCTGGAACCGCGACTTTTTTTTACCTTCAAACGATCATAACTTTGTTCAATGTCATTCAATCGGGAAGCTGAACGCGGTATAAAAAACTGCAGGTTTCAAGCTCTCTAAGGAGTACCAAAACGTCCCTAAAAAATCGGCGGTTCAAAACTTAGTCCCGTTGTTACTTTTTTCTGAGGGGTAGTCTTCAATCAATTTTCTTGAAAGCGCGGGTTTTCTTAGGTTTCACTGCTCGTAACTTCTTGGGAGACCAATTTCATGCTAGGATGTGCTAGAACGCGTCCAGCATTGTTTGCCCTACATCCCTCGCCTTGGTGCGCGCCACGCCTCGGGCGCCTTCCGATTCGCTGATTCAATCGAAAGCTCATTCAGAAGGAAGCGTGGATTAGAGATGCTCTAGTATTAGCCGTTTTGTGTGAACGTAAGTGCTGGCTACTGATTCCACTGCCGGCCACCGAGAGAGTACGACCCCCTCCCCCTCAAAGTCAATCCAAGTACAACCCCCGTTGTTACTCGTAACAATGTAGGGTTGACCCTGCTTCCAACTCCTGTGAGTTCGCTGATTTGCGCAGGTTTCTCGCAACTCGCGAAAATCGCGCAATCGAAATCTGCGACCTATCGCGGACTCTGACACCAGCCTTATGGTCAGAAGTTCGCGATGACAGCTCAGAGCACCATCTTTGAGGTATGTAGATGTAATTTGAATACCTCTTTGTTACCCTTGGGCGAAGCTCAATGGATCACCTTCATTGTGAGACGAGCAAGGATTTCTGCGGAAACTTAAACTGGTTGAAAATACGAAAGAAAAGTTTTACCCAACTTCCGACTCAAATTTTCCTGACTTCGCTAAATTCAGAAGCCAATTTCTGTAGTATTGTATATTGAAATCATCAGTCTGTTCCGTGATGAGTGAGAATGTAAGGGGTGAGCCGATTTTCGGGTAGAAGGAACTTTGGGGATAACAACGAGGGGTACCTTCAGGGATGAATCCAATGCTCAGGTTCGATGGAAAGAGTAACTCCTCTTCGAGGCTAAGCGTCTTTTGTGTGAGCGAGCAATGTCAAAAATTGGCGCACCCTTCACCCCCCCCACCCCCTTTCACCTCCTCACCCCATAGCTATTGGCCGCTCAATTGCAACACAGTCCGCAGATTACGCTGTAATCCTAATGTGTCATAAGGGACGCACAAGTACATTTTGACGGCGTGTGTCTGCACAGCTACTCTTTGGTGCAAAGAAGCCAGCTGATACATGATTCACTGCATTGAAGAGTTTCCCAACGAGGACCCAAAATGCACATTGTATTGGTTGTCCCATAACTCCTAGCCGATTTTTTCAGAACCAATTTTTTTTGATGTCAGAAACAGATCAAGGACCAAAGCCAGCGATTATGCTATAAAATCATTGAGAGGAGAACCTTGCAAGGAGCGCAATAGGCAAGAACAGCGCTATGTTAGTCACCAGTTTTTTGCTACTGAAAAGGCATCAAGCTGTTGACTCGATAGCATAAGGGGGGGGGGGCAAGGCGAGACAGGCTGTTACGGTCAACCTCATCCTGGACCTTCAGTCACTTTCGATGAGGACCACTTGCGCTGTGAATCGGACGTGCATTCGGGTGTTATTACCAGGAAACTGTAACAAGCAACTGGACGTAGCCTGTTCATCAACTGTCACCTAAATGGAATGGACTGTAGCCGAATGAAGTCACGATGGATGCAGGATGCCTTGACTGGCAATAACCGAAGATCTCGCATGACCATCTGCAAAGGTTTCGTTCTGCAACCGCATGGACAGGATTTCCCTCTAGCTGCTCACCACTTCAGATGAGTCGTGGGTCCATTACAATAGCATCACGCGGCACCCCGATGGCTAACTCACAACCGAGTCCCACCATCTCAACCGAAGCCCTAGCTCTTTCATTGTTGGTTATTCCGTTCTGAAAACCACCTCATCTTATGCAAACAAGCAACTATGGAATAATTCCCAAAGTTTCTCGCAGCAGTGCAGGAGAACCGAAAATCTCTCTAAATCTGATGTAAATTTCTCTAAATCCCTTTCCTCCAAATGAAGGCCCGACCGCTCATTACAAAGCTTACTCATCACGTTTCGAGGGAAACTGGCTGGACCACGATACCAATCTATCCTGTAGCCCTGACATTATTTCATCGTACAACCCCTTCCCACTGCTCTGAAGCAGCAGCTACGAGAGAAAAGGTCTGGTAATACAACCATCCCAGTAACGACCTCTCCGAACTCTTTATCCCACGGCTTCACTCTTTTCTGGAGGACTGCATCCATTCCTTCCCTAGCAAATGGATGCATATGTGTGATTATGGTGATCGCATATATTTGTGATCAATTGTTTTTCAGAAAAAAAAATCTTGAAGAAGTGAAAGTGTCGAAATTTGGCCAGGTGCTATGGTACAACCCAATTGACAGTTCAAGTAGTAGTCGCTCTTTAGTTGTCTCGAAGTTGTCAGTCTTTTCCATTCCCGTTCACCTCCAGATGCTTTTCTGATTTCATACATTGACGTTGAAATGGGCAGTGCAGTAAAATAAACAGCCAACACTTAAGTTAATATTATACTATTGGTACAACTTTTGTTTCTTAATAAAGTGAAAGGGATAGAGAGAGCTGGTCTCACAATGAACTGAATTAAGTGAGCCTCGAATTCAAGTGGCGCACGCGAAAAACTCGTTCAAGAACTCGCCCAGCGTTTTTTCTGCATAGAAGCAGTGGCGAGTCTCTACAGGTTCCCCACGACTGCAGTTCTCGAGATGGTTGAAAAACCAATCAACAGTTCAATTATTCGTTCTCTAATTGTCTCAACGCTGTCAGTCTTTCCCATTCCCCTTCCCCTCCAGATGCTTTTCGGCTTCCATCCATCGACTTTGAAACAGGCAATGGCCTCCTTCAAGATCAGAACGTAAAAAGTAGAGGAATCATGCATTCAGAATCCACCCCTTTTCCAGAGTGGTCATCACTGAAGAAGGTTACAGTCTATCAAACAGAGGATACATTGGACAATTTTTCAAACTAGTGCGCTCTAACCATAAGCGAAAAGCAGGCGCGACGCGACCGCGGAATTAGCCCCGCTGTGCGCGTGGCTGTTCAACTGTGCCAATGTGGAATAGTCTGAATTGTCCTGAGAGGATAGAGGGAGAAACCTTTCTGTGTAGAACTCGCTCAGGGTTTGAGTAGCGGAACATTCGCGTGGCTGCGGCGCTGCCCTCCTCTCGTGCATTTGAATACATCTCTGATATTCCGTTATAAAACCGGATGGGCGGAGCGCATAAGGAGGCCGTATCGGAATTCCCGTTGAGTGGGGATCGTAGTCTCGCCATTTCTTCGATACACTTTTCACCTGATCCTATAATATATTCGCATGGCGCCAACGACGCCAACACGAGCGCTGTATCCGTGATCACGACTGACGTGATTTAAAATAGAAAAACCTGCGGGAAAATCAAGATTTTGACCTAACTTCGAAAAAGAGGAGACATTATGGGCTACAGCGACGAGCTCGGCGCGGAAATCAGGCGGAGTGCCCTGGTGATCCACGAAACCAGAGTTCGGTTTCACAGGAAACAACTCTCACCATGCTGTGATCCTTGATTTGCTCTAACTATCGAGATGAGGCCTTGTGAGTGGGAGCCGTGCGCCAAACATCCCACGTCATGATGGGAAAAAGGGTCTGTCGACTTCAACAGCATCTGGATCTGTGGTCCATCACCAGCTTATGTGCCTGTCATTGTCTTTTTTGAAGTTAAATTTCTGTTATTTATTTGAATTTTATTATTAGTTATTTGAAGAGGATTACAACGAAACCCGTTTCCGTTCATTTTCAGTACGCACAAGGGCCACTGACTTATCAATGGCCGATGTTTCAGAACTGGCTCAAAATCTCAATTTTCTTTGTAACTTCTTGCATGAATAATATCCAGTGTCCTGATCACGAATATGACATCCACTTTTCTGATAGCTCAAATTTACGCTACTTTGACGTAAATAATGATGATATTGATAAATAAATCATGATAAAGCGCTCCACACCCTGAAGACTTCCCTGTTAGTGACGTTTTTCTAGATGCGAAGGTGGCTCGACCTTGCCACTTCTGTACCTAGCACATCTATTCACAGGAGGTGTGGATAACCCGGACATTGCCCTTAAGGAAGTCTCGTTATGTCAACCAAGCCGCATCTGACTAGCTCCGCGATTCTGAAAGGAGGTCAGAGAGTTCACCAAGCTTTTTGTCGCTTTCACCGCCCATCATAGAGGCAATTCATTTCAATTTTCAGATCCCTGACCTCCTCCTCTCGTCTAAAACGGGCTCCAGCTATCCCATTCGAGTATCGTGGTCATGAATCAGTGTTTTTCTCCAATCGGCAAGGTTTATTGCATGCCTATTTGCCAAGAATGTCCACTGAGGTCGCTTGGTAACATTAATCATTATCGATAGCCCACCAAGTCGTCCCAATCAATACTGTCAACCATGTTCTTCAAAAATCGTCAATGTCCAACCCTTGCGAAATACGTTATACACTTACGTTCAGTACAAGGCATTATCATGTTCTATTGATGTTTTTTGCGCAGTTACCAGTAGATCTATTTATAACCTTCATTTCATATCAGCACACTAAGTGACACTAGAAGGGGAAGAACCAGCAGCAGATGTAGAGACTAAATAAAAAAAGTGGTTTGTAATAGGGAAGGTGAAAGTAAAAAAGAGCTGGCGCTATTCAAATTCCAGTAGGAACGAGATGAGTCGAAAAGAATTCCTTCAAAGAAGCGGGCTCTGACATGATTTAGGCGCTCACGTTGTGAGCTCACAGAGTGTAATTTCTGCCACATGGTACGTCGTACTCACACCGTACGCGGAAAACAAGAATTGACAGGCATTGTCAATTACGCAGGAGTTAGCCCCTTATATGTATAAGGCTGGCTTTCCAGCCGGTCCTCAGAATACGGTCCACCAAAGTATATTGTACTGTGCTCGTCGTTGGCTGGTCCAGTGGATCTGTTAAACGTACGGTGTTTCTTCTCCCTTGCGATTGCCTGACGATTAGGTGGTATTGAAGATCTAGTAGGTGTGTGGAGATTTTTGGTCGGATACCCATGAACTCACCTTCCCTCTTTTAAAGGAAGTGATTACGAAAAGGAATCCTAGCATCGGGGAAGGTCCAGCGCCACACAGAGCAATTACTTGGCCGCCAAGGAAGCGATATGTGGCGCTTACACCGGGAAAGGTGCTGTGGCTGCTGAGCAGGACCTCCGAAGCACTCCGCCCCCAGAAGCGTTACGCCCAGTTCATTCGATGGCTTGGGCGAGCTGTGTTGCCGCTGCGGCGCGGTTGCGGCATCATACCTGGTGTTTGTAATCTGATGTGTCGTAGGAAAAAATGGAATTTTTCCGTTTCCATATGTTTTAGAAATCAGCTTACTCACTTTTATGCGATCATCTTTCAAGATTGTTGACATATTTTGACTTGTTTTTGATTGTGTGATTGTGATTGTGCATTCTTGTGAAACATTGTTGACATAATTAACATTATAAATTTCCATTGATTGTTTTTTCCATAGAGCTAACCCAAAATTTTTATATATGGAGCTGAACCATCGCGGACGTAGCCTTTTATTGATTGTATTTTTGCTGTTATCAGTTCCGTGGTGAATTTCGCATGTTTTTGTGTTTAGTTTTATTTTATCGTCACTTCACTTTTGATCCTTCTCGAGATTCTGGAGACAAAAGTGAAGTGACGATAAACAAAAAGTAAAACTCATTTGTGATCAGCTGAGCTCAATTTGGCATGGTGCCACCATGCGTTGCGTAATTTTGTCCACGCGTCCGCGGTCTTAGCCGCTGTCCATCTGCGGGCCGCAATAAACGGCCACAAAAGGGGGCCCGTTTGTCGTTTCTGATGGATTCTTCTGCTTTTTTCGCCATTTTCCTACCACTGAGGACCCCCACGTCCCCCCTAACGCCCATTTCGCCCTAGCGTAATCGCTGCCTTTAAGGCTCCGAAGAAGGCTAACTCGCCGAAACGTTAGCCAGTAAATTGTCAGTGCCAACCTCGCGTGAAGTTCAGCAAGCTATACCATTCTAGACAGAAGTTTACATCGAATTTGGTGCAAACAGCTGTGTGCCAAAGTGGCGCTAGCTGGCGCCAAAATGGCTCATGCTGTAGACGGATTCCCACATGTTCGTGATCGAACACATCCCAACCCCCACTGGCGTGGTAATAGTGCAATAGTACCAAATAGCCTTTGGCGACTATGCTTAACGCAAGTCTAACATTTTTTTTACCGACAGCTAGCAGAAAAAGTCAGAAGAGGACTTCCTTGTCAACTTATGTTGTACCAATATGCCATTTCTACTGGCAGTGGCATGAAGGTCTACCCTTTTTGAGGCAGGTTTCTTTTAGATCAGAATGTATCCGCAGTTACTGTTGCATAGCATCCAACACCGAGTGAAACAAAATTCTGAGCGATATTATGTGTCTTGTCCTACAGAGGGGCACAGGAAAGAGTCCCTACCCATTTGGAAACGGAATTCATGTCACTTTGGTAAGATCAATCTAAATACTCGCAACTGGAGCTTGGCGAGCATAATCCAATTCTTCATAAGGTTCCACAAAAGCCTTCTACACCGAAGGCTTTAGGAACTTTTTCCACTGCAGCAGGTGCGCGTGAGAAGCTGCTTGGGAGGGGTCTTGCATAATCTCGTGCAGTCTTGAGGAAGCTATCCGCCAGTAAACCGATCGAAGAAAATATGCAGCAGCTTTAAACTGGAGCGGCAGGCCTCTTTGAACTCGGCAGATGACGTCATATCCTGAAGACGGTGAGGGCAGTGAAGGAGGGCCTGCTCCTGCTTATGAAGGGACATCTCAAGAACACTTTACAGATAATTTTCATCAACGGCTACACCCTGTGCGATGAAAAAAATTGCTGATGAAAAATTGATACATGGGCGAAGTGCCTTTTTTTTGCCCCTCTCCACCCCCTGTATTCATATCTTCCTTTGCTGTTCCTCCGAGTGCTCGTACCTCCAAATCCCTTTCCAAAAAGTCTGCGAGAGGCACGTGGGGTCTGTGTAAATGAAACAATAGGAACTATTAATTGAGTAAGAGTATTTCAAAGCCTCAAATTTCTGAGAAATCCTTTCTCATCTCTTCCAAAAAATGCAAGAAGTACGAATATTTGAAATATGCTTCTTCCCCACCACCCTATTTGAATCGCTAGGTTGAACAGTGCTTGTCTCTGCTGTAGTACAGTGTCCTTAGCATGCCGTCATGCCACATAGGTTCAGTAACATAATTTACGAACGAGTTTAAGAGATTCTTGAAGATTTTGTTGTCTGATCCCTTTCTTAGGATCGATGAGATCCGTGTTTCCCACTTCAAACGGAGCGAAGGCGGAAACAAATGACCAAAGATAATAGTTCATTTGATATTGATAAGTGAACGAGTATAATGAATGGCTACCGGTGCTCTCTCCATCTTTTTTGCCTGCAAATCATCAGTCATTTGATTGGTAATGCAACAGCGTCCTTGACCTTCCATGAATATTTTGAAACACTGATTTCACGTTTTACCAAGAACGTTACTACCAAAATTTGGGTTAAGAGGTTGCAGAAAAGATCAATCCCACAGAAATATCATGTGCTACAAATTCGGATGACTACCTGTACGTATGGTAGAGACGATGGCAGATGACGTCATATCCTGACGGTGGGGTATGGCATCGAATGTAGAATGGTTTTGAATGAAATTTCACTCAAGCCACTAAGGCCTCCATTGCTAGGACCGCACGGTCGGCATCATCTCACTCTGAGAAAGTGAAAACATGCTGTAGGAGTGACAAACACCCGCAGTCCTGAAACTAGAGTAATCTAGCTCTAGTAATCCTAACCACTTTTGAACCACAGTGGCTGCGGATGACATGGTTTGCTCGGTGCCCCTCCCAATTTCGAGTACCAGCTCGGCACTCCTGGTAATAGATTGAGGTGGAGTGGCACATTTTGCGATGCCTTTTTTTGCTTTCTGAAAGCTCTTACCAGGGTGAATAACGGTCGAGGAAATCCTCGACAGGGGGTCGTACGCGTCAGGTTGGGTCATGGGGGGTCGTAGCTGTGGGGGTCGACGGCGAGCACATCAGTGACATCGTAGTGCAGATAGGAGGAAGAGTGTGAACCAGGAGAAAACGAGGACGCGCAAGAAAACATCATAAAAAATAAACTTTCCTTCCATTCTTGAACATATACTAAAATTATACCAAATATTATTTCTGCTCGCTCTTAATACCTCGCTGACAGTGATACTGTTGTAAGGGACGCTGTCGCGAAAACGACAATGGTGAGGGGCCAGCCTTTGGCAAATGAAGCGGTTTGTCACTTATAGGCGGTACGAGATGTGTTTACTACAATACAGATCCTATCAACAGGTCATCATCATATAACACCTTTCAATCGAGTGTACCGCTTTGAGTGATGGTCGGATGCATGGCGTATACCGAGACGCAAGCGGGCAATGTCGGTTGTCCCCTTTTCATATCGCCTACGCTGGAAGGTTGTATTCTGGATACAATTCGAGTGTGCCTATGAAATAATTATGCAACGGTGAGGAAGGAAGCGACTTTTTGAGCGATCAGAAATCATCCTCGATAGAACCTCGACGCAATTCTCCTTATTCAAAAGACTTGCGAAGAAGCTAAATAGACCATCAGAAAGCGCAATTCTTCCGCTTTCCAAAGCTATCCTCAATTTTTTGAGCGCTCGAAGAAATTAGAGAGATATTGCCTTTTGAGTGGCAAAAACCCGCATGAAAATCTTGCCATCCTCGACGCTGACTCGACGAAATTCTAAAGCCCCTATCTCTTTGCATGGAAGGCTTTCAAAACAATTTCAGTATTGCTTTACAGTGGCGGCCGGGTGCTATTCAAAGGATTCGAAAATCGGGGAATGGGACCTTTTTTTAGAAGGTGTACTTTCCGGTGGTTTCGAGAGGGGCATCAGCAAATCTGACCCAGAGACAAACCGCGCAGCAGCTGTCGCTGAATCGGCCGCTGATCGATACAGGCTGTTGCGATGCTCTTCTATGACTTCTATGTCAAATATTTGCATTGGCATGGCTAACTTTTTGTGAGGTTGCAAAAATTCTTTCCGGGAATGCAACCCGGGTCTCGCATGTGACAGACGCGGATACTTACCACTGCACTATCGCTTCACTCCGTTCATGGGAGAGAATCAATGTCAGAGGGGTCGTGCAAAGACCTCGATTTTAGAGGGGTCTAACGGAGCTCTTACTAACCTAAGAGGTTCAAGGTTAGGAGGAGCTTCCTGACAAGGGAAAAATACCAGGTCGAAATGGCCTTTTGTGGCGAAACATGTACTACAGTGCGTTTCAGTAGTATACGTCCACCCCTTATTTCACCGAAAAATTTTTTTGTC
>KZ345016.1:265908-283868 GCA_002352805.1 Teladorsagia circumcincta
TTTCCCGCAGCGTAGAGCAAAAGGCTCGTATTTCCGGGGTATTTCAGGATTTTTTTTTCTCCTCTGGTGGTCCACCTCCAACCCTACTTTCACATTTCAATGCAATTACATCATTATTTGATCCTGAATTTTGCCTTTAAAGGAAGGCTCGCCAATTTCAAACTGTGTTTACTGTTCAGTAACACTGTTTGAAGGTGGCGGGACTTCCTTTGAACGTTGGGTCCCGCCAAATAAACACAGTTTGAAATTGGCGGGGCTCCCATTAAACGTTGGGTCCCCCCAGTATTGGGTCGCTGGTACATAGTTCGACTCGCTGGTACATACATAGTGCGATTCGCTGGTAAAAGTGTGATTCGCTGGTGGAAAGTTCAATTCGCTTGTGCAACGTTCGATTCGCTGACGCAACGCTTGTATCCAGCGACTCGCTAGCGAATCGCTCGATTCGCCAAGTCTGACATCGCCCTTATGGGCAAAGTTACGGTGGTCTGTAGATGTACTTTTGTACCACTGCACGAGCAGAGGTGCTTTTACGTAACATCAGCTAGGGTTTTCCTAGGAAAATTAGGGTAAACCTGCTAAAGGATATTCTAGATTTCATGTCTCAACAAGTTTTGGGGAGATCTCGTCGACCCAAATTACATTTAAAGGAAATGGTCGTTCCGGCAACGTTTGGAGATTGGAAGATGTTAGATGATTGAACCCAATTATCTTGTAAGTTTCTCTTTTCGAGAGCTATTAGAAAGGATAACGAACTCATGCGAAGAAGTTGATTGCCATCTGTGCGATTGCTGAAAGAGTCTTTCGGTCCACGGACGCTCAACATCCTTGCAAAGCCCTCGGGAGTATTTCAAAGTGAGGGTGAAGGGCTGGCTGGTCGAGGGGTGGGGGTGCGATGTTCTCACCGAGGATATCAGTCATCTTTGCTCGGCTCCGAATGGATGGACAATTCGACGCAGCCACGAGTAGTCGAGACGACTGGCGGCTGCGCGTTCCACGACTGTTATACGACCGTCCCTAGGGTCGACTTGACGAGGATGTTCTTCAAAACTTCATTAATGTACAACTAACTCATCTAGTTGAGTCGGCCGTTTGGACTGATTAATTGAGGCATCCATTGTGAGGGTAACAACTTCGTTTCAGCTTCACTTTCTGTTGAACTCACATGCTTACTTGTTTACTAACTTACTTGCCTTGCTGTCGTGGTTTCTCCACCGATATACTTGGCTTTGTTCGTGATTCCACCCAAATTCCTCAAATTTCGAGCCCGAGTATAATGTTTATATGATCTTTCTCGGGCGTCTAGGCTTCTGCAGCGGTCGTCTGAAGCACTGCAATCCGTTGGCCATCTTCTTTAGCTTTTTGGCACCAGCTTGATCTGATTTTTTAGGAGAGCATGAGTACCAAGTGTTTGTTACGCACGAGGTCCTGCTTGCTCTCTCCGTTCAGCTCGTTCTAGCTATTTGTGTCGAGATGTCTGTCTCGTTTGGGTTCCATTGGAACGAAGCGTTATCCGTTGACGCATCTTAATGAGGAGTCAGTTGTGTGTTGACGAATTTTTCAGCATAGCTGATCTTTGTTTGTTCCTGGTTCAGCCGCTGTGTGGCGTTCTGGAACAATTCCTGGAATTAATCTAAGTAACGTTCTGCTTTGATGATTGCTACATCTTCAGGGGCCTGGACCTAGGAGGGGATGGGTGGGTTGTCACACTCTCGATGAAAGGGGGATGATGTTCGCTCTAGTAGAAGAGATTGCGTCCTTATTTTGTATTTGATTTTGCTTGTTTAGAGGCTTTTTGGAGTGATATCAATTCTTGCGAGGTCACTCACTATCCTCTGTTCTCGTTATTTCGTTGCAAGATTCTTCATATCTCTTATTTTCTCTTCTTTTTCTTCAGCATTTATTCCGCAGGATTCGCTTTTATTTTTTCTTTTCTGCTGTAGTGAAGCCACTTTTGACGGTTGAATGTATAGTTTGAATGAGGGGTCGTTCGCGAGGTACATCGAAATCGCCTTTCTGGACAGCTCTCACCTCTTATACAAATGAAGTTACTGTCACGGTCGATCGCCTCTTCGCACTAGTCGAACGAGGGATCGCAGTTGTGGTCCCGGGTAGGGGAGTCGCATTCAGGTTTTGTAAAAGGTTATTATAGTGGTAACGGAGGTTGATGGAGGTCGCTAAAAGGGATGGCGCTTAAACGGGTCTTTTTAATAATTTGGTGAAGATAGCTTTACGAATGTAGCTAAAATTAGGCTGAAATGGTGAACACCTGATTAGCTACTTCGTGATACCAAATCACCCCCTCCCTTCTCCCCCCCGCTGCCCTCTCGACGGACCTATTAGAAAGGTTTTGGAAGGAAATTGGGCTGAGTTGTGCTGTGTCGACTGGTCTTATTGTTAGAATCAAATACTATAGAAGCAGCCATTATGGTGCGGGTGGTGGTCGGATTGGGGAGCCATCTAAGATTGGCGGTGGTGATGGAGGATCACATCGAGACCTCCTTGAGAGGGGGTAATTCGCAAAATTTTTGAAAAAGTGCAAACGTGACGGATTGACCCTGGTGACTGTATTTATCTGTCACTTCATCGTGACGCTATTCTCCCTTGCCAGCTGCATGTCGTGGGTCACAACCACTTCAGATTCGGAAGACCACTAGAACAAAATAAGGTTATCTTGCCCCTTTTTTCAAAGCATTCTGCAGAATGGGCACATCTGTGCAGCTACGAAGGCTCATGTCAAGTATTAGAGCCATTTCTATAAAGTTATTGCGAATGCTACCTCCATTCGTGTGATGTTTTCTGGGTATTTTCGTAAAGTGGTTTGATCCCGCTCGAAAACTGAAAAGGAAGAACCAGTGAGTAGACGATGGTGCTTGCACAGATCGGTGACGCAGAACGGAAAGCCAATAAATCACTATACATATGTTCATTTTTTGCCAAAGTCCGCTGCTTTATGTGTTCCAGTGCGATGACCTGCTTGCTATATCACCAACATATGATACTTTTTTTTCTATAGCCATATTTACTTTCATTTTGATAGGCATTCCTATTTTCCAATTCTACTAACTGATTGAGCTCCAAATTAATCTGTGCTGTTCTATGTGGCCGGGAACGTTGTTTGATGCTGACTGGGTGGGGGGGGGGGCAGAGGGGTAAGATCTTATTCAGATCTGATTCGGGGAGGCTGCTATAAGGTATTATTATTTGTTATACGTTCATCATTATACGTTTTTGGGTAACATCGACATCTGAAAGCCCCATACTAATCTATCTATAGTTTTTTGGACATCATTGAGTTTATTACCTTACACCAATCTTGCGTAGTAAGCAATACAGTGGCCATATGGAGGAGCTCATCCTATCAAAGTTAGAAAGGGGTAAGGTCAGGGAGGAAAAATACCGCATAAATTTTTGCCAAATTACATGCAATTGTCGATTTTGAGATTGAGAGTCTCAGGCCCAGTACAGAAAAATAGTCCTAGAAGGTAGGATCAGAGCTCACAATCAGCAATTTTGTTTAAAAATCGATTATATGCCCAATGTGGAATAAGGTGAAGGTAACGGATTGGCTAGAGCATACACTAGATTTGAAGAAATCTGGACCCGTCTGAACCAATTCATCGTTCCCGAGTCGAGTAATTGGAGCAGACCTTCGAATGGTCACTATGATTTCATTTGGGCGCGGGCCGTATAAAAGGTTTCAGTGAAAATTGATTATTAGTGAATTACTCAGCTGCAAGCACTATCCCCTAGCACCTTTCTTATGCCGTGTCTAGCGCGGTCTTCAATCTCGCATGAGTTGGAAGTCATTTGGGCGCTATCGCAATGTACGGAGACATTCTGGACTAAGGGAGGGCTCTGGACTAAGCCTATAAGGGGCAAGAAATTTGGGAAAATTGAAAATTGCTCACGCATGCTGGGGTTTTTCCTCTCCTGCTTAAGGATTAGTTTTGATTTTGAGAAAGGGGGAGTTTCACGTGGTTTCAAATGCATGGTCAGTACGATGCCCCCGTATATTGCGAAAGCACCGACATTTGTTCTCAACGAACAAAACGATGCTAGCTTAAGCTTTTCCTAGTTCTAGTTTCCTAGTTATTTTATTACAACAAAGCATAAAGAACCACGTTTACTTTTCGAAGGAGATTCTGCAAAAGTTTATTTCCAGGCTCGATAGCGCTACGACTTACAACCGGTTGGTGATCATAAGTAGAAATTAAGCTAGAATTGAGAATGAGCACCTTGCGTACTTTATATGAGATCATCAAAACAGAGAATACCAACTAGAACAACTCAACTAATGTCGAGAGCACTTTGAGACGCTGATTCAAACCCTTTTTTCTCCAAGCTATCGGGACCGCGGGTGGTTGTCTAGCGGATGGCTCGTCTTCACGAGCCAAGGCGCTCATCTAAAGTGAAGCGAGAGCGGGGCATGGACGGAACTGGGAAGTGACTAAAGGAAAGTGGCGGCAGTCTCTCGGGTGAGTGTGGATGTATGTGTGCGGGGGGGGGGGTTGAAAGAAGAGGACGCCAGTATTTCGTCTCAATTAGGTGCGACGCTGCTCGGCGCCGTCCAAATGTGATTGTGGGGGGCTCGCTCGATGCGAGCAGCACTCCCGCTTCAACTCGGAAATCCCCCCACATGCTCTATTCGGCTCCCAGCCAAGTAGTTTGCATAACTTATTACGATAATGTAGCGGCTGGCCGTTCCATCTGCTGACCACTCGATTATGTCATCTCTTCCCATCGTAAAATATTTATCATTTATCTGACGTTTTGACCAGGTTCTCCACCAGGGGGATCTATTATGGGTCAAAACGTTCTACAACTCTATTGAAACTGGCCAGGCTGGCGCTTCCGAAACATTCATTTACTGGTGATTTCCTTTTCTGGGATTGTTTTCAAACTAATGAGATCCAGACGTTCAGCATGCTGGTGTTTGCGTAAGATTCATTGCCTGCACTTAATGTGTTCTCATTCCTAATATTAGATTTTACGCCTCATTTTCCGCCTCATGCAAAGTCGCCTGGTCCGACCAGATTCCAAAATCTCCTTGCTTTAATCTTCAAGGTCTATCGAACGCATCCTTCTTCGATTCTGCCTCCAAGGAGCTCTAAGATGAACGCTTTTTCACCTCCAATATCTCCCTCACTTCGTCCATTTCGCTCTTTTCACTCGTTCGACGAATCCTTTCTCTTGAAGCAGCAAACCAGAACCGCGGCTTAATTCACTTAGCTTCCGAATTCGATGAGTTTTCCACACGGCAGTATTCCTCTTGTAGAACATGCACCAAAATAAAGAGAACTCATAAGAAATGGGGGCTGGTGTTGAACAATTTGAAGACCTCACTCATTTGGAACCCGTCTCCTGGATCTTGGATTTGTATACGAATATTCACAGCTGTCTGGCCTACTGGCCAAAACTCTTTCGACATCAACTTGGGATCGAACGCTTTTAAGTAGCTGTCCAGGTCAATGAACCTCAGAGCCACGAGATAGTGCCTGTTTAAAGTTTTATTCCTTGGAAATTTCTCGAAAAATACGGCAGAATTTTTCTATCATATTATATTTGTATTATTACATTTATTTGTATTATATTGGCTTGTAGGGGCATCATGGGGAGCCTCATAGGCTGTAGTGAACGCAAGAGAGCACTTCATACTCGTTCTTTCTATTCACTCATTTTCCATTCCCTTTTCTTTGTTTCATTCTAATGCCCGGTTGTCGTCTAGATTCGAAAATTAGGGTCTCCGATTTTCTGCAACCCACTTTAGTGGGAAGCCTTACTAAATAACCCTTGTGTTCCTGATGACCAAGCTACGCCTTTCCCTGGAATCTGACTTATTTCGCTAAAGTGTGGCTATTTCGCTAAAGTGTAGCTGAAGTGCCTGCTCCTTCTTCTTAAGCACTGACCGAACCCAAAATCGACTTTCCTATTAGCTCCACATTTCTCCCATCAATGCAACATTCTAGTTGATCTGTCGCTAGTTTACTATCTCATTGTAATGCCACTGTAAAAATCGATAAGAAAACAAAAGAAATTAAATAAAGTAAAGTAAAATGAAATAAAAAATAAAGAAGCACTGCACCCCCCATCTTCCCAATAGACGGAAATGTCCATTTTTTCAGTCCTAGTAAAAATGCAAGGGAAAATTCTTCCAGTTGACTAATATGCAAGCATGGAAAGGAGATGTGATAGTAAAAGGTTCAGACAGCGCCTTGGTTAAAGATGCCGCCGCATCACACCCACCCAATCAGCGTCAACCAAACTTCCTTAGCCAGAGGAGTGCCCAGTAGTATGGATATCGGATGCCCCACAATAACGGCTCGTGCTCAATCTGGCCACCAGTGAGGCCAACTCAGTTATTGATGAAAGAGTAACCACGAGACCTAGCTCGAGGAAAAAATTTTGAATAGGCTCTGAGAGCAAATCTATACCAGCTATTTCGTACTTCATTTTTTCACTGTTTATTTTAAGATTTGCTTGTTTGTTTACGTCATGTGTCTTCATGCGCATCACAAAAATAAGAGCATATGAAAGTTGCGATAATCTACTAGGGCATAGATAACGTACCCGAAAGCCTCTTCCATAGCGACATAGTTCCATGGAATCGCACGGAGCTGAGCTTTCTTTCCAACCTTCATGCTATTGACGCTTAAAAATTTAATGCAGAAAGGGATTTGAACGTTTGCGGTTTAGTGGCCGAATACTAAGTCAACAAATGCGCACACAACTGATAATTATGTCTGTGATGTGCATGGCTCATCCGGAAGGATTTTGGTTAGCAGTTCCCACTGTCCCCATTAGCTGTTTGTTCTCTGAACATGCAAACGACTATTTCATCAGAAATCTTTTAGGCTCATTATGGCTTCCAAAAAGGCTCGTGCATATTTTCTTCATTTCAAATCCCATTTGGGCTGCCTTCAATGTTTTTCTACTATGACTTAGCTGGAGTACTCTATTAGGTCCTGCAGATCCACTCGTTTGACCTGTTGCCGTTGTTATTACATCGTGCTTCATCTGGAACATCCCCATGTCATGTAGATTTTCATTTTCACACTTTGCAAGTCTGAACATAAAGATTGAAGGAGAATCCCTAGTTTGAGGTGTTCCAGACCTTTTCACGCCCTGGTGTGTCGTTTTTTCTTTCGCTGCATTCTCAGCAGTTCCTCCTTTTGTTCTTTGTTCCTTTCGTTTCCGCCTTCATCTTCGCCTGGCGCTTACGTTATCGTATGAGAGTTTTCTCAATACGTGTTTAGTGGCGTTGTCTGTGGTACCAATTCAGCAAGAACGTTCTTACGGTTTAAATTCGTACGTAAATTGTGAGGAGAATAGTGGCTCTGCCGCTTGGTTCTATCATGGCAGATTAACCCATCTGGCTATCTTTCTGGATATCTCTAACAGATTTTGTCAGTCCTGGTCTGAACTCTAAACAGGGAAATACTCTGCACAGCTATGAGCATATGGGTTCGCTCAATGCTTGAAGCAACAGTCTCAGAACGAATTCGAGGCGTTGAGCGGTCGGTAACGAAGTTGTGTGAGAAGAGTTGAATGGTAATATAGGAACAACAAAGAAATCCGCCGGCGAAGCCTTCAAACAGGTTTCCACTGGTGGACGAGTTGTCTGACTAGCTTGGTTCGCTGGATTTCAACCGCATTTGCCCTAATACAATTAGAGACATATGCATCATATAAAAATAGAAACACAACAATCAAATGAAATAAGTAAGCAAAACCAATGAAAAAGACGCGACAAAGATTGGGAAATGGGCGTTCCCTAAGATATTTGCGACCGCCCCCGTCAACTGCGCCTTCCTGACTTCTTTGCGGCTTCCTAAGGTGAGTTTTTTGGTTGGTGACGCTTCCTATGGTCTTGATAAAGGCTAACGCATCATTTCCACCCTACAGCATAGAATTTTTAGAACCCTGCCGAGACTGTCGCTTTAAGACGAAGGAGTAAGTACTACAAGTACTTAAGCTAGCAATGACTACTAAACAAATTCCAAGGGAAGGCGTAGCTTGGTGGACCCGCTGAAAAGACCACCATGCACATTTGAGATTCCAAATATTAGACCAATCTCGTTCAGACTTTCAGCAAACTCCTTTGCGAGGTCTGGCCACCATGTCCCACCCGTGTCCTTGAACACCGTGAACGCACTTGTTCCCCGACAAGAAACCTTTAGGGTCAGAATGCAAAGACTGTGAGCCATGCTCTCATTTACATAATCTGTTTCTCAAATCAATATCAAGCAAATCATGACATGAATCTTATCGCATTCTTCGTATTAGGTCTCTGTGTGGAAAACCTAGTTTGTGTGCTGATTGACCCTATCACACTGGTAATACTTGAAAGCATACCGACATGGAACTGGTCCTGTTTCGTTTTCTTTTCAATGGGAAATCGCCTATAAGTTTCTGCCTCTTTCCTATCTCATTGATATTCCATAGCATTCACTGACGGGCATTACGACCTCGGGAAAATCCTTCAGTAATTATATCCGCCTCACTTTTGCCATTCGCTATTGCAAGGCGAATCAACCAATTCTGGTTGAGTGCATGAAGTGCCTATGGAAGGCCATAAAAACGGTACTCAGATGAAGGGTCCGGAAAAGCTAAATCATTCTGAAACACGTTATCAACCGAATCCCACTAATTGAAGAGCGAGGGAGAGCTTCTTCGGAAGGAAGGTGCTTCTTCGAAAGAATCTGGCCTGTTAAGCGCACATCGCTTCAGCCTCTGCTTCTGCTTCGTCCCACCACCTCTTCGGCCGTGTAGAAGTATGCAAATCAGATTCGGCATATCCGAGTGGGACCGGCAGTTTTCACACGTTCGTTCTGCACTCTGCAATGTTGAAGATTTTTCTTCTCAAGCGATGAATCTGGCAAACTGGCCGCATGCTTGAAAATGCTTTGGAAGTGCTTTTGGGAACTTCCTCCATATAAGCTAAACACTGGACAAAAAATATGCTAAGCGTAAGGAGATGTGGAAGTTGATAGGTGGTTGTGGAAAATGAAGCCATTTCCATGTTGCTGACTTTGTTGCATCAGTCGCAAATAGCGCTCAGTTATTTCAGAAAGAGTTTCTGACATCAGTTGTTTTTGCTTTGCACTCATTACTTAGCTGACTTTCTCTAGGCCAAAGAACTCTTGAATCCTTGCTAAGACCACACTGCAAGATTATCCCTTTGTGACCTCTTGTAGATCACGACGGGGTCCGGGATTAGAGGCGTACCTCTTCCATTCCCGGTCGTGGTAGATAAGTAGACAAGAGTTGGGGTGGTGCCCTCTTTGGGGCTTAAAAAGGCGCTAGAAGTTCGCTCGACCCACACCTTTGTCTGCGACCTCACCTTCCACTTTCGACTGCCACGCTGGCGCTGCGAAAAGAAAGCGGCCGCAGCTGCGACAGGGTGAGCATTGGCCTAATGCCACCGACAATGGAATACCCGGAGCCGGCCGTTCACAAAACTCGTCCGAACCCGCCCCTTCTCCATCCAAAAGTGGAATGCAGCTGACAGAGAGAGGGGTTCGGTTGGAGGCTCGATAGGGGGTTTGCTTTGCTTCCTTTTTCTTAGTAGATCACTGCTCACCTCCTGCTTCATTATTGAATGCTCTTACACACCTATTTTACCCTGGGGCTTGCCTTTATGGTATGGGGAGCTGGCCAGGAATCATTACGTGTGCAGCAACCATTTAAGGTCCAAGATGTTTGAACGCTTGGTTGGTAACTCTGAGTAACCTTCCTGAATTTGAGTATAAGGAAACACTTCCAAATTGAACAGTGTTTAAAAGATTTTTGCACAAGGAACAACAGACATCCTAAATAAATTACGTGAGTCATTTTGAACATTTCCCAGTCACAAACTGTAGAGAAACGGAACTCTGAAATCGATCCGCCTATAATAAAGAACTTTGGACCTCAGCGTTTCTCTTGCCGCTGGCATGATGCAATGATTCCCGGGCGCAAGTAAACATGTCGTATTTCCATTATCCTAGTTAATTTTAGGCGAGCCTCCGGAAACCAAAAAATTAGTGGGCCTCATTCGCCGAAAACATCTGACGGGGCCGCAATATGTAGTGGTGGATGGGCAGGCACCGCAGCTCTCAAAATGATTTCCATGATGGATTCTTGTCCAGAAATTGTGATTTTCTTTCTGAACTTTCTCTATTTTTCCTAAATCTTTTTTTTCTGTGCGCGTGTACTGGACAGATATAATAATTTTTTCAAAGTTTCGACACCTAGAGGTTGTAATGTACGAAGTTCACGTGCTGTAATGAAATCCCTACATTTGATCATCCCTTTATTTTCTCCCCTTCCTGTCCATCACTGAAGCAAGAATGAAGAAGTTGTGAAATGCATGGCTCGTTTCATGAAGTTAGATAGCCTTATCTCCTCGCTCTCTTAAGTGATTACGTCAATTATTTCTGCGGCTATTTGCTGTACATCCGGTACGGTTGTGCAGGAGCGTAGCACAATCATAGAATGCCCGATATTGAAAACATCCGCTGTTGACACGAAACTCGTAGACACACATGAGTAGCAATAGATCGAGGCTGATGGTGAGTAAAATCATCTAAAGGAATCGCTAGGATAGTTTAGGAGTAAGTGGTATAGGATTGTGCCTTTAACCCTTAGACTACGACTTCTTCAAAATTGAATTAAAAAGGTGTTCTGCGCTGCAACTAACCTTCCCAGCAACATACAACCATCTGTAAAAATTTGGGTGATGTCCGTTGGATTTGACCTGGGATTTGATCTAGGGATCATGCGCGCGGTAGCGGCCCTTCTTGTCATCGCACCATTTCCGCTCGGATGATTTTTTTGTTTAATAAATTGACAATTTAATGAGCGTGTACAACCATACATTTTTACATTATTGAACTCTTCAATGATCCAAAACTTGTACAAAAAAAAATGTTTGAAGAGGTCAACATTGTATGGTCTAGGAATGGTACGGAGTAAAACATAGTATGCAAAGGGGCGCATTATTTTTGTACGAGTTTCTTTCTTCAACGTCCGCAGTGCCTACATCGTCGACGCGTTGTCAACTGTAGTGGAAAATGGTCCCCAACTTTGATCATCATCCTGAAATTTAGCATGGCCTCAGGATGATTCGCTGTAATTTCTGAGATTAATTGTCATAGTAAGAATTAAAAAGCTTCTATAGGTGCACAATACAGCCATCAAATGGGCTCTCCTGCCTCAATATCCCCTGAAACTGTGGCATTGTCTTTGGGTACGGAAGTGGGACACAAGTGTACCACCAGTAGTCAAACATTGACCTACTCAGGATAACTCGCCTTAGCTTCTGACGATTACTTGTCATAGTAAGAATTAGAAAGCTTCTATAGCTTCTATGTGCCCAATTCAGCCATCGAATGGCGGCTCCTGCCTCAATATCCTCTGAAACTGGGGTAGCGTCCTTGACTACGGGAGTGGGACACATGTGTCCCACCAGTAGTCAAAGGGTTAAAGAGGCAACCAAACATTTTTAAAAGTTCTCGAGGAACACCAAACACGTACTTTTGTCCACCGATAGAGTTCAAGGTCAGTAGGCATGAGATTCGAGACTGGATCATCCTGTCCTATTGTTCGTTTCTTTTCAATATTTATATTTCTGAAACGTAAGATGACGCTCGACAGCCATTGAATGGCCAGCGCTTTACATTTATTTGAATTTACAGTACATTGCGCATTGTGTCACCGCCTCTAGTCATTGAATGTTTCTTCCTCATCTTCTCGTTTATTGAGCATTCTGCGAATATGCTCGAGAGGCAGTTGCAGAAAGCTTTCAGCTAATCCTCGAAGTTCAGTTCGTGATCTAAAAACGCCTTGAGTTGCTGTGAGCTGAAACAAAGGGATTAGGGAAGTTTTAGAGCAGCTCGATTGATGTGAGATTTCTTAGCTCGCGGGATCCTTGAAAACTAAGAAAGTGGTGAAGGAATTTCTACTGTTTAGCTTTCATTTGGATGGAATACTAACGGGCTCTCACTGAATCGAAAAGCGGAAGATGGCATTGACAAAGACAAACTTTCGTAGCTTGCGCAGAGCATGGTTACTTTTTCAAGATGTACCACTTGGATTTTAATTTTTAGGCTGGAGAGCACATCAAAGCCGCGAGAGTTGGCCAATTTAGTGCTCTGGTGTTCACCCTTTCTCAGAGAAATCTTAAGTTCTTGCGATATCTCCAATTTCCCTCCATTGAAGATATGCAAATTCCGATCGAATTTGATCGAAAAATTTGAACCATTAGCGCATTCGCGAACTTTATCACATGAGCGTAATGGTCAGCTCAGAAGCTTCACATTAATGTCACAGTGATTGAGGAGACGGGATGAATGGTTGCTTCTGTCATCTCACGACTTCCATTGAAAATTTTTAGGATAATTGAGGTGTGCTTGGCTTGAAGAACAACTGGCGGCAAAATAAGAACGTTGGCATGAGTGCTTTTGATGTTCTATAAGAACCAACCATAGAATAGGCTCCCAATATTTATCGGTCCATTTTGAGATAAGCCACGAAATCACTTCGCACTAGAATTTAAATATATGTTGACTTCAACGCTGAGCTGCTCCTCTGTCGACATGGAAGCCAGCGATGTGCGGCTTTTGGCTCGTTCGGAGCTGCGCGAGCAAATGGCGCAGCAATCTGCTCGGCGATTTGGACGGTTACGGACGGTTTCGATATTCCTTCACGGTTCTGCCGCAAATGGATTGAGCACAGACGGCTGACTCGGCTTCAAATCCCAAGGGGAAAGATGAGGTCCTCAAGCTAGCATTTGCACGAGAGGGGGTACTCCGGGATCGGTGAGCCAATTACAGTGTGGCAAAGCTTGAATTTCACAGATCAGATCAGACGTGAGATCACAGCAGTCATGAGCTTCTGTTCAGGCGAGAGAGCGCAGGCGGGAGTCGAGGATGAATGGGAGAATCGATACGGTCGAAGGACCGAAGGAGTACTTAGTGTACGCAAGATACTAAGATGCCACACCCGCATGCCGCGCGCGACTTCAGACAAGCCGAATGTCCGTCGCCCGGGGTGGTTTTATTCTCCCGTTTACAATGGTCCCATTAGCCGACAACGGAGGGATGAAATTGTTTTAGTTGTGGAAGCAAGTAAGCAGCAGCGATACCATATCGTATGGTACTAGAAACTCAAACATACAGTGCGTACCAAAAGTATGTGGACACCCTAAAATTGATTCTCCCGGTCAGGTCAAGACTTCCTGTGCCACAAAACCTCTACCATTTAACTCCTCGTGGTTGAGAACCGATAATAACGTTTTAAGCAAACGATTCTATTCTAGTCTAGCAAACTAATTTTGATGGGAAAATTTTTCTTTGTATCAGAAGTATGTGGACACCCTGAGTTAGATCAACTTCCAGCACCAACTCCCTAACCTATGTTTACTTTTTCTTGTGTCACCTATTCTAGCCTTACTTCTCTTCACGGTAAGCATTTTCTAAAGAGGACCAAGCAGAGGGATGTGGGGTCCTCATGCAGCTTGACCTTCCAAATGCGAAATTGCACGTTGACCCTGTCGTACGTCCTCGTATGTAAGAGAAGATCCAGAATCTTGACGCTAAGCTCCCACACTGATTAAGTATCGTCCTCAACCGTTTCTTGCTCAGTACAGCACAAGAACTGCCAGTACCGCCTCAAAATTTAATTTGTCTGCTATCTACGTCCGCGCTTAAATGATTTTCCCTCTTATAAAAAAAGACCTCTAGGTGTTATATTCAATCCAGTGAGCACATGACACGAGAAAAAATGAAGGATGCTTCGTGAGTGGATGCGCAGCACAGTTTGGCAAGGCTGGATTTCTCAGTCTTAAAAAGAATCACAAACTGGGACGTTGAACCCGGACAGACAGTGCTTTTGTTAAAGTGATAAGATCAAAATAAAAGACACTCTGTGGGAATTCCCACCTCAGACAACCTTGGCTGGTAAGTAAAAGCTTATCTTCGTCTATGCGGGTAGATCTGACTGCTAGTGGAGGGATTTCGCCGTGACCCACAGATGTACTCACGGAGACATTTCGAAGAAGGCTCAACAATTGTCTGGGGTGGCTTCGAAGGAAGGGGAAAATTGTAGATTGGCTTGCCAACGTGTCAGGCATACAATTAGGATTACAATGAGGTGCTTGAATCCCGACTTCAGTCTTTCTCGAAAAGTCAACGCCACCAAACAATTGTTTTGCAGCAAGCCTAAGAGGAGGTAGCCGACAAGTATTCCATTTGTGAAGGAAGAAAACGCAAGGGTTCCGGGTGCTGGATTGGCTGGCGTATTCCACAGGCCACATCGTCATTGAAGACGTAGGGGGATAGCGGTTTACTGCTTCTGCACCATTAAAGAAAAAGTAGTATCCCAAGTGACCTAACAGTTTGGTGAAATTAGCAGGTTGGGAAAAGTTTGACGAAATAGGTATCGGGAGCATGGTTCAGAACATGCCAAACAATGTGCTTGAACTTATCGAAACCCTTGATAGGCCTACCAGTTTTCGGTTCCTGAGATATTTCTGTTTTTTCGAAAAGTGTCCACATACTTTTGATACAAAGAAAAAAATTTCAAAGAAAAATAGACTGCTAAATTACAACGAAATCTTTCTCCCAAATTGTCACAGCAGGTGATCGACCACGGGGAGTTAAATGGTGAAGGTTTCATGGCAGAGAAATTCTTCAGCTGACCCCTGAGAACCGATTTTAGGGTGTCCACATACTTTTGGTACGCACTGTAGGAGAACAAGGGCAAGCCTGTATCCCTTTCAACGGACTGTATCTGTGACGATATGCACCTCCACATACTGTGATTTTTCAACATGTGACATTAGAAGACGTACATCTCTCTTTATACCAATGATCCGCTATACGCTGCGGTTAGTAAGTGATCATTTGATGTCGTCACACGCTCATTGCAGTTGTCCGTTCTCGAATTTCTGGCGGAAATTGGGGATCTCGCACTGAGAAAGCTGAGAATCTCATTTTCTCCCGAAATCCTCATTCTCCATTGCGGATTGAGCAAATATACCAATGGAAGTTCTTTAAGTGTACTCTCCAGCCAGTGCTTTATCAGTGCTCTTGTAGCCCTCTCAACACTACTAAGACTTTTTAATTTGTCTGGCATTCATCCAAACTACCCGGCTAAATACAAAATTTCTCTCTTCCTGTTTACAATGAGTTTACAGTCACAACAATTTCTCGACTTCGTTCGGTGGAAGTGATCGTCAATCAGACATTGATCCTTTTATGAGCTTCTTTATACGATTTCTCTGAAGACGAACTCTGCAAAAAGCAGCCATCAGAAACCAAGGGAGTGGTGGTCAGTGGAGCAAGCATGAAGAAAACTATGAGAAACGTTTTAGAATCAGAGAAATGAGATCCTTTCTTTGCCTTTCATTGTCGCATTGATGTGTCGCTCATCAATGCTGACCTTTTGAACGCTTACGTTCTCTCTCTCTCTCTTCTGAACGGCTGTGGTCAGTCGGCGAGGGGGAGGGCGGGCAGTGGCGCGAGTGGCGCGGGTTTGGCCCTCCTGGGCCGCTGGAGCGTACTCTTCGCTACGGAACGCGCATCGTCCCCCAACCTTAGCCAGCCCGCCCCTCTTTCTACCAGAGATTTTCCACTTCTTCCCCAGCCTTATCGTGGAATACCCTTCGAAGACAGTGATTACGCTAGGTTCAAGAGGGGCTCAACGGGGACGTGGAGGTGCTCATTGATAGGTTAATATCTATGAAGAAAACGGAGAAGGACTTATGAACAAGTAACTGTCACACCTACTTGTTCTTAATAAATGGCGCTACTTCTTATCCACGCCTTTGAACCTCTTCCTACTCACACACTTCATACATATAACGCGAATGCTCCACTGTCAATATGAAGAGCTCTATAAGTAAGTATATCGATATTTACATTTTAACGCTTCTCAGCAGCGCTTATTAGTTGCTATTTTCCAGCCGCCCACCGACAATGTCCCCAACTTTCCCAATTTCATTTCATACCGATTAGAACGGCTAAGGGAAGGTGGAATTATGAATTTGGGGACACGAAGACATTTTGAGACACAAGTAGACTTATACCTGTATCTGGAAGGTATACAAAAAGTCACGGTTAGGAGCAGTGCTGTAGAGGGAAAATGTAGTTGAAGCGGGCCACCCCATTCTGCACTGCGGCTCTAACTATAAGGATCAAGATAAGGGTGTTGATAAGGGTTACAGAAAGTCCTCTGATTCTTATACAGCTGTGACCAAGATGTTATGATTGCTTTATTAGGCTGACGTTTCGGCCTTGTCCCCTTCGTCAGAGCCTGAAAGTCAAAGATTAGTGCGACTTAACCTCCAAACACCATTTCAGATTTCAAAACAATTCATCCCAAGCTAAAGGCATCTAGATGGACGTCGCAAACCACCAACAATAAAGCAATCATAACACCTTGGTCACAGCTGTATAAGAAATCAGAAAACAATATCACCACATGCCAAGATTCATCGAAAGTCGTACATGGATGTTACAGAAAGAGTTTCGGGGCTCTGTTGGTCGACGGCGGGACATGTGGCTGACCCAATCCTCTGACGAAAGAAAACATGCTAAAAACTTGATGCATCACAGTCCTTGACGTGACCTTCTTTGATAGGTGGAGAGCCTTAGGACAGGCTATATCATGGTACCTCTTGTTAGGATCAACTGCGTCAGCCACATGTCCCGCCGTCGACCAACTGACCCTGTTTCGGTAACACTTTCATCCAAAAAGCTGTTTAATAAGGACTGAATGACTCAACCTGGAATGGAGCGGGAAAAGGATCATGGCCAAGAGCTGGATTTTCCTGCAAAGGCCCAGAGGGGAGACGGTAAGGTGGAGAGAGGGGCTCTTCAGCAGGTGGACACTAAAAATCTGCAAAAAATGGTGTGGATATAAATGACGTAGGGCATTTCACCGGTTCTTAACAATAAGTTAATACAAATGAATGCTTCATCGAAGGTTCTATGATTACTGCTGAAGATATGCTCGGCCTTATCGCGGTCCTATCGCGAAAGCCGCAGAGCAGAATGGGGTGGTTCCTCCAACTACATTTTCATCGTGCTCTAATCAGTGATGCACTCTACCAAACCTATTCACTCTAAATTCTGGACGTACGAGGAGCAGAGTGCTTAAAGAAAGTCTAACTCCTCCAAGTATGGAAGCGGCGCCTCCAGCTACTGCGGTTCACGCTAGACAACAAGGAATAATTCATCGCTTTGGTCGCATTATTCGAGGCGGATTCATGTGGTGCTGAGAGTGTAGCGTTCAACCTACTTGGTTTGGTTTCCAATTCTCCTACTTTCTTCAAGAGTTCCTAAACGGTCCGTTTTTATGACTCGCACGAAAGCATTGGAAGGTTTTCCATTGGGTTCACTAGAATTGGCTCAGACTTGCTACCTAGGTGACATCCCGGAATGGAAAGGCTTACATCGCAGCACGAACTCATTAGTAGAGTTGCGACCATAGTGTTAATTCATTTCATGGTTATTAATAATTGACGAGATTGCGGAAGCTATTCACCTTTCGTATGACGCATGCCCGTGGACTGGATCGTGCCTTCACCTCATTGAAAAAAGCCCATTATAATAGATAGCCTATTAGTTTCTTCATAACTATAACACACAATCCTGCCTTGGCTGTTCACTCTCTTCATCATCTGGTTCAAGAATCAAGAGAGATCAGCGACTTGATGTTAATCCGTTTGACAGGTGCTTAATTTTTCAAAGAGCCGTACTCCTCCGATTGGACGGGAAGCACATGTACGAACACCTAAGAGGCTTTGCTGTTGCATTGCCAATGATCGGGTCACCTTCATGGTATTTTCAGAACTTATCACTTAATTGGTCTGAATTTTTATCTGCTTTGTTGCCAGCTCTGATTTTCATTCAAAAGGTTCCATCGAAGGAGTTTAAAGGCAGAATTCACGATGAAAACTCAACCTATTCCAAATTACT
>KZ345016.1:283968-294811 GCA_002352805.1 Teladorsagia circumcincta
AATGGAACCCCTTTCTTTTGCCTTGATCTCGGCATTGATGAGCCTCCCATCGCTGTGCCCTCTTCAACATAACGCTCTCTCCGCTATCCAATCAATCGCCGCGTATAGACCTGTGGCGAGCGATTAGACAGTGGGCGGAGACAGGCGGACCCGCCAAGATTGAGCCCTTTTAGCTCTCCGATGTCAAATCTGAGGCTGCCGGTTGCGTGCCTGTTCGCATCCTCAGGATGTTCGCCGGTCTCCACTAGGCAATTTCTCCCTAACTCGACCTTGTCCTTTCCGTGGAGTCCTCCTTTAAATCAGCAATTTTACTCGGCAAGTTCCAGAAACATTCATCAAATTATTGAGAAGTGCATGTTACAATGGGAAAAGGTTTTTATCGGTTAGAGCACTTCTTACTTCTTATGATGATTGTATTTTTATTAATCCATTACTTTTTGTTCGTTTTCTACAGTTTGTTTCGTTTCGTTTTGCGTCGTTTGAACTGCGGTGTTATAACAGCTGTTAACAAACCAACACTACCAACAAATTTCAATCAAAAACTACAGTATCTGCTAGAGCTTACTCCATTTCCGATTCAGGATAACCAGATCACTTCAGTTCAGCTGATGGTAGGACAAATATACCACTGAAGCTGAGGGCCAGGATGATTTGATCTGTAGAATAGCAGTCCGGAAAGCTTGACGTGCTGGTTCGATCCCTACCTGGGGCGAAAGTTTTCCCCATATCTCAACACTCTTGTTAGTTGAGAGCTAAGGGTAATATAATAATACTCTCTATTTTGGAAACGAGAAGAGCGTCAAGTGCAGACCACACACCACAAGTGTCGGCGACGGCAAAATAAAAGCCACGTTCTTCTAGATCGTCGGCACTTGTGGTGTGTGGTCTGTACACGACCTCGTATATTCTATATTCGTCGCTCTTCGTATATTCTATCTACTATTCTAATTAGCTTTCTTTTCTAGCATTCGATCATTCCATACTGTAACGTTGTGCTGATTTTACACCCTTGAACCAAACTGTTGATTATTCGCCCAGGAAGCCATCGTGATAGTTGCCCAGCAGTAGATTTGATCCTGATCAGAGCAAGTTGTCTCTCTCACAGCTGTGATAACGTAGTGCATGTTCGAGCAAACCCATTTATGAGGACTTGCACTACTTTTTTGATCAATATATGTCGTTTGGCTATTGATTTGAGTGTAAGAGCCACCCTCTCCATGACAAAAAACCGTAATGAATTCCACATGTCGGTGAGAGTTGTTCTGGAAGCATAAGCAGTTTTTTGGTTGATGTTTTGACTAATTATCCACGCACGAGAAATAACTAGGAAACAGGAGAATTTCGCCTGCAGCCATCGGACGGCTGAGAGCGAGAGGGCGGACGGGTGGCGATTACTGCTTGAGCACATATCATCATCCGACTTGTGAAGCATCACTTCAGCGCTCTGCTCAACTCTCCACCGATACGATTTTCGCATGTTTTCGCTTGTCCACTACCTTTCTCTTCTCTTCACAAATCGACTACAGAAAATATGCCATAATCTAGAAGAATATTCTTGATAACCGTATTCATTTGTAGCAGGTCAGCTCAAGAATTAGATCGGCTTTCATATCGTTAAATTTGCAACAAGCAGCTCATCAAGGTGTAGATAGTAATTTTTGTCTCTGCTACCCGCCTCTTCATCTTTTAAATCATCTTAAAATTCATGCTGCAGTGGGAACGGAGCTGCTTGAGCTTCAAACCCCGGAGCATACTTTTCAAAAGGAGCAACGATGAAATCTCGAGATTGTTTACCAAATTTGTTTTCACACACAATTTAGGAGTGTCATGAAGAGTGATTACCTTTTTTTGGATTTTTAAGCTATGAGCGATGGCCAAATACAGTAAGTACCCCACTTCGTACTCTCCCACCTCCTCCCCTCCCCCGCCCCGTTCGTGTTTAACGCTCCGTCTGCAGGTGCCCACCATCGTGTGCGAGCTTGCCCCATTGAATACCTTCGAATATCCAGGTGGTGCCTCACAAGAACTGCTTTACAGCATATCACCTGAGTATATTGATACAACGGGCGAAAATTCGGCTGATCATTTACAGTGATTTTTCTTGGCTCCCACCATTCCTTATGTCACCCATTGGCTCGTTGTGGAAGAAAATACAAACTCCTCAAACTCCACCAAACTAGTGATGCGCACATACAATGATTTCATGCACCTGAAGTGCCACGACTTGAAAAAAAAACTTTCCATAAGTATTGGGTAGACTGGCTGTTTCGAGTGTCTCCCAGCTTCGCGAGTGTGCCAAGTTCAGAGTGCGGAGAACATTAGAGTAAATTCTCTGGAACCGGGGGAGGTTACGAATTGAGCTAGACCACCTGAGTTAAAGTGAGCTGAGTTCGCACGCATTCAAGGTGACCTGGATTCCACATGGAGTCCGGGTGTGTGGCGCATCTCAGTGGTGGATTTTTGTTGCCTTGCTGGTGTCATCTTGCTCCTTGAGTTCTCGCTATTGTTTTACTCCGAGAAATTTCCAAGTATTTTCGTTTCTCTGTAGCCTCAGGCAACCTTAACCTACATCTCATAGACGAGCTGATTTAGGCAATGAATTGACAGTTTGTGAACTTATAACTTATTTGACACAAGGAATGGGGCATTCACGTTGCGCATCTTCAATATTTTCCTATGAGTGACACTCCTCCTGCTCCTACACTTATTTTGTTTTCTTGATGGAAGTATTTGGTGATTCTGGGAAAACTGTCTTAGGATTAAAGGCAGAATTGATGATGAAAAAGCAACCCATTACAAATTAAGTTAGAGATGGTGAGTGGTATCACAAAGAAGGAAAACCTATGAGAAACGTTCTAGAACCCGAGAAATGGGACCTTTTTCTTTCGCTATGATCTCGGCATTGATGCGACCTTAATCGTTGTGCCCTCTTCAATAATACGCTCTCTCTGCTATCTAATCGCTCGCTGCTTATAAATCTGCGGGGAATGAAAATCTGCGGGAAATAATCATATAGTCGGTGGGCGTGGATCGCCGTGTGCGCCAAGAGTGAGCCATGCTAGATCGCCGAGGTCAAATCTTCGACCGCTGATCGCGTGTCAGCCGCACCCTCAGGAGGTCCGGCTTTCTCTTCGCTAGACTCGCTAGACAATTCTTCCCTTCTTAGACCTTCGTTGTTATCGTGGAGCCCTCCTATAATCGGAAATCCATAGTCTCGCTTTTTTGAGTTTGCAACGCTTCCAAAATTTCACCTAACGATCAAGTAAAAGTTTTGTAGAGGTAGAGTATTAAAGGCATTATCGCACCAGTTATCCATATGATCACATATGATTTTGTTCCTAAATATTTGGGGCATTTTTCTAACGGGATAAAAATATCGACAACAACATCGATCCGGCCTTGGAACGAATGTTTCGTGCATTTGCGAGTGTTTTCTGAAAACGAAGATTCATCGTGTCTTTTTCTATGGAGTCATTTCTTCTTTCGAGATCATTCCACAAGTCGTTCCGTCCTCAAAGATTATCATGATGGTGGGTGGGCGTTGCAATTTTGATGAAGTTTTTGACACCAGCCAGCGCGCTGGGGGGCAACTCACCAGCGGCGTCCAGTGACGTCATCAAAACCGCACCGCTCTCCAGCCATCGTGAACGGGACCTTTGAAGGAAGCTCCGCCTTGCGTCGCCACTTCATAGTGGAAGAGCTTTTTGTATTTCTGTGAACATCATACATGTATTTATGAGCTTCCGTCATTCCGTTCCCTTGTGAAACCAGAATTCACTCTGGTCGCTCTCTGTTTGGAGTGGCAGTTTTCTTGAGTAATTTTGGAAAACAAAAAATACTCTGTTTCAATGGCTCAAGGGATCAATAACGTTCGGTTCACAGTGTCGCGACGCCGGTACGGCCAACCTGGGGCAAGGTGACGTACATATGGGGTTGCCGACCGGTGCCGTGATTTTAGAGTTTTGCGGAGGGACACGCGCTCTGCTACCTGCCACGCTACCTGCGGTCCTCATCCTCCGCTGCCCCTGAGGATGACCTGCTGCTGGGAGACCACTGCGCTTAATAGTACTTGATAACTGCGTTGACCATCTGCACCTTCCCAAGGTGTTATTTTACAACTGCGTTTTACCGACTTGATATTGATGTTGGGAAGCATAACATCGCTGACCATACCATTAATGATCGATAAATATTGATTACTTGTGAATTGCACATGCAATGTAAAGCAAATCGAGGTACTTCTTAGATGCGCTTGCTACTGCGCATGACTTTGCTACATAACAGAACACATATAAAATAAAGTTGGCTTTATGCCTTATCTACAAACTACGAACCTAAAAACACTAAACCTACGGGATGGTTCCTCGCCTTACTAGGGGTCGTCGATACCATTAGCCCCCTCGTCCATGCATGACGGTGTTAGCCGGGGGGCGTTCGACACGTCCGGGCACCGTCCGCATAAGGGCGAGGGTTCCTGCGCACCTTGTCCTGGCCATCGATCCTTGGCATCCTTGACTTCGAACCATGCGCGCACCAAGGGTTGTCTTGGGGGCAGGCAACTGCGCGATAACTCCAGAACAGGAACTTGAGGAATCCACAACCGACTGCGCATAGTAGTCGCTGCGCATAGACGAACAGGGAATAACACGGCATCGGCTGACACGAGTGAGGAAGAGGCGACCGCTCGACGAAAGAGACGACTGACGAAGAATGAGCGGGAAAGCCGCAGGCCCAAAAGTGACGCTGGCCAATTGGCTGCTGCGTATTTGACGTGAGCGCGGTAGGACCCCGCATGGTACTCTGACGACCCGACCTTGAACCGTCTTCAGACATCGGCGCGTGTAGTTGAACAGGTGAAAGACAGACACTGCGCATGAAGAGGTCGTGTGAGAGTCACGACACACGGATTCAACCACAAATTTATAGAATTGAAAAGAAACGTCTGATAATCAATTTACTCTTTGTACAGCCTGCAGTTACCATGGGTTAAGTTGCACATTTTTGTGCATTTCATTCGAGTGACGACCTCAAATGATGGTGTGCACGCTTTATGAGGAATTGCGGGACCTTTTTTCGGAATCTGCTCTTCACTTATTCTCATTGGAATCTGCCCTTAAAGACAGTGACTACGATAATTTGGGTGTACATCAAGAGGATTTTACCTGATACAGACTTTCAACGCGATCCTCCACCTCCTCTGCCCCGCTGGAGGTTTTACGGCAGCATATCCCATAGATGTCGTTCCATAAGTAGGAGCAGACCCCACCGTCCACTGCCCCCACCGTCCTCAAGATATGACGTCATCTCCCAGCACCGTTTAGCTCAAGAAGGCCCACGGTAATCGTTCCAGCTGAAGCTGCTACGGAATGTCTTCAACCGTGTGACTGACAGATTGCTTCCTAGGGACAGTAGCTCTCATTGTGCAAGACCACTTCCGACCAGTATTTCAGATAATGCCGTAATGATTCATGATCCGTCGAACCAAGTTGAGCCAGAACCGTGGACAAGGTTCGCATAGTAAATTCTTGTGATGACGTTGGTGTAGAAAGCTATTATAAGGTCTACTGATAGATTTGGATGTGCTCTTCGATACAAAGTGGTGGCAGTCGATTTGAGTTTAGCAAAGTGTGATTAATGCTGTCCGAAATGTGGAGTGCAGTGTCTTTTCCGGCCACCCCTGTATATGTAAGGGTGAACCCAGGCCAGTTTGACCAAACTTCTCATCCCTTCGCGTTTGTTTATTGTGTTTGAGTCTTTTGAGGATATAAACACAGCAGCCCATCATCAGCTGACGGCAGCAACTTACATGTCATCTTCTGTAACACACAAACACAACAAATCCGCGAACAAGTAGAGTACTGAATGAAAGGGGCTCGTTTCGCGGAATAATATTTAGGGTCGGAAAACTAAAAAACCGGAGCAATTTCTGACGATAATTATGTGCAGGCAAGAGCAAAAATGTCTAACAAAAGCGCAAAATAGCTACTGTTTGTATTGCCTTTGAATGCGTTCGATCTTGGTCAGTGAAAATGACTAATCATATACGCCGTGAAATCGTGCTGAGTAGAATCACAGAAACCTTAGCTGCTTCCTCTTAAATCATAACTTTCTGTTTTTGTTCTCCATATTAATTCATGTTTTGGATGTTGTCGTAATTAGACCTCCGATAGTCTCGTAAAGCTCACAGTTCTGTTCATAGTTGCAGTTGTTATAGCCATAAGGAGACAAATCGTGAGGCGTAAAAAAGCGTAATTAATAGAGTGATGATATTATCTATTATTCCTGCTAAAGACGCTCATGTCTGGTACTGTTTCACTTTTGGATGAAAGCGGCGTGTGTGGCGCATCCCAGAAAGAGACTGGATAGCTATAGATGCCTTACTATGATGCTTCTTTGATGCTATATCTTTAATCTTTAATCTTCTTTCTTTAATATGTCTTTCAAAATAGTGCTAATTGTTTTCTTTGAATCTTTTCCCACTTACCGCAAGCGAACCACTTTTCTCCCAGATGATGACTAGCAAAACTGACAATGAGAGGCTGACTACTGAAATACTGCAGATCGGTGTTCATGTGAGATAACCATTCCGAATCCATTCCAATTTGTAGCACGAACCCTTTTGTGTTCGATGGTGGAATGGTACGGGAAGAGTGATAGCACATGCTCAGTTTGAATACATTCAATAACCTGACCAGAAAGTCTAGGTTGTGGAAGCAGTAGTTCGTGCACAAATTTGTTCCCACCTATAAAATTCTTCCCAAATATTGGTAAGGTATGACTTTTGCAGTTTTTGAATATTTGAGGCTTAAGCATTCGAGACGTTCGGAAGAGATGTGTTCAATCTATTTTGGGTCCTTTTTTGCAAAATGAGAATGAATGTAAGGACATTTCGGCGAACACTTTTGACAGCTACTGTATAGCGAGTACTTTCCTACGTGAGATATTGCCTAGACTCTGCTCCTTTCACCACTGAGAGGCTGCGGATGACGCAATTTGTATCAGACCTTCCAGGTGTACAAAGTCACACAAACGGTGACCATGTTGCTCTTCTACTTTATGTAACCCTTCTGCTTCTCCCTCTCACAACTTTCCCACAAAAATTAGCTCATTTCACGGTTTAAGCTCGCATTTTGTCATGCTTTGAAAACGTTGAATCCTGAAACTTCTTCAGTCTGATGAACAAGCTAATCCGGCGGGTATGTTCCTTCGCTAACAGTATGAAGATCTCTACACACTGAAAGTTCCACGGTTTCCAGTTTTTCAATTAAAATGGCGAAAAAAGAGTCGCCATACGCTTGTCGCGTGCCAAATGTGACGCTGAGAGAGAATTCCCAGATTCTCAGCATCGTATAGCGGCATATATCAGCGTATAGCGGATGAACAATTATTGAACCTTCCCAGCTAGGTCAAAATATTGTCGAAAATTGATAATATCAATAGTGTGCGCGCATAAGTCACACATGCCATTTGTGTACCCAAATTGTGAATTAAATTGAATCAGAATCAAGCCCACTCATACAGTTACAATGATGCACACACACGCAATGATTCAAAAAAGTCGGGCAATCACCATTTTAGTGTTTCCTTGAATAGTACATCCCCAAAAAATCGGCCACAGGAAATGGAAGTTGGGTTGTACTGGGCGGAATTCCATCCGGAACAGCCAAGTTTTTGAAATTGTCTTACAGCTGGAGCCGTCTTCAACGGAAGAAAATTAAGCAATTCCCATTCTTCTTTGTTTCCTCTCGCGGAACTCGTGTACTTTAGCTAGCCGCTCAATACTGTATGCGAATAGATGAAGCATTCCCCAGAGAGGCTGTCTTTGCCGTTTTTCGTCGGGCGAAGTTTTCCGGGGCGTCTCGAGATGCACATACTTTTCAGAATCATTGGGGGCCAATTTCGTTGTGCACTGACGAGGTTCTTCGTGGCTTTTTGTTGAAGAACTTGCGGACCGCCCTCTTCGCTGCCGCTCTTCTCCTCTCATTGCCTATTTACTGATTGGTACACCATGTTCACTGAAGCTCCACTTCCTTCCTCACTCTTTCGTTTTTCACCAATTCCTTCGATCATCCTTCGATAATTTCGCTTACATCCTGCTTCGGGACAAATTAGTGGTCGCTTTCGCAATATAGGGGGGGGGCATTCCGTTAACGCCTGTTATCTTGCCTAAACGTGTACATGTTTTAATGGTCAACTAGTGATTTGTAGTCCAGGCTGAAGAGCGCATGTACCTAGCAGTAATGGTAAGACTAAATATTTTGAAGGGAGGAAAGAGAACAGATGTGATTTTGAGAAGCTATCGCAAGATACGGGGGCTTTGTGTTGGCAATGCTTTTCCAAATCGCAGAAAACATCTCCTTGCTGTCAAAAATGGGCCTCAGCCTTAGGAGGAGAGAAGGAGGCTCCAGACTGCGAGAGCAATTCTTTATTTCCCCGATGTTCCTGTTCCTCGTGGTTTAAGCCTTAGAGGAAGCCCCTAATCCGAAAAGTCCTCCCCCCGCATCTTGCGGTAGCTCGCAAAAAGATTCGGTGTTACAAAATCAGAAAAACGAAATGCATAGGAATGAAGCCTCTGGCACTAACGAGGGAAGGCATTGAACTTCCCATGGAACTTCGAATCGGGACCTAGGTGTATCGATAGAGCATTGAAGGGTGATTACAAATATGGAAGTTAAAACTAGCGAAAATGAACCTGAGCCAAGCAAGTTCTGACCTGTCAAATTTGGCTGCATATGAGTATCTATGGATGAAGATATCTAGCAGCTAGCACTACCGTGTTGCCGTAGTGTAGTGGTAAGGCTCTCGCTTGTTGTGCGGCTGGTCATGTGTTCGATTCCCATCGAGGGCAAAGTTTTTGCAAATCATGTTTGGTACCTAGTCAGAGCTCCCACTTCATCTTTTGACATTTTTTCGCATGAGTAGTCATTTACAGCTACTATTACACTTAACGCGTATATTGAAGATGGTGTAGCCTTGTGTGCTTTTTTGATTTTCAGCGTTGGTTTAGAAGAACAGAACAAAGAAAAGAACAAGAATCCTAGCTGCGATCTTCCTCTCTTCGCGAGTTGCTGGACTACTGTCTTGCGGTGCTCCGAATTCAGCGAAAAGTATTGAGACTACCTTCGCAGGAGAAAACGGCATGATCAAGGGATGTGTGGATCAGTGACATGGCGACAATTCTATTTGCCGTGACAGACACTCGATCTCCACGTTCTGACAAGGCCCTCAACCGAGTATATGTCAAAACTGAATGCAGCATGATTTGCAAAAATCTCGCCCTCGACGGGAATCGAATCCATGACCAGGAGCACAATAAGCGAGAGCCTTACCACTACACTACGAAGCACGGAAGTGCTAGCTGCTAGACATCTTTATCCATAGATACTCATATGCAGCCAAATTTGACAGGTCAAAACTTGCTTGGCAGGTTCATTTTGCAGTTTTAACTTCCATATTTGTAATCACCCTTCAATGCTTTATCGATACACCTAGGTCTCGATTCGAAGTTCCATGGGAAGTTCAATGCCTTCCCGTAAGTCTTAGTATACACGTTTGAACTCGTTTTGAGCTTTGAGCAAGTCTTAGCAAGTATGTAACCACGACTTGACCAGAACGCACACGTCCAGACGAAATGCCCCGTATGTTGTGATAGCGCCGATTAGGGTTGTGGCTGAGTGGAGCCAGGTTAAGTTGAAAAATCACCTTCTAGCTTTATCTGGCCCTCATACAACTTCACTTTCTTTGTATGATTTTGGTTGAGCAGAAGGACAGATGATTCCTGTTCCTGTATTTCCTCAAACATGCTATGGAGATGCCCTTCAATTGCGATATAATCGTTCGTAGGGGGTTCATGTCATTAGGGGGGGACATTGACGTGAGTGAGCCACTCATGGAGCTTGGGACTGAGCTTTATGAAGGGGAGGGGATTCTGAAAGCAACCTTTGTTTTCCATGGCGTTTCCTCCCTCTCCCGGGCTTGGTCCCAGTCTCACAATCGCTGTTTTTGAATGCCCTTTTTTGAATATTCCCCATAGGACATGAGCGCCGTTCGTGGTTTACCTCCTGTCTTTCGGATACCATCCCATAATTTTCGATTACTTCACTACATTAACCACAATCTACACGCTGTTTTGTCCGGAGATCATTCACTTCTTTCTCAGTGCCATTTTCCTCTCGCTCTGCTGAAGTTTTCTATTATTAATCTTTGACTTGCTTCCAGGGTCAAGCGAGATGTTGAGGAAAATTTCGAGATACGACCCTCCCCCCTACCCCCTCGCCACCGCGGCCCAATTCCAAGAAAGACTCTATCGACAAGCGGAGTATGAACATGCTGTTCAACCCTCCCCAAAACCTTTCCTGAAAAAAAAGCTCTTCCCTCACCCTCCACCATGACGGTCTTCACCAAAGTAGAAAAAATCGAAGAAAGAATGATTACAGTCAATCCTATAAAGAAACAGAAAAAAAACAAGAAATAAACTATGAACTAGACATGCAAAAAGCTATAAACCAGCTGCGGACTGACTGATCGTAGAGTTGGCGCTGGAGCAGCTTATCTACTATTACACATAGAAATATTCAAATGACTATAACTTTCTTCAAAATGGATGAATTTTCAATCTGAAAGCGGATTTGGAAGTTTCTCGACAAGCTCTTTCTAACGAGCATAATAATTATGGAAATGAATACAAAATATTTGATTTAGGTTGATTAACGAGGAAAATTGGTGATGGGAGCGAGTTTTTAAACTTTTGAAAGCCATAACTCCCTTCAAACTCGTCCTATCTCAAAAGTAAATACGTCAGCGTAAACTAGAAGATTTGCTCTATAAAATGCTTACTAGAATT
>KZ345016.1:298053-336972 GCA_002352805.1 Teladorsagia circumcincta
GGACCCCAGCAAGTGTGAATGTGAAGTCAGGATGGGTTCGAGTTAAGACCTTATATGAGCCTTGCCTTGTAGCAGTGATTCTTGTTTGCAAAAGAAGCCGGATTGCAGGTGCAACTGCTGGCTTGTGGCTGATTTAGAGGTCTGGATCGGGTCACAGTATGCGGGCAATCTAACGACTGCTTGTAGTTCTGCTTTTTCTTAAATTTTTTCAAGGGAGCGGCAACTTTGGCAAGATTTTCATATTTGAATCGATTTTTAGGCTCTGATGAAGGTGATTACACCGAAAAGCCAGCGGATAACAGTTTTTTAACGAGTTCTTGTGGAGTTAAACAGAATAAAAGAGAATGATATCATACCGAGGTTAATCCAAAGCCGTACATGGCAACTCTCGAGATGAGAAATCGACCTGAAAGAACACTTCTACCTTCAATCGAACAGAACTGCGGTTCGTAAAGAAGAGAAAACTCAAAGCCTGTGCTACACCAGTGTCTCCAAACTCATTCCCAAGTCTGATTGGCAGGCGAATTGCCATCATCAACTCAATGGGTTGCTGTAGTGTCTATCCTGGAAAAAAGCACGCTTCGCGGAGAAACCCTACAATCGAAGCACCCTGCACGCCACACAAGAAAATTGAGCCAAAATTTTCCAAAGCCAGCGTGTTCACGACTAAGCAAGCCCGTGAAATGTGCATGAAGCGTAATTCGGAATATACAAATTCTGGTTCGCGCTAAAGGCGACCACATCCACCACCGTGAATTTATTCCGCTGAAGCAATGAAACTTCTCATTTGTAATGAAGTTTCATCACGTTTCACCCCAATCTGGCTCGTAACACACAACAGTTTTGGTTGATCTTTAATGCAATAGGTGCAGTAACAATCTGAAACATTTTGTCAGAGAATGAGGAGCTGTCCCGCTTTCAGAATTCCCTAGATTTCTGATCAGAGGAAGTTTGAATACAGCTGTCAAAGCGAGCGATTACAATAAAGTGTGTGTGTGTACAGTATAACGTACATGCACCAGTGGAATCAGTAGTCAAAGGCCGTAAGAAGCACGGTGTCACCTTTTTGTGGCTGAATATGCTCGTTCAACGCCCTGAGGCTGCTAATCCTTTGCGGGCTCCGCCTCCACCTGTGCTCCGCCCATCTGTGTTGCCAGTAGCATTGCTCGATTGAAATTTTGAAAAATGTCCCACTTTGAGCGCGTATTCTATAACCTTTCTATGCGCGTTATCAATCAAAGCGCACTGCTTGTTGGCGTGATGGTAGATATCGGTTTGGCACGTGCATACGAACAGACTTCTTTGCTTCTTCGCCACTGGGGTTTTATCCAGCATTCCCACTACTACGAACTCAATCTTATCGTCAAGCCTATTTCTCCTTTATCTTTTCTCAGCCATGAGTGACCATTCCTACACTCATGCGGCCTCGACTTCACTCCACCTCTCTGATCCTTCCGTACTCATATTCATTCTAGTTTCATTTCCCCGTATTTCTCCACACGTGAATCCTCTTCCGACACCTTTCCGTTCAAGTCCTTTTTTTCCTCTACTGATGTGTCTTATACATATTGGCTGTGCCTTCCTTCGATGACAATGCATGCACATGCAATAAAACCCATCCTCCCTTAATGCCCTGTCGAAATACTTACTATTTTCGGCTTCAAGTAAAAATTTCATCAGATTTGTCACTGGTTATATAGCACTGAGAGCAGGCGCTTTTCGTACATTTTAGTGGTTATCGCACCCTGAACGCGACTTCTAAAAAATCTGCTTCAAGTGAATTTGTAACTTTATGTCAGACTTGTCTGGAACGTCACCACATCGAGAGCATCGGGTGTTTTTCTCACCGTGGAAACTTGTCTTGTTCCTATGGCTGATGCTGAAGACTTATAATTGTTGAGAAACTTTTAAGTGAAATTTCAAATCATGATCCCCCTCTTCACCGGAGTCGTTGCCCATGATCTACTATGTTTAATTAATTTCTTCTGCATTTGACTTTTGACTCATTCTTGAAAGGTTGTGAGTTTCGAGCTCGCACCCCCGCAGTGCGCAGGCTCAGAATGAGTTTGATTTCAAGCAATTGTCCATTTACTCCACCCTCCGATTGTTTTTGAAGAATAAACTAAAGACTACCGAGATCAGAGAAACGAGTTTCATACTGACATATTGACTGTCAAAATCAACGAGGGCTAACAATCATACAGACTCCCATTAAATCGCATCTCTGGAAGAAAAGTGTATGGGAGCAGGCCACTGTATAGACCCTACGGTTTTTGACGTTGCCATGAGGTTGAGATCGCATGGCCCTGTTACTCAAAGTAGGCCGCGCGATGAGTTAGGTATTGAGGAAGAGAGAATGTGTCTGCTGTAGAATGATGTTGGACTCCTGTGGGACAGATACGAGACCCCGTAGCGACGTAGAGTGCTCAACCCATCCCTCTACACGTCTTACGCCCCTTTGCCCGCCCTCCGGCTGTTGCTCTGATCAGTTGCTAGCCCATCGCAATAGAACTCTTGCCATCTTGGCAGAAATGCAGAGGAAAGCGCCTACGTCGACGAACTCTGCACCGTTCCATCGCTCAAAACGGAAACCAACGAAGAAAGCAATTCCTTGTTATGCGCATCCAGGCCGCTTCCCTAAATCCATTCTTCGATGCTGCACCTTCTAGCAGCTCCTCTTTCACACTCACCGAAAGGCCAGCCTTAACTTGTCACCTACTTTTAGGTACACTGAGTTCAGTTGTTCTGGCAATGCTTCGGATAACTATTATGGCACTTTCTCTTTTCCTCCTCTCTACTATGTATGTATACGATCGCAGCACAGATGACGTTTTAGACGCTAATCAGCCATTTTCGAATTCATGTTCAGCTTGTTTTTAACAGAAGCATTTTACGTGGTGGGTATCTCTAATCATAACAGTTCTACCTAGGATTCCGATACTATGAGCTTGCACAGTGAAAATGACGTTGTCTTTTCAATTCTCAGATTACCGATGTCGCGTCTATTGTAGATGAATGAGGTTGTTCCAATGAACAGCCTAGTGTGCTTTTTATGTAACTCACCATCTGAAAATTCTATATGCTTTTAAGATTGTGGTCAATCGTCCGTTTGTTCAAAGGCAGATCCCAGGTAGAAGCCGTGTGATTACTTCCCTTCGGTCTGTGGGATAGAGCCCTAGAGAACCATCACAGATGTGATTCCCGTGGATGGAGATCACCTAACGAGAGCGCTAGGGCCTTGCAAAGTAAACTGCTGAAGCTGCAGATGTTTTTCTTTCATCAGGCTGTTGTCTGGCACCCTCCCATCTGTTGCGCTCTCTCACCTCGTACTCTCCTCTCCGAGCCTTTACCCTGAGCCTTCTGGACAGATTCTTTTCCTTTTTCCTTTACTGCCGGCCCATTTTGCGCCAATACGTTCGTATACGTGCGCAAGGACCACACCAATTTGATCCTGGGGCATGCCTTTAAGTGCAAGCAGGGTAGGGGGGTTGAAAGCGAAATGAATAACGGTGGAAATTGTAGGGACTATCATCGATGGAGGTGTGAGGAGTTGAAGGAAGGGAGAGGGGGGCCGATTTTTTTCGCTTGAATTGAAAAAAAAATGCAAAACGTAATGTATTCGCTTCATCAGCACCAAACTATTGTTTCGTAGGGTAATGATGTTCTATATTAAAATCAAGACAAGAGAATCCCTACTATATATAAAGCGTTGTGTGTATGTGTGTGTATGTGTGTATATGTGTGTATGTGTGTGTGTGTCGTGTGTGTCACGGAATTCATAGCACACGTCGCAGCAGTCATCAGGAGACGATTTTGGAATATAGCATAGAGGTTAGGAAGGGAAGATATTTGGTGGGGGAGAGAAAGTGATGATGACTGAGAGGATAAGGAGCTAGAACGCAAACTTCACGAAATTATCGTGAGCGTCCCTGAAGCAGTGAGGCGTTGATTCTACTAACCATAAGTGATGCACAGGATGGGACAGGAACATGTTCGGTAGGGGACAGAAAATGATGAGGGCTGATAGGAGCTGATAAGAAGCCTAAAACGCAAATTTCATGAAATTGGTAGAGCGCATCTCAACAGCAGTGGAGGCATCGGTTCCAAGAAGGGATGTAAAGGGTTGGATGGGAACATGTTATGGGGGACAGAAAGTGATAACGCCGGATCGGGACTGATAATAACGATATGCGTAAGAACACAGGGAGACTTCAGTCCAGGTTGGCAACGCATTTCGTCCCAGTACCATTTTGTTTACGTTGCCATTGTCAACTCAAAATAGCATTCCACCGCCACACTCCCCAGCATTCCTGCGTGGATTACATTACCGAAATTTCTTCTGAGCTGAATCTGAATGTCAAGAAACGGGCTGAAACATACAGTAGCGATCAAAAGTGTTTGCCGAAACGTACTTTGTCCATAATTTTGTTCTCACCTGATCAATTCCATTCAAGTACTGATATGGTAATTGGTGTATTTGAATCCTTGAGTCCCAGGTATCAAGACATGCTTGACAGAAGTCTACAACTTATTCTGGGTCTATTTGTGAAAAGAGAAGCAATGTACGGAGAACCGTTTCGGCGAACACTTGGCTGCTACTGTAGTTGGGGCTGCGCGGCTTCTACAGCTTTGGAGCAATGCAGAGGACCTCTATCGAGCCGTGGTCACAGATTGAGAGGTTCTTGTGAAGATGGTATTAAAATGACGCGAATTTATAATTGCGCACCTGAATACATACTTGCCACTTCTGTGAGCGATTCAGGGTGCAGGCCAACGAGTGCTTGTTATCTTAAACTGGTCTCTTGGACCTGGGGCTTACGCATGGGGTTCGTATTTGGATAAAAGAGATAGCTACTTTGCCAGAATGGTTGCGTGGCCCAGGCTGACCTGTACTCCTCTGCTTCCTTCAGACTTTATCTAGCAAGTAAGAGAAGTGGCCTTAATTGAACATTTTACACGTCTTAACTACAAGGTGTAGGTGCTCACAATTGGCTGATTAGTGCTTATTTGCTAGCTCTTCGTGGAACAGTGTGCTCTTGGCCAGCATTGACATTCCGGTATGTAGCTATGATTCGTTTTTTCTTCCTCCCTCTAGAGAGTGAGAATCGCAGTTCGCGAGCGCATCTACAGGGGCGTTACACAGTCACGTTGTTCCATTTTTGAATAGTTCCTCATTATTGCTTCAAAGAGTACAGCGACGTTAGACTCATTTGTTTTACGCTGTTGCTTTATGTCTATTTTTTTGTTCTTTGGTTGTTTTATATTTATTTAATTCGCAGCAGTGTTAATGGCGCACCCATGAGCAATAGATAAATAAATAAATGAAAGTCGTTGTCAGTATACACTGAAAGGCAGTGCAGTGGAGGTTGTGGACTCGCATTGGCAAAAAGTGGGATTTTAAGGTTCGACTCTGCTAGCGCCGAACTCGTCAAACTTCCAGACCGGAGCCCTATGGCTTCAGCGCTAAAATAATAATATCACCTTGATTGGAACCAATTATATTCTCTACAATAGCGTTCTTCAAATAGGAAATTGGTGCGAAAATTTGCAGCACTAAATGGGCCAACTCCAGAAACAAACACCGAGTTTGTGGTGAAGACCTTGATTTGCTCCCATAGGCCAAATGTTCGAAGATAATCAAGATTCCGACTAATTTCAAAAAATTGTAGCGCCCTGTGGGTTATTGGCCATCATGCATGCAGACGGGCGGCTTGTGGGCAAGTGAGGAGCAGAAAATAAACCGATGGTTGTGGTAATATGGGGTGCCAAAGTTCGTTTTGTCGGAAATTTTTCCCACCGATCAGCGGTACTTGAAGTCGTTCTAGCTGCCGAGAAGAAGCAGATATAACCTTTATCACCTGGCGATGATCGATTTGCTCAAGCAGACGCCATCAACGTCTCCGTTCGTCCCTGTCACATTCAAGAGTAGTTCAATGAATCCTCCCGCTCGAGGGACACGAAGTCCAACTCCTGCGAAGTTCAGTTCTTCAAAGCTCAGGAAGGAAGCTCAGAGTGGAACAATTGAATACCCAACCTGCCACTCCTTGATGGATAGGAGATGAGCATCATGTGGTCCTTTCGCCCATCACAAGCTTGGGTATCTGGTCGATCCACTCTGAAGCACAACTTCTTATTATTGTCTTTGAGAAAGATGACATGAACTTCTCCAATCACCCGGTACTATAATCACTGACTTTGGGCTACTACTACTTTGGGCTACTACTGACTTACTTATTGTGGCTGAATTTTGGAATTAAGTCAAAATATCAGTTTTCTTTGAAACTCCTAACGAATGTCGAGTTCACGTTTTCTGATATCTCGAGTTGACGCCTTCGTCACCATTCGGCGCCCTTCTGGCTCTTCAACTTTTTGTAACAGTTTTCGATAGAAATCTGCACCATATGATCAATAATGGTCGAGGTATTGAACGTCACTCCTATTCGTGACGTTGGCGCTATTTGAAGCAATTCTGGAAGCTAAGACATAAAAAGCAAATATTTTGTCATCATCTGAGTTTATCCACGGATCATCTCTCCATAAGATCGTCTCGGCGAAAATAAACTTGTACTCCAGTCTAAGTTTGAGTATGTGTTTCTACAACATGTAGAAAACACTTTGAAGAAGCGCTCCATGTCCTTAACGACCTCCATAGACTTTATGGGTCTTTCCAATATCCATTGCTGCGTAAAAATACAATTTTCGCTCACTAATCTAGTTTTTAGTTTTCATTGTTGAATACCACCACAAAATCCTTATTCCTCTTATTATGGCACCTTCTCCGTACTACTTGTAGTCCAATTGGTGTTTACTTGTATTTTCTGTTTTTCAGAAAATACAAATAAAAAAGTCCAAATAGACATTCTTTCTCAGATTGTTGTGTTCTAAAAACAAATTCAGGCGTTGTTTTGCCCGTTTTTATATGGAGGGAAATTTTACTGTCAACTACTTAATTTTATTTTAAAGGACGAATTCACGATCAAAGGTGAGACGAATTAGGAGTAACTCACCCGGTTGAAGAACCCGCGGACCCCTGAGGGTGCGGACCGAAGCGCAACTGGCATCGAAGGAGTTGACATCGTTGACCTATTAAGCCTCAATCTTGGCGCGGCTGGTCAGTGTACGCCCACAGACTATCGAATCACTCGCCACAGGAATGTACGTGGCGATCGATCTGGTAGCAGAGAGAACGATATGTTGAAGAGGGCACAGAGATGAGAGTCGCATCAATGCGCAAATCAACCGCCAAGGAAGTGGTCTCTTTTCTAGGGTTTTGAGCCGTTTCTCAAGGTTTTCCCTTCACTAGTGTAAAACACATCATCGCTAAATTAATTTGAAATGGGTTGCCTTCTCTGCGTGAATTCATCCTTTAAGCTTATAGTATTTTATTTCTAAACTGGTAACGGGCCGAAAAATCAAGGCCTCAGTCGCACAAATTCATGGTCATTTGATGGCAAAGAGCCCGGCTTCAGTTATCGACCTGATTCAACTAGTCAGTAGCCTACATCGTATTCATTAACTGAAGGAAAAATCAAATGGCTCATCAGAACCACTTGTAGGCCGAGGCGCATCAGGTAGTTTCCGCGAACTATGTACAAAAACTACAAAACTAATTGGTTGTAATATCACTTGGTGATTGGCCTTTTTAACAGCAATATCAGCCGTTTCAGAACCTAGTTCTCTTATCACCAATCTCCTTGGTTTGTGATGTTTTATAAGTTTGCACCATGAGTGACGCCGTTTTCAGATGATAATTTTTCCTCCAACATCTTACCTCCTTAGAAAAGTAAATGCAGAGTCAACCAAAACGTCACTTTGTACATGACGCACATCTGCAAACTTTTTGTTGCACGGAGAATCATCGTTGAAGGAAGTTCCACGGTGCAATATTCCCCGGCTTTCCCCATGAGCAGAGTAGGCCCTCCTTTGGAATATGACGTCATCTGCCATTGCCGTCGAGCTTAAGGAGACCTACCGTGATTGCTGCAGTCTGAAGCTGCTTCATAAATTCTTCAAATGGTTATTGATGGTTATCTTCGTGGGGGCAATAACTCTGATTGTGCGAAGCGCCTTCTGACCAGCATTTCAGATGACGTCGTAATAATCCAGACTCGTCCAGGACCTCATTGAATACGAACCATGCACCAGATTCCCTTTGCAAATTTTTTTTTGATGTCGTCTTTGTAGGAGGCTATTTTTGATTGGATGTGCTTGTCAATTTGTAGTTGGCAGCATTTGGTTTCTATGACTGCTCTCGGTTCTTTGAGCGTAGATACAGAAAAGAAATTGCAGTGGTAGTGGTCCGCTTATGACAGACAGAAGGTCGCTTGGTCGACCCATTGTTGACTTCACTCTTTTGCCCTTCTTAACAGCTGGAAAAAACACTGCGCTACTGGGTTGTCCCCAAAGCCTTGTCGTGTTTCTTCTAAGAACTCGTTCCTCCGGTTGACCTCAAAACCCTTTTTTAAACTGGAGTTCTTCCCTAAGCAGTATGTTTTAGCTTCAAGTTATACAGCATTAGATTGCTTTGTTTCTGCTCCATTTGGTAGTTTGTTTCGTTTTTGTTTCTGTTGTAAATTAAATGGAACTTAAAGCCTCCGTCAATAAGTGTTTCATCGACGAGAGGGGCTACGTACTTCGAAAAAATTTCTTCGAAAAAATAAAAAAATAGCCACGGATGTTACTCGTATTTAATCAGGATTTGCCTTTGGCCCACCAGTGTTTCAGTTCCCGTGTGGTGAATAAATTTGGATCTGATTCGACGAGAAGCCCCGAGTTCCGATAGCCTATTAAAAAAAATATTCGCTGGGCTAAATCGAGGAATGCTTAGAAGTGGTGACTACGTTCATGTCTCATCGCTCACTGATCTCTTCTGATGGAACGGAGTGTGAACAAGTTGTCAGTCTGAATTACTTTCCTCAACTAGACTTTCCAATTCGGAAGTGTAGATTTCATTCATCGCGTTCTAAGTAATTAAGGAGCGAAACACAAAAAACGAACGGCAGATAAATCCGTTCCCTAATAGTATATAGTTTGTATATGAAATAACGTAAACCTGAATTTCCTAAGAAAAATTACCACATGAATGAAAAAGACATTACTCATGGGGCAACTCAATATGTTTTATCAAGTCTTTTGTTGAGAAAGTACGGTGCTAATTGCTCTAGTCATGCAGCAGTGATAGTGGCCTTGTCTTCCCCTAACCGTAACAACGAGAAAATAGTCTCATCCTCGTTCCAAATGGCAAAAGTGATCCTAATTGAAATGTAAACAGAAGGGAGCAGAACAAAGTCGATCTAGCATTTTCAGGGGAATTCCGTCTCAAAAAGCTGTTTATGGCATGGGACGGTGCACTTGAGCTGTGTAAAATGACACCATCTAAAACATCTGGAGCCTCAGTGCACCCATCCGTACTTCCAGTCGCTTTAAGCAGTCAAATTGTTGCCATCGAGACATAAAAAAACATGGCGTCCTGGGGATGAAGCCATCTGCCTTACAATCCTTTAGGTGTTCAATCTCAATCCTAGGGTTTGCAAAGGGTGCACAGAACAACCGCTTTTCCAACGTTGGGATATTGGGCTTTAAGTAATGTGATTACGAGTGATGCCGTTTATCATATTAAGGGTTCAAGGAGCAAACCTGTAGACGTGAAGGATAAACCAGTTATCCAAAAGTCGAATGCGCGACCCTCGAACGGAGCATTCTCGAAAAGAACTGATATACGCGATGTAGTAGCGCTCTTTTTCAGAAAACGAACAGAAAGGCTGAACCGTACTGTAAAGACGGAGATGCGCCACGTATTCCTCATCCATTCAGTATGGCAGCGGCGTCATTAATGCGGTCCGCTCTTCACAATGACCAATATTTATGACGACTTGGTCAGAGGGTGTATAAGTCAGCGTTTTATCCTCCTGGAACAGCCAGGTACCAATCAACCGACCCGTAGGGATAAAACGGACCCGACGGCGTACTAGGCAGCATTCGATTCCAGAGCGCATTGTGGTAAGCTACTACACCTGAGGGTCTTCGACATGTGCTCACATCAAGGTGTGCACACTAGCAACCGGAGGAACGGTTTCTAACTTGATTTCTTAGTAAGAATAAGTAGAGCGTCTCATTACAGCCAGGCGTAGAAACGCAGGTGCAGTAGACCGATATCGCACGAGTGTAGTTTTATTGTTCTTTCATTTGTTCTTTCTTGTTCTCTCATAGGTCTTGATATTCAAAGGTGAAATTTTGAAAGGGCACGCACGTCAACCGAATGACTATGTAGTTACAAAAAAAAAGACAAAAAAGTATTGAAGTGTTTGGTAAGGAATGAATGCGGTAGTCGAATCGCGCCCAAGTCAGCGAACTCTGCAATCTCTTCGCAAGGCGATATTTGTCACATCTCATTATTGTTCATTCAGGGATCTGCCACGCGTTTAGCAGCCATTAGGATTGACAGCATTTGAATTTCATTTATCCTATACATTCAGCTGCGGATGTTAGCCGATGCGCAACTTTTTTGTTAATTATTATGAATTCTTCAGCGGAGGTACCAATCTACTTCTTCGGCAGTGACAAAAAGCTGGTTCGCATAGTCTTGCGCAGGACACTACGCGCCTGGGCAGTTTGCAGATCCGCCTTGAACGCGCAGTATAACACCACTGACCGAAGGATGGCGTTCAAATAGGGGTATAAGATAAGAATTCCAGTGCAGGATATTCGTGTCTTCCATATTACATTTGAAGGACATTTCATTAATTGATTTTTTCAGGACCTCTTACTTGAATGATTACCAGAAGGATTGAGTTTTCTTCATGTGTTCGGCTAAGACGAGCGTTGGTACGATAGTGATGCTCGCTTGGCAATTGAATCGTGGCTGTTTTGGTTCTGGGATGGTTGAATTGCAATGCAAATAGCAATCTATTGGAAGCTCACTCTTCCTGGGATTACTTACTCCCCCTCTCATTACTTGTCGTTACCAATGTACGCGTAGAGTTTTCTGGAATCAAAGAAGCCCTAAAAATTTACCACAAAGGTAAAAGCTGGAATACGGCAATATACATATATTGCCATTGGATTACCGTTCTTTTCCATTTAAAAACCTTTTGCAATTTTGAAGCTCAAAACCGGGCTGATATAATAGAATGCACTTTTTTGGGAAGCTAACTCTTCATAATACATATAATACAGAAAGGTTAATGCTAAGTCTCATGTCTGTGCTTGCTGTAATCCTTACAATGAACGGGAACTAGGCCTTAGCCCGCTGGTACGGTCGGTGGCGACAGTTCGAAGAGCGTCGATACGCATGACGCCTACTTGGCGAACTGTCGGTACCTTCCCATCGATAATCTTAATTTCAATATATTTCTTTTATTTTTTGATCTACACTGCTTTGCAAAAGTATAAATCCACCAGAAAAATTCTTGAAAATCCGCATGAAAGGATGTTTCTGAGGAAGCCTTTGAAAAGAAAATGTGCCAAATATGAATACGATTTTGAGTGTAAACACCAGCCTCCATTTCGAAGACACAGAAACTTTTTATTTTTATTTTCTAGAAAAGAGCCACTTTGCCGATTTTGCAAAAATATAAGTCCACCCCATGCTTCTCGGTTGAACTTCATCCTCATCTGGTGAAACTGTCAGGCTGTTACCAATCCCTCTTTTCTAGGTGATCACGAAAGCAACACCGCTGCCGGACTCAGAAAAAAAGGCGAAATCTTTGAAAAAGTGAGTAGATTAGCCATGCAGTCAAACCGTGGTTTGAACCCCGTTCATGTGGCTGTTAAGCATTTCGTCAAGAATCCTGCAGCGTATGGAATCCAGAAGAAAACTGATCCTTTTTCTTGGCGTTGCGATTGCGGTCACCGTCGCGCTATAGGGAAAGCAGCCGATTTTTCCGAGGGGCGCTCAAAAATCCGACCATCAAAAAACCTAGAGTCTTGGAATACAAAGTTTGGCGTGTGTTACAGGAACTCTGAGACCACTATCCGGCTGACAATGTGTAGGGCACATTTGAAGACACGAAATTATCGCAAAAATCAAGTAATCTCTTCCATAATGTGCGCATGCTGTGCCATCTGCATTATGTTCGGCTTTCTACCCGCTACTTTTTACTGTCTTTCTGCCTTGTATCCGATTTCTTTCTGCAGATGTGTTTATCAGAGAGAAAAGCTCATCATGGAAAAGAAAACCGGTAAGAAAAGTGAAGACAGATAGAAGAGGTACTGTGCGACCAAATGCCTCGCTCCGGCCAGTTCGACCACTGATTTTGGGAAAATTTAGTTTGATTTTGCCGAGTATTTCAGGTATTCAATTGGGCACTACTCATTTTCCGTCGGACAGTGGTCTCAGAGTTCCTCTAACACACGCTCGACGGTGTCTTTCAAGAAATTAATTTTTGTTGAAGTTCGTATTCTTGAGCGCCCCTCGGAAAAATCGGCTGCTTTCCCTATAGCGCGACGGTGACCGCAATCGCAACGCCAAGAAAAAGGTTCAGTTCTCTTCTGAATTCCATGTGCTGCAGGATTCTTGACGAAATGCTTAACATCCACATGAACGAGGCTCAAATCACGCGCGGTTTGACTGCATGGCTAATCTCCTCACTTTTTCAAACATTTCGTCTTTTTTCTGAGTCCGGCAGCGTTGTTGCTTTCGTGATCACCTAAAACAGAGGGATTGGTAACAACCTGACAGTTTCACCAGATGAGGATGAAGTTCAACCAAGAAACATGGGGTGGATTTATATTTTTGCAAAATAGGCAAAGTGGCTCTTTTCTAAAAAATGAAAATAAAAAATTTCCGTGTCTTCGAAATGGATGCTGGTGTTTACACTCAAAATCGTAATTATATTTGGCACATTATCATTTCAGAGGCTTTCTCAGAAACATCCTTCCATGCGGATTTTCAAGAAATTTTCAGGTGGATTTATACTTTTGCAAAGCAGTGTATTACGCGCCGTTTTGCTTTCACTGGCGCTTTTTTAGCTCGAAACTCTTCTTTTGTTGGATGAATTACTGCGTTTGCTGGCACTGTTCCACTTTACTGCTCCAAAACCTCAAAACTGAAACCAGGGTAATGGAACGGCCACCGAAGAGCCGCCCCGTGGCCCAACTCCTCCAAATTAGAATTGAAAGAGAGAGTAGGGTGTCATTCCCTGAGTTTGACTAGCGTTTAGTTTTCAATGGTATCCGCTTATTGGGGCTTTTTCTTCCATAAGAAGAATGGCTTGAATATAGGACGATGTCGTTGAGTGAACGAGGAGTCGCAGCACACCGCACACACCGCACCGTGACCTAATGGTAAACTCTCACCAGGATTTCCACTTGACTTCCTTACTATGTGAAGGAACGAAACTTTTTTTAGATGGGCTTTCGTTGAAGCGATAGGTTACGATGAGAACGGGTTGGATTCACAGTGAAAATGGGGATGCTGAAAAATGCGACAATAGCGGAAAGAAGCAGAAAAATCCATCTAGTACACGCAAAATAAAGAATTTTTGCCTGCCCGTTGAAAACCGACATAGGATGATCTATGTAGCAACCTAGTAAGGAGTCGCTTGCAAGTGTTAACGTGATAGACATCATCATATCAATGAATAGCATGCCTTTTGATAACGCTTTCCACACAAAAGTTATATGATACGGCCGCTCGGAGAGAGATTCCCTCTCAAAATGATAACCGAACGATGTTGCTGCTGGCAACTACTGATAGGTGGAGCTCAGGCGAAGGCGGAGCTCAGGGTGGATTAGCAAGCCCAGTGTTCTGCAACTAGCGCACCCTGGCCCACGAAAAGATCGCATATCGCATCCTCTGGCCCCTAACCACTGCTTCCACTAATGCATTCACTTCCATGCCGCAACCACCCTTTATCGTAATCTCTCGCTTCAAAGGAACAACCCCAGATAGGATGTATAGGGTAACAGCGGTCGATAATGAAATTGTGGGTGTCGACTGAAAATGAAAAAAAAACATGCAAAACAAACTTCAGAGGCTTTGGGAAGTTTGAACGAAGACCCCCTCTTTGCCCCTCTTAGAAAAGTGAGGGCCGATCCGGACGAGTTGCACGAACTCGCTCCAGTGTTGCACTAATGGAGTGTTCATAGTTGGTGATTGTACGTGCGATCAGGCGATTAGGCGAGTAGTCGATTAGGCGTGTAGGCTAGTAGGCGATAAGGGAGTGATACGTATTGATTCTTTGCTCCGCCCATTGAGCGATCGCCTACACTCCTATTCGCCTACTCGCCTACTCGCCGACTCGCCTACAATGTCCTATGGGCGGAGCAATGTAATCAATACGTATGTAGTCTTCACCGCCTAATCGCCTAATCGACTACTCGCCTACTCGCCTACTCGCCTGATCGCCTAATCGATTCGTATATTTTTCTCATAGAGAAATCGCCTAATCGCCTACTCGCCAACTATGAACACTCCATAACACTCGTGTTTTGCATTGGCCGCTACGCCGTAACCCACGTTACGCGAGGGCGAGCGCGAGCCGTATCGTCCATAAGTAAGATTAGTCGCCATCAGATCGCTTTTTAAGGCCCTATAAACGTTAGTGGGGCACACCTGTGATTCTCGTGGGCTCCTCTAGATCACACAGAGAATACTTTCTTCGAAACGACTTCATCCTGGGTCGTTGCTTTCATTGCTCCATCAAGCGGTGTATAGCAATCGCGTTAGAACGGGTGTATGTCAACAGAATCGTCCGGATCCCGCGCCGCTGGTTGTGGCTGCGATGTCGCAACTGCAAAGGCGAGTTTCTGTGCACGTCGCTCGAAGTTGAATGATAAAGAGATGTCAAGCGGACACGTCTCCTTAACATCCACCATCTATTTGAACGTCAATCAATGTCGGAATAGTTTAATTCCCTTCTACCCATCCGCTTTTTTCTATGGAAATCAAAGTTGTTTATGCCGTTTCCTGTAAAGCATCCAAAGTTAGAACACGACATCAGGGTTTCACACTGATTATTGTGGACCGCAAAAAATTCACTGCCACCCGTCAAATTCAAAAATTGTGCCTTCATTGTGTAAATGCCGCGCCGCGGAGCGCGCCGCGGAGCCGCACGCTGTGGACGATTCTGTTGACCGTTACTCCTTAAAAACTATTATAGACCGCGTTGCCTTCCACCCTTTCTCGAGGTGTTGAAACATGAAATAATTGCGATAACTATGATTTGCTGCGCACATTTTTACAAATTGATGTAACAACATTTGACAGTAGTGAAATGGATTAGAGGCGCAAATTCGCAAAAAAAAGAGAGCCAAAGAACGACGTCAATTATGATCCAAACCAATACTCGAATAACGTATTAGAAGTCGCCTCCTCTCTCAACAACTAACGAATACGCGCTATCTGCTTTTCCTTCTACTGTTCTTTTTTCCATTCTCTCTTGGGGGCAAACGTGTGCTCGACTTGGCTGCTCGTTTGGTCATCCATCTCCGAGAACGGCAGCGCATTGCCAAAATAATTCAATACAAACTCTTAGCGCTATTCCGTCCGATAATTCTCGGAAACCCTCTGCGGCATGCACAGTAGAGTGGTTTTTGTACCTTCGTTCTCAGTACGCTTTCTATCACTCTGTGATTAGCTTGTAATTATTGCCGAGAACACTATTCCTCTCTTCATTTTTGATTTGTACCATGTACTGACTTTCGCAGCCTGAGATAAGCTGTAAATATTGCATTCTCTCTGTAGTTCTGGGATTGTCATCGTATCGGTAAAGAATTGATAATGCTATGACCAGCGGTCATGAATACGTTTGGTAGAAGGTCCATGCATGATTCTTAATAAAATTTGAGGAATTTTGAATTTTCCGTGTCAGTTACCAGCAACTTACTTTGTTGAACACAAGTTTGGTATCAACCAACACACTGCGAGAGGATGAAAACCTTGGTGGTGTAGTAGTAAAATTAAAATCTGAGCACTATCGCAGTATATTAGGGCGTCCTTCAAGATCAAGCTTGGGGGTGAGAAATTTCAGGGGAAGTAAAACTTGCTCCATCCTAGTCTCCTTCCTTGCCTATGGAGCGAGTCGACAAGAAATGCAAGCTTGTTCAGACAACTCGTCCGACAGGCCTGCCCCTTATTTTAAGGGGAGCCCTCGTATATAGGCTTCATTGGCGATTTTCTTTGTTTCTTTTACCATTTGCAATCAGCTCGACGTCAACAGTTTCATTATCGACCGCTTCTAACCCACCAAATCGATCTGTGGCTGTTGTTTAGAGTAGCGGTCAACGCTTCCCGTCTGCGCATGTAGTAGCGAGAATCTCTTCTGCTCTCTGTCCTCTGTGTTCTGTTCTTGTGTCTAATCGCTGTAATCTTAAGGACCTATAGTTCAAACTATTTCCTTAGCGGAGACCTCAAAGTTTTCCCTTGGGTCATGCTCCGCTTCCAATCGCTTTCACCCAGTTTGAGTATCTTGTCGTACCTGACGTAATCAGTTCACTCTTAAATTTTTTTAGTAGACGTAACTTTTTTCTGTAGGAGGCTATCAATTGTCCACGATTTGCAGGGAAAAATGATGAAGCAAGCGATAATCACGATTTTCGAAGAAAAAGGCCAGAATAAAACGTCCAACTTACCAACCTCGAGCCAGATTTAAACATCACATTTACAACATCTACTATTGTATGTAGTTCAAGGATGGCACTAAATACCACCAACACGACGGCGTCTCTCGAAAAAAATTTGGCAGTTTTGCTATCTTTGAGAATATCATGAGACTTCTGGTGCTCTAGATGGCGCGCGGTGCTATGTAGATGTGTTATCATTGTGCGTGCAATCGCAACAACGCCCCCCCTGCATTTATCGAAGAAATGAGGTGTACGTCTGTCAGTTATGGAGTTTTCCAACGAAATCTTCTCCCAACTGTCTCCGGTTAAACACCACAACTCAAACATTTCCAGTGTTCCAGTTCATCTGCCAGGGTGTTCACGTTCACGGTTGTAGGATACGCCATGCCTACGATGAAATTCTTCAGTCAATGGAATTCACTAAGTGGCAGGAGTCTATCCTTTTCCATTTTTTCAATTTCGCGCAACCATTTTATTCATACCTGGTGCTCTTACCTGCTTCTATAGATAGCTGCCTATCAGTTTAAGCACCCATCGAGCAGAAAAGGGGGTGGGGCATACAACAGTCAGAACAATGGAAATTAGTGATATCTTCTTAATTCAGTCGACAACCCTGAGCTGTTCTTTTACCACTCCATCTGCAAATGCACTTTCTTTCCTCTCTAAGAAAATCTAACATGACCCAGATCATTCAATTTTCATGAATTTTTTATATTTCCTTTCATCGCTCGATTCTATTAGGTTGTCTCTTAAATAGTGTCGTTTTTATTCAAACGAACATTTTTCTTTGGAAACTCCACTGTTTCATAAACCTCTATATATGATTCGATAGGAAATTATCTGCTCTACAAGACTATTCGATCCTCTTACAAAAATATTGTACTTTGTTCGAATTTCAGGCCTGCAATGAAGGAGCTTCGGTCGACGAAATTTTGCCAAACCGACAGCTGGCCCTAACCCTACTTTCCCCTATGGTAAATCAATCAAGGATGTAACATCTGCTTACTCATAACATCTTCTGACCGTTCTGCTGTTTGGTTGTAGTGAAAGTCTTGCAGTGCTTCTTTTCAGACTCGTTTTTTCATGACACATAATGATTTTTAATCCGAAATTTTTCCTCTAAAACCCATCGTTTTATAACAAGGATATATCACTCGTGAGCATCTCCTGCGCTCTATTCGACCATAACATTTGTACTTAATTTCGTTACGAAATGGTCCGAAATTCAGGCCTTCGTGATAAAGTGTACACTCCACGAAAACGACCGCATTATTTTTGAAAAAAATTTATCGTGAAAAGGAGAGAAAATCAATTAGGCATACATCCTCAACCGAGATATGACTTGCCCTTAACATTCCACTAGTTTTTCAATGTCTCGGCTGGAAAAAATTTTTGGGCCTGGTTCCAATAGTTGGTGCTTGGCCATCAGGCTCTGGAGGAAAAACCCATTATGGAAAAGGAGCGAAGCGACTTGAAGGGAATACCTGTAGCGAATTGTTAAGAAGATATCATAAGTAAGAAGATGGTATGCCGCTGATTGATTTCTCCTAGGGGGAAGTAGAGATAGGGCCAGCTGTCGGTTTGGCAAAATTTCGTCGACCGAAGCTCCTTTTTTGCAGGCCTAAAATTCGAACAAAGTACAATATTTTCGAAAGCGGATTAAACCATCTTGTAGAGCAGATAATTTCCTATCGAATCATATATAGAGGTTTATGAAACATTGGAGTTTTTGAAGAAAAATGTGCGTTTGAAAAAATACGACACTATTTATGAGACAACCTAATATAATAATAACGAGCCAACCGCTAATACCAGCTTGTTCGATTAGCAACGTCGGTTTTTTTTTCGAGCAGACTTTTCCACTGAGCTCCGGTCCTTTTATGGAGGTTATGTACTTCAGGTTCCGTCGGCGAAAATTAGCTAAACCAGCCAAATCATTCAAACTGTGTTCTGTAGGAAAAAAATCGACGCATGGTGTACCACATTGCTGAACAATGCGTCTTCTTTTGATTGGTATATTGGGTCGTCCAACAAATCTTCCATAGGAAGGGGTCATGAAAACTTTCGCCCCAGCAGGAACTCTGGCCCGCACCTGTGAGGCTCGACTGAGGTGAAAGTTTTGTTAATAGCTGAGTATTCCTGTGAGAGTTTCGCAAGGCGAACTGCGACCATGAACAGCCATCAGCAATTATTAACCACCAAAAACAAATCTTGTCGCTTTCTTTACAAAAATGTTTTCCCCATCAAACCCAATGGGACCGCTAGAATCTGGATATTTAGTTTCTATCATTGAGGCATTGGAAGACTAGTGAAGCGTGTAGGGAGAGACGCTACTAACAGTAACTGCGGAGCACATCGCCGACTAATTCTGGTGTATTTTTAATGTAAAATGGCATTCAAAGAATTGGGGTCACTCTCGCCCCAGTGTGCATCCAGTGACGTGAACCTAAAATTCCGCCTAATTCGAAAAGCAAAATATGTGAGCAAATAAAGCAGAAAAAGGCTTTCAAATGATTTATGAAGTAAGTTGCAAAACAAGAAACTTTCGGGAAAATTCCAGTTAAAGGAATCGCAGTAACCGAGCGGCTAGCCTGGAAACCTAACTTAAAAAAGAAAACAGCGCGACCTATTGGACAGGCTAATATGATTCTTTAGAGAGGTCTTGATCAAAAACAAGGTGCACCGTTCACCGATCTTTTTCTATAGAACTGAGTAGAGTAGCTAGCCGGTTTAACTGATTTTCGTCGACGGAGCCTCCCATTGCGCAAGCCTGTAATTCAAAACTGATGTAATCTTCTGCAAACGAGATTTTCAGAAGACAACTTCACTTTCGGCCTCACGTTTCGACTGGATCGTCTTTCTCAAAGGCCTAAACGTGGTTCAAACCTAGGAACTGCCATCAACACTGCCAAATGCCTCTTTTCCCTAGCGTTTCTGACGCAACCTTAAGGAAATTAACCGAAAACCCGAACAAGGGAATCTAACTCACCAGTCTGCCACAGCGAAAGTGGAAAAGACCACTCTAATTGGTAATGGTCAGCAAATGAGACATACAGCAGTCAGAAATCCCAGGGAGAAGAGGCATTTGGCAGTGCACATGGTATTTTCTAAACTTTGTGCCTCGTCAGGCCTTTGAGGAGGACGATCGGGTCGAAACGTCTGGCCAAAAATAGAATTGTCACCAAAAAACTTCGTTGGCAGAAGAGTACTGTGAAACTAGCAACGATTTCGAAGTTGTATGGAGGGAGAACTTGGAGATTCCTGTAATTTAACATTTTCACAAGATAGTAAAAAGTAAATGAATATTTTTGTAGAACAAGTAATTCCCTTCGGAACTGCATTCAACGTCGTGTAAAAGGTTGGGAGTTCATTGGAAAAGTTTGCGCTTGAAAAAAAGCAAACTACTTACTGGACAGCCAGATAATATATAGCATGACATGATAATTTTCTCATAGTATTAATTCGAGACGTCATTATTCTTGCAGTGGAGGAATCAAACCCCAACTCTCAGTAAGGAGAACGCGAGCGGTGAAAAGTGAGACTATGTAAGAAAGAGAAAGAGCGCTCAATTATGAGGTTGTTCCCACATTTTTTACAACTCCATTTGAATACATAACGTTTGCACGTCCAAGGTACATCTGCCCTTTCAAGGTACTTGTGCAAAGCAGGCATGATGAAGTCATCTCTGACTCCGCAGAGCAACCGCCCAAGAAGTAATAAAATGGGTTTTGCGGTTCAATATCCATGGGTGGAGTGTGAATGAAATACCCGAACTTGTGTTCAGAATAAACACATTTTCCTCGACTGGGGTCCATGACTGGGGCCGGGTGTGTATGGTTCTCATAAGCAATAGCAGTTGGAGTTGTCCATTCGATTGCATGTTTGAACTGCTTGATATCTTCTGCTGAACTCTTTAGAAGGTTGTTATGCAGAATTTATTGCCTGATGTTCCGGCGGAATCGTCTTCGTCGGAGGGTGGAAGGATCGAAGCGTCGTGATTGCCTGAGCAAGCGCCTCCCTACCCCATTGAAATTCGCGAAAGCAACATCCCCAGCAGAAGTGGTACCGAAGTATTTGTTCAGTGGATGGAGTAGAGAAGCCGATGTATAGCTTAGATGTGTCGTTGTCACCGCGCTACAATGGCGCTAGGGTCCGAAATCAGCATTTGGCGACATTAGCATTTGGACGTGATACACCGCGGGCACACCATGATACCAGCGTGTATTGCGGCGTTGCGGCTGATATGAATACGCACGGGTTAGTGGAGCCATGGAGCAAGCAAGTTCGTAGAACTCGTCCGGCACGCTCTTTCCTTATCAAAGGGTTAGTGACATCACCGACGGTTTTCTTTGCTTCATTCTTTACATTTCCAATCAACTAAGCATCCACAACTCCATTATCGACCGCTGTGACCCCACAAATTCTATCTGGGGGGGGGACTTGCTTTAAACAGGTCATCACGCAATCGTAAGGTGGGATCACCTCCACCTAGTAATACACAAGTAGCAATCCGGGGTTATGTTGCTTCAAAGATGCTGGTGGAAGGCAATCATTGTATAACGCCAGGCTATAAGAGTTCAACAGAGCATATCAACCACTCTACCATGCCGAAGCGTCTGCAAAGCCGCACATTGCAAATTCTACGCAAGTTTTACAGCAATGCTATCGAGGAGATGAACAAACGAGTTCGTTCTCTCTTCACCTTAATGAGGGTGCAGTGGGTGTAGACAATGAGCGAACGACCTCCCCTTACTCCCATAACGAATTCGTTTAATTCAACACCACTTTTGTGAAGCAGGAACCAAGTGTAGGAGTTGAAAAGTGGGAAGTGTGTGAACCATTCATCAAAGCAAAATAATTAGCTGTTTGCGTCTTTGTTCTATGACGTTATGGACCACTTGGGCTTCACTTTCGGCTATATGTTAGCAATACTTTTTACCGTTATATGGTAATACTTTCGTATGATTCCTTGCGTAATTAACCTTGACATATGTCATGTCGTTTAGCTAATAATATTTCAGCTGCAATTTATTGACTTGATTCCACCACCACGGTGAATGATTAAGGAGTATGTGAGAGTAATTAGGCATACTCGGCCACATGAGCACCTCTCCAGCTTTCAACAACCAGGAAAAATTTGAGTTACGCCCAGTAAGATATCAGGCATTGATATCAGGTTCCCTAGTCCGGTCTGACTAAACCTATGGAAGCGTATTCACAGGTGGTCGGTAGAAATTTACATGATTTGAGATTTACAATAACTTGCCATCGAATATGCAGACATTTCCTAGCCAATTCATTTGGATGCGCCATGCACCTCACTATCGGCCAAAAACCTAGAATCGTTGGGTTGTGCACTAGAACGGGGAAGTTGCGATTGCTAATGACAGCTTAGATATAGCTTTTTTTCTGCTCACCAAACCATAGCTGATAGTGATATTCATGCCTGATTTAATATAGTAGCGGTCAAAAGTGTTCGCCGAAACGGTGCTCTCCACATTTCTTTTCCTTCCCAAAAAGACCCAAAATGAGTTTGAGACTTTTCTACCAAATATCTTGAATGTTCAAGACTCAAGGATCAAGAAACACCAAAGGACCTACCACAACAATACCTGAATGGAATTGCTCAGGAGAAAAAAAAATATGCACGAAGTACGGTTTCGGCGAACACTTCTGACCGCTTCTAGATTTCACATCCTGCCCTGAAGCCGGGTACATGGCGCATTCCGCAGAAGTACTAGTCACACCGAGGCTTTCGCGCATGCTTTTGTGATTAATGTGAAGCTCGTTCATGAATTTCTGATTACCTTTTTTTCGGAAAATCTATGGCTTTTACAGTTTCTATTTTATATCAATAATTCTTACATTTATCCAATTAATGTGGCAATAAATTGTGACAAAAGGCGGGAAATGGTTTTTGGGTCGGTGCGGGGAATATGAGTTCTTCACCACCGTCAGTGAACGAATCGAGCAATAAATCATCAAGCATCCAGGGTGTGTAAAAACCTGGCCGAAATTCGGCATAAGGCGTCCGACATGGGATTACGGTGCCGAGAAGGTTTTGCCACAACGAGTTTTCGTTGGAGATTCATGACTTGCCTGGTTGGTGCCACCGCTTGAAAATGTTCGTGAAAGTCAATAGAGCTCTCTGGCGATTTCTTGACGATTAAAGTCTTGTGTTGTGAGGTTACCTGGAAACGGCACCTTTTCAATACTAAACCTATGTACGCACTCACTCTTGGAGCGACACCTCCAGATCAAATTTGTGGGCTCTTGGAGCTCCCAGTATGAAGTGTGGATGCCAAGTTGACTAAAATAATCAGGAAGCAACGAAAACCGTCAATGAAAATCTATCAAGTATCCCCTCTCAAACAAAAAAGGGGTACGAACTTGCCTGCTCCAAGGTGCACCGACCCGCGCGTATTCGAATAAGCCGCACCGTCACAATAGACGGCGCGTACCAAAGTGTGCGCGCGGAATCTCGTCCAAATGCTGAGATTAGCCGTCAAATACTGACTCTTTGTTAGACTCTGGCACCATTGTCGTGCACTTTCAAGACAAGGCCACGGCACATCTGTAATACAAAGAGGTCACTCTATTCCACCCACTGAACAGATTCTCTGGCACAACTTTGCTGAGGGTGTTGCTTCATCTTTATCGAAGTGGACCACGAGTGGCCAGCCTGTTCCTAACTATCCAACAAGGTACAGTAACGGTCCAAATTGCTCACCGGAACAGTTTTTCGTATATTTGTTTTCTTCCTCTTGAAAAACATTTAAAAATGAGCTGAAGAATTTTTTCCTGACTCGTGAATCTTTATAATTGAAGGAGTTATAAAGACTAAAGGACATGGCAGATAATTATTTAGAACGAGAGAAACGATAGTGGTCGGAAAACTGTTTCGGCGAACACTTTTTACCGCTACAGTATATGATACTTACTTACAAGTCTAATTATTGTGGTTTCGGTGATACTGTACAGCTTTTCAATATAGTTATCTTTCGGGGTCTGCGGTCTAAAAATACAGAAGTAATGCGGTGAAAAGGAGCGGAATTCTACGCCAACTGTTCTTTTGAATCTTTATTCAGGTGTTAACAACCTTTGAGTCAAGGCTCAGCTGATCAGTTCAGATCAAGTGGCTTAATTGTTACACGCTTGGTCTGCAGCACGGTCAGAAGTTTTCACCGAAACACTGATATTGGGAAGAAAAAACTTTTGGCTTTTTGATGTATATATTGTGCCAGATAGGTTTTCAGTTGGAGATTAGTTTTGGTCCAAAGCTTCGACCAAGGGTCTCTCACTCAATCCTCAAAGGTAAATTTCATGACAAGATCAAAGATCGAAGGAGGGATATTCATCTGGGGAAAGAAATTGGCTCCCCTAATGGTGCGGACGACGATTTGCAGCGAAGGGTATGCCCCATGCAACCTAGCATGGCCCTTTCCGCAGCGCTGTCGGCGCTGCACGCCCATCGACTGGCCAACCACTCGACGCAGGTCTCTAGCCGGTTAGCAGAGAGAGACGGAAAGGCTACCGATGAAGAGGGCAGCACCGATGAGAGTCCATCAACACGGAAATCAATGGGCAAGGGAGATTCCTTACTCGGGTTCTGGGCTTTTCTCATGACATTTTATTCATTTCTGCACCAATGACTACCTCTACATATTTTCTAATCGGCCGCCTTCTAACCGTCAATTCCGTCTTCAGATCTTCTCATAGAAGAAAAAAGAATCCACGAGAAACCATTTCGGCGAACTCTTTTTTGATCGTTACTGTAAGTGCAGATTTACTGCTTGAACAGTTCTTCCATTCCCGTCCTGAAGGATGCCTAATTAGTAGCGGTTGTGTGCCTTGGATGCACTCTTTTCTATTCGTATTTCTTTTCTATATTCACTATGAGCAACTTAAAGGAAGTGTCCACGACAATTCCCATAGAGACGATAAGAAATGCAGTGTACTGGAGTGGATAGGGGTCCTGCCAAATGATTCGACACGTTAGGTTTCACTGGCAGTAGCGCCTTATCAACGGAGTGATAAGCCGCCGAAATCCACTTCCGGTAGGCAAAAATCAAGGCTCATCGATGTGGAAAGGGTAGCAATAGCGGCGGGAAGATATGATACGTTATCCGATTCTCATTTTAGAGTGCACCTAATTCTTAGCAGCCCTGTCTCCTTATCTTATGGTATCGTATCTTCCAAGGAGTCACGCTCGTCCGAATTTGTCTATCTCACACCTTATCGACTGATAACGCGTGAGTAGCAATTTCAACGTGGCAGCGAGCGTGAATGCTTCCTTTAAAATGCGCCATGTATTCATGATCTCATTTAATCTCATTTGAGAGAGACTCTTGCAATCACTTTCGTTCCAAAACCTTTCCAAGTTCTTTGATTTCCTGCTCTCAGATATGCTGCTACTTGATTCCCTGATGTTTTACACTTACTACATGCTATTGGGCTCTTGTATATGTGATTATGGTGTCAATCAAATGGTGTGCTGACCATCATGGTTAACTATTTGGACGATTGGATGATCATGCTATCACCCCTGTCTGTCAAATTTATTGGAGGATTATGAAGCAACTGAGAAGACCTCGTGACTATAAAATCAATACTAAAGCTGAATGACTCGCTAGATCCGAATGACCGCTGCTCCCGGCAATTTGTTTTTGGTTTATGAGTACGTATTTCTTCCTTCAAGCCGAACACATGGATGTTTTTGCAGATTATCTTGTGTCGCCAGTGGAGCTTCGGTGTGAATGCTATTCTGTATGCATATGTTATGTTGCAGGACGCAACACAATTTCAAAAAGTAGTCTCTTTACAGTAGTATAGTCTCTTTATTTTTGATTATTATTGTATGATAATCTCCATATCTCCCTTATATCTTTATATCAACGTCACTGTCTGAGAGGATCACAGAATGCGTCAAACCGGTTGACTCGCTTTCAAAAATGCTTAGCTCGCATTCCAATGCGTCCGCAACTTCGAACGGAAGTCGATTGCGCAGTGCATTCTGCAAACAGTTAGTTCTGACTTCTTATCGTTTTTTTCTTAGAGCTCAACATTTTATATAAAGCAGTTTGCAGAAAGTCAATCATCAAGCGCATGTGCATCCGAGAAAATCGATCAGGGCTCAACCCTGACTGGTTTTCAGGATGCGCCATGCACTCGATTTTCATTGGCAAATATGAAGATAATTGAATGCTTTTTAGATATCCACTCATGCAACGTCATCGATAAGGCCCAGCTAGGTTTGGTTCAAGTCAGCGTTGTCTGGCTCCAAAGCTTTAGCTTATCAGCCTTCCTGACTTTCACAAGAAGAAAATCTATTGCATTTACGGGATTCATCCTTGACGCTTCAATGCTTGATTGGGCCTCCTAATCTGGAAAGTACATTACTATTTATGGTTTCCTTCATTGTTTTCTTCCGCCTGGTTTGTTTTCTGAAGGAATCGGATTCTGACGTCTCCTCTCAGAAAGTTTGCTTTGTTGAATTTGTGGTCATCTTCTCAGATAATCGTGGAGCACTAATGGGCCCAGATTTCTTCGGGGGTTTATAGGTTCAGTTTCCAAACACGAAATATGTAAACGTTGAAGCAAATGGGTCATCAACTGTTTCCTTGATTCATACCAAAATCCCCAGAAAGAATACAGCTTTCCAACCGCTGGTTGTATCCTTTCTGGGGACCTCCAGCCATTCCTTTCATCATCATGTATGTCTCTTCTTTTTGAATGATTTTTTCGCATATCACATCTTGTATTATCACACTTGCTCCTTGCTGGAAAATTTCCCGTCTTTAATCGCTCCCGAGAAAGGGTAACTACAGGAGTGTCCTACCTAGCCACTCTTCTTCATTTCACAGGTGTTTCATTTCGTCTTCCTCTGCCATTCCTGCCAAAATACAGGCGCTTTAGAATGGTTTTTTGACTCGTTTTTATATGATAACTGCTGTTTTACGCCGCAGTAAGCGTTACGAAGGTTATCACAAGAATGCTGAGTTATGGGCAAAACTTTCGTCCCAGCCGGGATTCTTTTTCTTTCCGTGCGATTGTTCTACCAGTTACACAATGTGCACTATCTTTGCCCATAACTAAGCATTCTTGTGATAGCTTTGGGAAGGTTTTTCGCCTATTTTTTCGCCTTCTTGAAGATCTTCTGTCAAAGAATCCTTTTTTTACGTGTTCGACTTTATTTTGATCTTTTTTGAGCTTCTAGACTTTTCTCCACAGGTTCTTTTCATTTCTTTGAATCCACTGCCCTTTGTTCAAGTCACTGTTGTTCTTTCTCACCCCTTCCCTTGTAAAGAACTTTTCTGTTCGTGAACTCAATAGGCGATTGTTTTCTCGTTTTTCTTCCCGACATATCCTTTCGTGCCAGCTCCCCCATCAAAGCGCGACGAAACGTTGTTTATCTGAATACGCAAAATCAAAACCGAGAGAGACACAGTGAGAGAGTAGTATTGCCATGAGAAGCGGCAACCGAATTTGATTGACGTGGATTGCTGCCAACTTGTCGCAGTCGCGCGTTCACTCGCGCGCGAGTGTTTGTGAGTGTTTTATCCCATGTAATAGCGCTGGCGCCAAAGGCGCTGAACATTTCGTGCCTGCGTGTGCTCTTGTTCCATTAAAGAGTTTCCCTACTCTCACACACACACGTACACGCACATCGCGGCTGCCCCAAAGTGATGGATTTTTCGCCATCCGGCCGCCATCAACCGCTGCGTGCTCAATGAATCCAATTTCCTCTAAGAGCTCTCGCTTCTTCCAGCGAATCCATGCGATTTTCCGCTTTTTCACCGCCATCGCAATCACCGCAGCTGACCTCGAAACGGAAACGAAGCCCCGCCACACAATGATGACCTTCGCCAGAAGGCGTCCCACATCGATTTGAGTTGAGTGTTGAAGCGACTAATAGCGAATGTGTAGTAGTACGCGGCCGAAGCTCCGAATGAGACAAGGATGAGAGCCACGGGATGGTGGTGTTGCTGCTGGTGGTGTTGGAAGTCTCACTCCCATGGGAGTGTTTCTTAGGTCCAGCCTCTCATCTCTTTATTTGGATATTTTAATTTCGCGCCGCAGGCGATCGATGTGTGGAGACGAGTTGCTCCGCCCTAGCTGGCTGTTGTTCTCCCGCTTCACGGAGTGAGTCCCGCCCCCTCAAATATTCCCACGCGATGTTCATCGGCGGCTGACCCCTCGCTCGTGCCTCTGTCGTCGCTTAAATCATCTACACGATCACCATGCACGTTCGTTACTTACAGCATCAACATCAGGGCACCGTTCAGTTGCTGCTTATGCCGCTGAGCACAGCCGCCAGCTCGATGAAGAGCACCAAATGGTGAGTTCACTGAAAAACCACTTATTGTCATAATCAGAGTTCGGTAGGCTAGTGGTAGGGGGTAAGTATGGTTGACCGACTGGGATCGCCCAAAATAAACGATGCCACCCGGTGAAGAGCATTTGTCGCAACACATTCGTCATCCATTATATCCTTGTGCTGTCCATCGCCTCTCCCATTGGCATGATGCTCGAATTTCTTGGTGTAGGTCCCGAGAGGAATCCCCAAATCAACTCGCGTCTGCTGCTCTATCAAAGATCTTAGAATAACGAATCACCCGTGGAGGCTTGGTCCCTAATCGGCTCCGATCACATAACGTCAGCAAAATTGAGAGCTTGTTCGCCTCTATTTCCAGCGGGGAGTTTTTTAATGCTGCTGATTGTTGAGCTGAAATTCGACGCAATTTTTCCTTTTCCATTGGTGTGTATCATATTGACAGCTTGCGTGAGCAGTCATTTGGATATTGCGATGCGAATATGAGCACGTTGGAGGCGATAAGCAGTAAAATTAGTGACAAGTGTGCTTCATTGGAAGGTTTACGGTAGCAAATTGTATTGCTGTGGGCTAAAGTGAGATAGTCTTCTGCCAGGGATACGATAAGCTGGGATAAGGTTAAGAAGGGGTTAGCGCTAGCCCAGGGCAGCTTTTAAGCCTCGTCAAGTTCGCTTTTTTCTCGCCATGGTTCGACGTGGCCTAGCGATTTCTTCAGAGCGCGATTCAGCCAGCCTATTAGCACTTTTGCCGGGCTGAAGCGGCGACATCTCGCCTCTCGCCGCCAAAGTCGCCGCCGCCAGAGGCGTTTAGTCCCTCGCCCATGTAGGTCCGCCCGCATAATTACGAGGTCGAGTAGCGGATGTTTGTTGAGCTTCGTTGTGTTTAATAGACGAAAACGCATGACTGGATGTGGGCGCTTTGTTTGACGAAGATATTGCGGTCGATGATGGCGCGATGTGGGTGGGTACATTTGTTGGTGGCTCTGGGAGAAGAGACGAACATCGAGTTGCAATCAGGAAGAGCAACTTGCAGTCGAGCAGGGACCCTTAACGGGGAAGTAACGGCGGGCCGAGCAGCAGCAGCAGCAGCAGTGTTTTCCTCGTCAGAGCCATCGTCGGCGCCGCTTGCCGCCTCGGCCGATGCTGCTGCCGATGTCTCTCTTCTTTGTTGAAGCGGGGTCTGATTTGAGAGAAGGGCAACGAATGATGTGGAGAAGTTCTTATCGCGCAGTTCTTCGCTTTGCAACGAAAGTCGATTTTCTTTCAGCAATTTTTTTTCAGGGTGGACGATGGCGAGGAATCAGAGTGCGAAGCGGTGCCCTTGCCAATTCAGACGTTTCTATGGCGTCAAACGAAGTAATCTATCTGTTTAGCTTTGGAGTTCTTTTTTGCACTTTTGAAGTTGCGCCGTCACATCGATGGCTTTTCAACGACGATTTGCACTTTTCTGCTTGCATAATTTACTGTTTTTCTCATCTTGTAAATGTAATCATGTCCTGTGACTACGTAATATTCTCCGCCTAGATTCCTGGAACTAATTTAATGACCTCTTCCGATCCTCCTTCATGAACACCCCGCCCATTCCGGTGAAACGTACTCGTGACAAATATGGCCTAATGGGCTTGTTGATCATGGAGTTTTTTGGGAGAATTTCCGATTTTTACTCTGAAGCAGTTGCATTGCATGGAAAAATGGGCGGTATCACTTTACAGAGGATCAGTTACTGGAAGCGAAGCATTGGTAACAGCAATGACTCCTATGAATTATTTTGGGATGCGCCATGGATGGAGTTCCCTATAATCATGACGATCCTGATGGAAACTCAGCCAGCGTCAAATTGCAATAGTCACTCATTGTTTAAGTTAGCGGTTTTGCTACCGCTGTATTCCGCAATATGTAGGCATATTGGTCGGCTTATGCGAGTCTAGTTCACGGACCGTGCCGGAAATAGATCCTCCTCGTCCTACCTACTTTCGCTCCTCCCCTGTTGAATCACGAGTGTTCAAGAAAGTAATGCTGAAAAAAGATATTCTTTTCTGACACTTCGAATGAGTGAACGGTGGCGATCCATTCTTCAATGACCACGAAAGTCAGAGTCACCATGCGTCAGCCGTCAGCACCAAATGCTCAAGACCAGACATGGATCATGAGGAAGGTAGAACACACTGCGTTTTGTAATCCATTTGAGGATGCGCCATGCATTTGACGCCGTTCGGAATCGGGGTAGACTCTCAATCCCATGTGGTGTGAGTAATAGCACGTGAAGGCGATCCGGTGTGTTGGACAGCACCCCCATTTTCAACTGGCACATAGAGAAAAAAAGTCGGGTCTCTTGGCATGATTCAATCCTATGACCTTTAGTCTATGCGTGTTGTACGTAGTAGCGCTACTGATCAAGACCCCATCTTCACTTGGGCCAGCAATAAGTTTGAGGAATGTATTATTGTATATCACGAAACAGTTATGGTCAGCTGTTTGAACTTCAAACAGCATCATGGTTTTATTATATGTACATAGTTTACTGTTGAAATTACTAGAAATGCTTCTTAAGTGGTTTGGAACCTACATGCCAACCTATTTGCATATTTTCAAGCATTTCAAAGAGGGCATTCCCATAATCGAATTGACGAGGTGGTGAATCGCGACAGAGCAGTATGAGGGAACCAAATCATAAGAGCATCATGATTTTTGTTCTTTTTCTCCTCTGCAATCTCATGTATAAGAGGTCAAATCATTGTTGAGCACCAACTCAGACAAGATTGGAGCGGAGAATGGAGAACCTAGGGAAGCTGAAGCTTACAGAAAAGGCATAGGCCATGACCAGCGTCGTTTTTCACTTTAGTGATGAGTTTTTGAATACCACACTTTCAGGCCGATGTCAGAGTTTGCGAATCGCGCGCTTCGCTACGTCCGCGGTTGCGTTGCGGTACCAGCCAATTGCGGTACCGGGCGATTTGCTGGCCGCGACGGGACCGCAGACTCTGGCGAATAACGCGATTCGCAAAGTCTGGCATTGACCTCCCATGGAGCGGACTAGTTTTCCTTGATTTGTATGGCGTTTTTCCTGATCCACAACGGTCCATGTACATTATTGGATCCGAAGAAGAATTTTCTTATCACTGATAATGAACGCCGGAGGATTGATGTCTTTCAATGAGAATATACGAAAAATGTGGAAAAAGTATGCGTACAACTGCGGTCGTCAACGTGTGAAAGTTTGCCGCCCGAGAGAACCTCAATTTAGTTGATTTTATATGTCCACTAGTGGTATCATGATAACCATCCAGAATTTTGGTTGGAATATTTATATTCTGCCATTTCAGCCCATTTCTCGGCGCCAAAGTCGGAAAACTTCACGAAGCATCATGTGTGGTGAGTGGTGCTTTGCTTCGTCTTTTTACTTTTTTTGTATGCATTTTCTTACTTTTCTCCCTCATTGACTTCATTTTTAATATTTTTTCTTCATTATTCATTTTTTGAACTGATTAGCTTGTTTTTATCGCAATTTTTGGATTTCAAAACTCATCCACCGTAGCGGTTCACTGCGCAGGCGGGAGGCTCGCAATTCAGCTAGCCGTCGTTGGCCTCAATTAACCTCCTAAAAACGGTTTTCGGGAGAATATTCTCGAGTCAAGAGGCGGAGACGGCACGAGGGAGAAGGCTATCGAGAAGCGCTAAATGCGTTAATTATTCATGACTGTGTTATCCGAAAGCCGTCGTCGCGCCTCGTTGCCAGTACGCGCCACTCGCGCAGCGAAGAGAAAGCGAGTGCGGCTGGCTTCTGCCGCTGAAAGTGTTGCATAATTACAGCCACATCAATTAGGAACTGGGGGAGAGGAACATGAAGAAAGGCTAGAGTGGGAACGCGTCCTATTTTCCGTTGCGGTTTGTCTGACCAACTCAAAGAAGAGTTTTGAGGCAGTACTGATGGCTAAGCTATTACGCAGGACCTTCTCAGCCCTTATTTTCCGCTTCTGGGAATAAATTGGAATAGTTCAGATATATCACATCCTCAATCATTCTATTACTCATTCGTAATTTCGGTAGTACCCAGATCTCTGTTTCAAGTTGAAAATTGGCGGGTCTTACTTCTTCTCACCCAGAGTTCCACATTTTTCGTGAAACGTCAGTGATACCCGATGAAAAATCCTCCCAATTTCATAAAGCATCAGTGAGTCGAAATTTTCTTCGGAGCCGAGAGCTACCTCGTAAGAAATCATGGTAAATAATTAGATGAGTTGAAGACTATTCCTTTGATGGAGTAATTGATATCTCTACTGTAAGCAGCGCTAGCAGAGCGATAGAATAAGGCTCGACCTTGCCTTAAAACTTTTTAAGCTGTTTTTTCATCGAATAAGTGGTAAATAATGTACCGATCCTGAATAAAAAATAATTAATGATGTAGCATCTAGAATACAACAATTGTGAATGAACCGAAAAGAACCAGTGAATCCGATAATTGAATTATGGCTACTCCACTATGTAGCCTTTTTATCCGACAGCTAGGTGTTCTGCAGTGCGGACTGTACACCACAGGTGACGAAGCGTCCACAAATGATAAATAATAGCTGAAATTAGTAAAAATAATGGACTTCATCATGATCGGCTAATCATTTTGAGGACAGAAAGCTGTCACACTTCACAAGGCAGTCGTAATTTGTGTTATTTAGTCTGAACCGCAGACGCGCCTACCTGTTGGATGCAATGGTTAGGTCTCACTAGTCAGCAATCGATAAACTGTGTCCAGGGATTTCAATATTGTGCCAATGAGCTGCTCAGGGTTCTGAGGGAACTCGAAATCTATTACCCTACGTCTCCAAACTCCGTGATCGTTGTATTCAACACCATTTTTCTCTCGAGAATGATGGAGCCCCGCATTCCAGATTTCTTCACCCATCCTCCAACTTGACCATCTTAAAAAAAAAACTAAAATTCATCTATCGTGAATTTGATTAGATTTTCAGGGCCTTATACATGAATCCTAGTCTCCTAGAGAATTTTACGTAAAAAAAACATTTCCAGCAATTTTTTGGAATCTTGAACACCTTCTCTTGATGGCCTCTTTTTCAACCTTCTGTCTTCTCACCTTTCTCGTTGCGTGCTAGCATTTTATATGACCAAATGCTTTGTTTCCATCACTTTCGTGCTTTCGTCGTCGTTTTCTCTCAAAGACTATCACATTATCTCACGACGTATAGCATGAGGTTGAACACCGATCTTTAGGGCTCAGAGCGAGTGCCAAGCTAAAAGCTTGAAAAGATTAGCACAATTTCTTGAAAGAGTACGTCTTGCGCGACCCAGCCACACAATAACAACGTGGCACACTTGAATATGCACTCATCCTGGAGCACGTGTTGAATATTTAAGCAATAGAAGATTTTCGTAGACAAGGGGAGAATCCCCTTTCCACAGACCTGCTCATGTAGCGATAATGTGAGAAGTTTCTCGGCGACTGAATGGAGAAGAGTAGGCATGTTCTTGCAGTGGTTTATACTGCCTTAGAATTTGGGCAATTATTCGGTCAATCAGGGTGAATCTAGCGACGAATTTTATGGGGTACTCTGCGAGCATCGCTGCAGGTTTCCTTTTTTTGTGGAAATTTCTGAATATTCTCATCAAAGACTTCCGGGATCGCGTTTTCATTCCATTAGCTCCACACCTGTGAGTGGAGAAGGCTGCAGGAGTGCACCGGGAACGACGAACAACGCAGGCTTTTGTTCCCCGGATACTTCCCGTCCCGTGTTCTCAACCTTGTCGCTGCTTCTCTCGCTTCCTGTGTAGGCACGTGTGGTCTTCACTTTCTCAGTCCATTCGATTTGAGCTCACTGTGCCGTTATCTCTCCATGTCGTTCATCTAGCCGAAGACTGAGAGAGGGTGTGAGAAAATAAATTGCGACTGCCGTAACTGACACCTCGAAGAGCTATGTGTGGGGCCGAGGGAGGATCCACTGGCCAAGATCTCATCTCAGCTCGTCTTCCGTCTCTAGGGTATTATTTCGTCAGATTGATGAGACATCCGGGATCTACTACGTCTTGACGACTCTCTCATGAGAGAATGTGAAAGGTAATTATCGTTAGGTTCCTCTATTCCCTGCTTTTTCCATTTATGTTTTTTCACATGGACACTGCTACAGTTTAAGTCCGTTAAGGTAGCCGACCCTATGACAGGATTAGTTGAGAACTTGAAAAATCCTATTCCAGGAGATCAGCGGAGTTGGCTAGAGGTACGAAAACAAAGGGCGAATGGTCAAAATGGTGTGATTTATCATATCCAATTAATAGGAAATAAAAAAGTAGAGGAAAATTCCTAGAAGCATTTGAACGCCCTGGATGTTTTTTTTCGACTTATTCTAATCGGGAAAGAAACAATTCTTTGAACAAGGCGAGATGACGTTGACTATTCCTCCTGAGCGAATAGGATTACTTCGGCCCTGACAGTCAATTTATAGCAAATGGCACCGATACTGATTCCCCTGTTTCGTCTTGCCCATAAATCTTGGCGCTGTTGTGCGTTAATCGTTCCTTGGTCGAAAATAATTCAGCATTTCTCCATAATTTTCAATGAGCAGATCAGAGCCTTGGAGTGCCGCCTTTCTTTGGCAAACTTCTTTTTATTTGTTCTATTCTCTGTACTCTCTATTTCTTCGTTTATTATATTACAATTCTCTTCTACTCTCTTCCAACCAGTTCAAAAATTTCGCCATTTTCTGCTATAGGAAATCCATAACCTTATCGGGTTTCTAGTGCTGACTCGCTTCATCGAACGTTTCGAGCAATCGACCTATCTCCTTGCAATAGTGTTTTGAAAGTAATCTTTGAAATTGATCGGGATTCCACGGCGTTAAGAAAATTTTCTTATCATCTAGGACGTATATGACCAAGTTCCGCGCCGAGCAAGGCGAATATTGAAAAGGAAAACGAGCTCCGCTTGAATACGGCACGGTCAATGCAGATGATGATGAATGATATCTCACTCTGCCGGACCTCAATCCGCTTATTTCTTCGTCGTTAGCATCCTCGAAGACAGACATGAGCAAAGCGCCACCAGATCCCTGATTCCCTATAAAAAACCTTCACAGAAGGCACGAAGTATGTTTGACGCTGACCACCTTCTCGCACCGTCAATGTGTCCCCAGCGTCATCGAGCCTGTGTCCAAGTTGATTGAGGTTGTTCAAAGGAATCGTAGTCCATCTTGTTCAGCTCTTTCTATAGAGGAACTCTGCAATAACTAACTCCAACTTCTCTCTTCGTAGCCTCGGCATTGTTGTAATTATAACCTTATTCTTCTGCCAACGAGGTTTTTCAGTGGAAACAAGCAAACCAGCCCTTTTGGCGCTTTTGCTCAGGCCGTAAGCTGAATGTTGGGAAGGCGATGGGGTCCCCGACGGTCGACGGACTACTTCAACTCGGTCCTTCGAACCGCCTAAACTTGATATTTACCTCAGAACTAGGCCTTGGAGAGGGGACGGACCTGCGAGATCCGTGCTCTCTATCTGTGACTTGAAGTGACCGCTCTTGCGGACGTAGACTGGGCCTTTGAGGAAGACGATCTCGTTGAAAAGTTAGGCCACTAATAAAGTTTTCTTCTGAATACTTCGTTGGCAGAAGAATAGCTCTATGGTTTGTTATGTCTGTTCCTTTATTTAGGTTCAATTGACATTTTTGCGTGCAATTTAATTACTTTTCATAATTTTGCTCCACCACGTGGAGTTAATCATCACCACCCACTAAAAAAGATTGGAAAGTTGATGAAATTGACAGAGAACTGGCGTGGATTACGTGTGCTAAATACTGCATATTAAAATAGCGGGTCGGGTTTTTTTATAGGAAATACTCTGCTTTATTTTTGAAAACATGGTCTTTTTCACATAAAACAATATTTCTGCAGCTGCTCCATTACAATTACAATTGCCCCTTCTCAAAAAAATCTTGACTTCTTCAGAATCTCATTGACAGATTCGAAAAAGTAAGCTAAGTTGTTCATACTGATGGAGCTCTCGAACGGCGAATGACTCGGAGAGGGGATTATAATGGTTTTTAATTCTTTTTGTTGGATAACTGCTGTTTTGCTTCTCAATTCGCGTTGCGAATGTTATCGCAAGAATGCTGAGTTATGGGTGAAACTTTTGGCCCGACCAGGATTCGTACCTGGATCTCTTGCTTTCCGGGCAGTAGTGCTACCAGTTACACTAATTGTTCAGACTGATGGAACCCTCAAACGGCGAGTGCTACCAGCTACACTGAATGTCCAGATTGATGGAGTTGCTAAAGTAATTAAAGTCACTCTCGATTGTGTAACTGTAACAATTGCCCGGATAGCAAGAGATCTGGGTACGAATCCCGGCTAGGGCGAAAATTTTGCCCATAATTCAGCAGTCTCGTGAAAAAAAAATAGTTTTTTGTTGCTGTCTTAACCTTTGCCAGAAAGTCTTTTGAAATCGATTTAGATTAAATTGTTGATTTCCATGAAATTTCTGTGCTTTGCAACTCTCAGTGGACATTTTAAAATTACTTTAATTTATTCTCTCAGAAGCACTAGCCCGTAATGTAAAATTGACTGTTTTTGTTGGTGTTCGCTCCATCTCGAAATTAATTTCGCCCTCTTCTCGTCCCGTCCACCGATGAGCTGGATAGCCGACATTGGTGGTGAAATGGATAAAAGGGCTGGCGGAATGATGTGAATGAAAATGTTTCTATCGTCGATTCGACGTGTGTTTTCCTCACGCCCTCTTCAACGTCGAGCACACGACTAAGCCATTCTTCGACAGAATTTGATTTAAGCACATTTGCATCTGCTTTTTCCTGACGCTACTACTTGCCGAGAGCTTAGAAAAGACGTCAGTCAATGATTGCTCGTTCACCGTTTTCCAACTTCTACGGGAAGTAGTTTCAAGAAACGGACCACTCAAAAGCTCGTAGTTCGGCTTCATTGCAATAGGCGAAGTGGGCTTCGATTCCATTTCCACATCTTGCACTCACAACATCATCTTCGAGAGCAAGGAAAAACTACTTGTGGAAGGTGGTTGTGCCTGTGCAAATGTGAATTTCCCATTGCATTCGTTAAGGGGCTGAATGTCCTTTCGTCTATGCCGAGAAGAGTAAGCAACTTCCTTGCGCTCCGCCCCGCTCCCATCCGCTCGACCAAATGTTCAACATGTCCCCATCGAGCTGAATGAGCGCTTCGCATGTTATTGGCTTCGTACGGAGGGAACATCGGCTGCCCAGCTTTTTTAAGCCGGGCCGACGTGACGAATATTGAGAAAAGGCTAGTGATAGAACCATTTGCACGTTGAAAGCAGTCTTATGAAGACAGTAGAACGAGGAGAAAGTTGGAGAAGGTTGGGTAGGAACTGCGTAAAAAACATAGAACAAGTGTCTGGGGACCAGATCGATATGTAGTCATACCCCAGATCGAATTTGGATGTAGAACCCAGAAAGTACTTTTAGAACTCTTTAATGAAAGGCGAAAAAGCGAAAAACTTTGAAGCTTAACTGATGCCTAAAAAATTAGAAATTAATGGGTTCCGCGTACGTCAGAAGCAGTGGGAAAACCTCATGAAAAAAATGAGTGTGAGGAAATTGAATCATCGAACGGCTCGTGACGCGAGGGATGAACTATCACATTCCACGAACAAAATTGATGGTCCCTGAAAAAAACAACAAGGCTATGGCATCTCTTTACACAATGCTTCCAATAAAAAAAGATTCATACAGTTTTTGAGTTCAAGCAGTGACTTTTACAGAAAAGTGGAGAGTTAGTTCCTCGGGGATTATTTCAGTAGCTAGTAAGCAAAAAATGCTGTGTACTCTCATCCCTTGCCTGGAAACCTATTGGAATTTCTTCTTCTTTGAAGCGCCTTAACAAGTCGACGAAAAGCATGAGAACATGCTTGAATTCTGTTAAGGGACGTGCACCCATGGAAATTTTCATCGTTCTCAGGGGTTCAGAAGAAGCTCAGGGGTAGTTTGAATCGCAACATAGACTCGTCTTTCAACAGTGCGGGTGGTGGTATGCCTTGGGGAGTGATTAGCGCTAGACCAGTGAATGTGCTGTGGTCGTGGAATTTAACGATCTCAACGTTTCCATCGCGCTATCGAAGGAGATTCCAGTGAAAGTGGAATGCAAAAAGCTGTTTCATGAGTATTACCTTTCAATGGCAGAGGCATTCTGAAAATCGTTGTTCAATTCTTTGTTAATCCCTAACTTGAATCCTTATCTGCTAAGTCAAAGTTACTAAATACTGATCAAATTAACACGTTGACGACCGCCGTTGTGCGCGTACTGCTTCAACATTTTTCGTATTATCTCATCAATAGGCATTGATACTCCAGCGTTTTCATTATCAGTAGTGGAAAAATTGTTCTTCGGATCCAATAATGACCATGGACCGTTGTGGAACAGGATAAAACACCGAATAAAGTAAGGAAAACTAGTGTGCTCTACGTGAAAGTGTGGTATGACATCATACCACACGGTCGTCAACGTGTTAAAGAAGACCTTTGGATGTTTAAGAAAACATTAATAGCAAATTTTCTCTAGTCGCTGCTAGTTCAAAGCACTGTAAATGCTGTATCTCGATAGAGTAATGTCAGTGCTATATGCTGAATTTGTTATCGTGGTCCGGCTTAGTTCCTTAAAAAAGTGGCAAGTCATCGTTGCAATGTGAGGTCGGGCGTTCATTGAAGAAATGGAATTTTACAACGTAAAGGACGCTCCCCTTGCACTGCTGCGACCTATCTCGGGATCTGTTCCACGATGGCATTCATAATGCTTGTCAGTATATACGGAGCGGTTATGAAAAAGAGAGAACCACTCTATCTGAGGAATCAAGAACAACATACTCCAAATATGGAGTTTGGGATTTGGTTGAGCTGGTAAGACCTGGCTGCGAGGTAGCCACCAGGCGTGCTGCGTGTTACCGTTGCACTGGACCCATAACTCATCCCTACTAGGTGTACGACTAGGGAAAATCCCGTCTGTGCGGCAGCAAGAGGAGACTTCCGCAGATGGTCAGACGTGCTTC
>KZ345016.1:337696-361276 GCA_002352805.1 Teladorsagia circumcincta
GGACAACCCAATATTTTATATTATTATTATTTATTATTTATATTTTATATTTTTCGTATTGAGCTAAGTAAGGGCTGGGGAATGAGCTTAGTCAGGTTTTTGAACGTGCTCCACTTCCAATTCACTTATCGTTAATCTGTAATGTCCGTCTCCGATACCGAAACGGGAGTTGACTTTGGACATGGCCCATCCTAGAGTCGAATGCTATCACAAGAATGCTGTGTTGTGGGCAAAACTTTCACTCCAGCTGGGATTCGTGCCCGGATCTCTTGCCTTACGGGCAATTGTGCTACCAGCTACACCCCGAGGCACCATTTCACCCCAACTCTTCGATGGTAAATCCATGTTGCAATGGTAACATCCTAGAATCGTTCATCTTCTCTACATACTAGTCGTCCTCTCACAACGCGCTCTCCCTCTCCTTCTGCGCTTTTAACACCTTAGCTCACTTTTTTGAATCTGTAACGACCATTCCTTTTTGCTGATTCTGCCTGAGTTTCATTAACAGGGAAATTTCATTTTTTCACTCAATTATTGTGAAATTTCTCCTATAACATGTGTGACTTGCTCAAGCCTCTACATGATTACATTCTTCTACAAAGCTATTATTTAGACTTTTTCTTCTTTGTAAGAACCCATAAAATTAAAAAACAACCGAGAACGATCCTTTCATCGAGAGATTATGAGGGCAATTCCCCATGAACCGGAAATCATCTCCAAACAGTATCGACCGATTAAAGAGAAAAAAGAGGCCGTGGCATCTCTGAATTTTACTTGTGCCTGACAATGAGCTTAGTAAAGCTCCTTCCACACGCGACCTCACGGAAACTCAGAGCTAGGAAAGTCAGGTCAGGAAAAAAGCGATGTTATGGCCATTCATTATTCCGTTCTGTACATCTGAGAGTTCGTAGCGAGGTAGTCAATGTTCTCCAAGCGGTGGCTTCAGCTTCAAACGTCAGGATGGTAGTTCGAACTCGACATCCCTTGGTGATTAACTCGATGTTACCCTAATGAGTTCCAGATCGCGATCTCAGAAGCCCATCCATGGGTCCATTAAGTCTGCGGAAGACCGTCCTGTTTTACGCACGACCATACTGTGACTACCATGACATCGATTTTGTTGGATCGTACCCATTTTCTTGCGGTTATTTCTCCTGAAGAAATGGCAGACTGATTATCGCAGAATTTACCGTGACATTTTGAACGAGCTGACACCAAAGGTCTCCCAGATCTTTGATCTCACGGGATTTTCATGAGGTTGCATCTGCACAACTCTTACGTTCTGATTGACATTGACACTTACTACAGGCTCAAATTGCTCCGCTTATTTTCCGGGCATGGACTGCGAACAAACCGGTGCCTTTTTGATATTTCAAAATTTCCACGGAGAAACGAAGTACAGGTCCGCATGGAGCATGACTTTACTAGTCTGAGGTTCTCAAAAACAGAGTTCACGATGAAGTGGCCGCCCATAAGAATCAGGGTAGACGTGGTCGGTGGTGGAAGAGTGAAAGCATGAGAATGGCCGGAATCCAAAAATGGGACTCCTTCTCTGCTCGTTGACTTCCGTACTGATGCGGCTCCTATTGGTGCTGCTCCTTCAATTTGTTCTGCCTGTTAATTCAGAGTATCAAGGCATATGTGATGACAAAATGAGGATATTAATAATACATTACCATTCAGTTAAAAGCAACACTTGAAGGAACACTCAAAGGAGGATTCCGTGATAAGAACGAAGGTCGAAGAAGTGGAGAATTGCCTTATGGGGAGACAGGCGGACCTCCTAAGTGTGCGGATTGACGACGCACTTTCGGCAGCGGAAGATTTGAGCTCAGCGCTTCAGCATGGCTCACTCTTGTCGCACTTGGCGTTCCACGCCCATCGGTGACCTAATCATTCACCGCAGATCTATACGCAGCGAGTGATTAGATAGCAGATGGAGGATCAACGATGGGATTCGCATCAATGCCGGGATCAAAGAGAAAGGAAGGAGCCCCTTTTCTCGGGTTCTTAGCCGTTTTTCACGGTTCTCCTTCTTTCTGGTACCGCTCACCATCCCTAACCTAAAGAATGGGTTGCTTTTTCATCGTAAATTCTGCCTTTGAAGTGTCGAATTCAATTGTTCATCATCACCGAATAGCTCTTAGACATTGTTTGCCCTCGGACAATCCTTTCAATTGGCGTGAACTTTGCCGGACAATTATTGAATTACCCTAAAATCCCATAGATAAGAGCGGTATAGGTAATATAATATGTTGTACAAATAAAATTTCAAAAATTTTTTTCAAAATCGTTTTTTACTGGCAATTTGAACCGCTCTTATCTATGGAATTTCACTGATCGAATGGTCTCTTCAAGTTCTATCCAGAGATCAAATTCCGGCATTTCTATAGAGATTCCGGCAGAAATTCCGTTAAAACCGCTATTTTTCTATATGAATTGTTTATTAAATGGGCGGGGTTTAGAGTTGGGGGGCGGAGCTTCTTCTGAACTTCTTCTCCGATTTTTATTTATCCATCCATCAAGTTACAGGGGTGACTGCATTAAATTTCAATTTCATTTCAATTCATTTTTCACCGGTAAATTAAACCGCTCTTATCTATGGGATTTTAGGGTATGTGGGTGTGCGTGAGTATCATGAGACCCGCTCTAAGTATCATTCTAGTCGGTGAGCGATCTTGCACCCAGAAAATGTAGTCGTTCCATCGCTTCATTCTTTGGGCAAGTAAATGTACACCTTGTTCTCTAACTCTGACGAAGGCTATTTTACGTCATGAAAACCAAACAAATCAGCGGAAGACCAAATCGGCATTTTCACTCGTGGTTGTCGCTTTGTGTACGCGTTTTTTCGCTGCTTCCGTCTTCGATTATAATGGCTTTCCGCTTTAGCGCAAGCACCCAACAGGGAGCTCTGCAAATGCATTTAAAAGCTAGAAAAGAGGGTCTATCACTTTTCTGTGAGCCAGGAATCGCTCTGAATGTCCTTCTAATCAACCGGTTCCCTGTTGATCGCTCCCCATTTTAGATTGCCCCCATAGCTTATTTTTGGGCGCAGCTGAGTGAGGCTGTTTTTATGTTCCATCCCCGAAATGCCAGCGACGAAGCGGAGAGCTGTGACGATGAAATCTGAACTCGTAGGATAGGAATTTCGCCATGGCAAAAGCTATTGTTCATTAGAGGAAGGATGTTTGGGGAGACAATCTCATACGTGTGTGGGTTTGAAAACCTTTTGAGTGAAGCCTTGATGAAGTTGCACCTATGTGTAGCTTTTGTATGTAAAAGTAGGGAATCTCTCAATCCGAATGCAGTGGAGCTGAGGCAAAGCGATGTGTTCCCTGAATAACACCAGCATTGCTTGCAAGCATGGAGCTTATCCAACCCACCCGAGCCGTTTCCTTTTTCTACATACTTTTGTAACGAAAAATCTGGGTAAAGCTGTCGTGCAAGGATCAGGGACGTCGCTTAAATCCTCAAGTGAAACCCAAAGAACGTCTACAATCCATACTTCGCACAGGCGAGTGGGGTATCCAATAGCGCTTAAAATATCCCTCTAGTTCTCTTTTGACTTTTTAGCCTGTCTTGCACGTGGTCACCTTGGTGGGAGCACGGTACGCTTACGCTGGCTTTAGCCTATTTTTTCGAGGCTATGTTAGCAATTGAATGCGTCACATGTTTACTTACAGATTTAGAGAGATTATAAATAAGCGCTCCGTTGCTGCCAGGAAATTATCCATGCGGCCTCAAAACAATCCTAATAATAAAAGCTGAATCTTGCAAGATGAGCATATTTAATTGAGCAGTTCAAAGCGGCAAAAAGGTGGCGATGACTAGCTAGGACCCACTAATAATGTCGATCAGAAAAAGGTATCTCTCGTGCCGCATTGGCATAGTTGCAGCGTTCGAATGATACAGGGTGGCCACAAATTACGGTAACAAGAGTCGCCGCATATGTGTTTAGAAGCGAACTGGAATAATTTCGACTGAGTTTGCGGAGCACTAAAAAGTTACTCAAGTAAAGCCCATTAGCCTAGAAAAGTCCAATTCCTAGGCCTGCCTAAGATGAAATCGCCGTTTACCACTAACACGCTGCGGTGAATGGGTTGCCGGACTACATCGCTCCTTTTTTAAATGTGAACATCAGCTAATTTGGAGAGTAACCCAGTTCTTTGTTTGCGAACCTCCACTTGATATACTTGTGCTTCCTGATTGTCCTTGACATGCTTTATAGATTTCCTGTGATCACCTCATCTTGTTACCGTAATTTTTGGCCACCCTGTACAGTGCAAACAGAGGATTTCCTCCCCTCATAATCTGTTCTGTGGTACTAGCATGAGGGTAGAATATTGAGACCCAAACATTGGGAGGCCAGCGCAAGTCATTACGCATCCAGCATGTGAGCCCATCCACACCATTCTAATCGAATGTCAAAATTACGGTTTGCAAAGCCTCCGTCGATTCTGCTCACATTTTCCTTTCTAACCTAACATTTCTATGTTGTCTATCAGTCACAGGACGGGATTGGGGCAATGGTATGTGGTGTTGCACAGCCGCGGTGCAAGGATGATCCATCCTAGCTAGCCAAGCCTTCCATCCCTGCTGGGTCGGTTAAGTGGTACCAAACTCGTACAGGAATATAGAACACCGATTTCTTCATCGGTAGCTCTTCGTAAGTATAAGCCGAACCGCATTGGCTGTAATGCTACGATGGTAAAGTGATATTCCGTACAGGCCACCTTTTGAGAGATACCTATTGCCCCGATCACGAAGATGTCATCTATTTTTGGCAATGGCGCCATCTGGCTCCAACTAGAAAGCGCCCACTTGAAATGCAAAGTTTTCGTAATCATTTGTAATATATGTAATGCAAAAAATAAGTATCGGATCTCTGATGCGCGAAAGAGATGGATAACTCCGGCGCACGACGCATGCGTCCCACTGTGTCCCACATGACCTGCTAAGTGTTGGATGTATTTGTCCTGCGCAGTCATCGAACTGTTGAACTATTCAGTTTATGTATTTCATTTGAAGAGGGAAAGATATTCAACCTTGAACAACACGTATATTTCTTTTTCTCATTTCTATAATCCAGTCTACCATGTACATACTTTATAGTGCTGTTTCAGACGCTCGAGCGGGTGGTCGTGCAGAATATCTTGCACGGGCTGTCGCCGTCACTTTCCGATGCAATCGCGAGCGTCAGTCGATGGAAGCTCATCCGTGCTGCACTTCCTCATGTTGTTCAAGTAATGCATTTTTCCCAGCGATTATTTTATATCATCTTATGGGCCACAAGCCAACAGTCGTGCGAATCAATGCTTTAGATTTGTGTTCAAGAACCGAATACGTCTACATATTCCTGTTTACTCGCAAATTAGATGATGTAAAGAGTCTGGCATTGAAAGCTGGCAGTATTAAGTACCCGAACGCATGTGGTTTTTTCCACTACGAGCCTCATGCAGGAAATTTCTACCTCAGAACCGCGAAATCAAATAGGATATTGATAATATGACTTATGATCACAATTTCCCACTCAACAGATTTTACTAGAATTCCCATGCGCCTCTAACACCTAACTGGATTCGAAAAAAGGAGGGATTTGGTCCTAAGCTAATCTGGGAAGTGATACTATCTATCTAGCCATTGTCAGAAGATTTTGTAGCCACTCCCAGCAAGGTCTGTAATGTAAGTACGACGAATAAGGATTAACTCCCGTCTGATTGGACAATCCCACCCAAAGTGGTGTTTCAACTTGTCGGGTCAGACGTGAGTTTTTTGGCTGGGAGATAAGCAAATACATAGACCGAGTTCGTGGAGGTAGCCTTGTTTCTTCAGTTGGGGCGCTCTACTTTTTCAGCACCGGTCGTACAATTTTTGTGATATTGATTGTCCATTCTAAGGAAATTTTATAAATCTAAAGTACGACGCTAACTATTCTGCTGCATTGCAGTAAGTTCTCGACGTTTTCTCCATTGATTTAAGGAAGATACTATTCATTCTAATAGGACCATGTTGTTCAGTCAACCATGTCCATGGACGTCATCTCCGCAGAGCTTTGTCTCAAATGCATCTGAAGAGCGGGGGAGGCGGAACAAAAGCTATTTCAGATGTCCCGGCCTTTTGATCATAGATTCCTAATGGCTCAGTGCGACGATTTCTTTAATTAGAAGTCCAGAGTGATTTATTATGTTTAAAAAGCCTTTGTGAAGGTAATTGAAAGTCATTGCGTGTTCTAGGCGGCGGTGGGAAGGCTTCTCTTCAGCGGGTTATGGGACGGGTCGTAGCAACTTGGATCTCTCAAATGGAGCATTTCATTTGTGGCCTCGCTGGTTCAAAATTTTCTGAAATTCTCCACTTTCACAGCAATGCCTACCGCGCTCCGATCCTTATCTATTGCGATGAAATGAACTCTTTCAGCAAGGAAAAGAAATGCCGGAGCTAACAAACCATCACCTCGCCAGATCCCTGGGGACACATTTGTTATTTTTGTCAGAACTTGCACTTCTTTGTGCTCGAATTTCCTTGATACTGGGAAACAGTCCTTGACAACGCGCAGTACACGACATTTTTCGGCTCGCTTTCCCTTTTGTGAACTTGCCTTAAAGGACGAATTTGCGATCAGAGTGAAAGTCGAGTTAGGAGTAATTCACCTGGTTGAGGGACCCGCGGACCTCCTGAGGGTGCGGACTGAAGCGCAACTAACACCGAAGGAGTTGACCTCGTTGACCTATACTTGGATACTTGTTGGATTTTACTTTCATTAGTGTAAAACTCATCATCGCTAAGTCAATTTGAAATAGGTTGCCTTTTCTGCATGAATTCGTCCTTTAAATATTTCATATCTCGTTTTGAATACACTCCGGCTCTGGTTATTCACATTCTTCGAATACTGTGAATCACTTCTTGTTTTTTCAACCAACCGCTCAGCTTCAAGGTTTTACTTTTGACGTTGTTCTTGCTTTTTTAACTCTTTTTGATATTTCTCATATTTAGAGGCTTATTGCCCGAAATGGTATAGCCGCTTGGTGTATCACTCCTACCCGTGCACTTGGGCGGACTCCACTCAATTAACTTCTCTTGATTTACGACTTTTTCGCTCGTAAATGAAAGTGAACTGGGTGGATTTGCTAAGCAGCACTTTTATTTATAAGCCTAGATGGCCTTTTGCTAACATGACGATTTTCTTGGTTCATTGTCGACTAAGGGTCGCGGATGGAAACGAGAAAGGAGTAGCCAGAGCGGAGTTGGAAGGATTAATGGTGGCATTTGGCGTTATCAATCCTTTCCGGACTTGCTTCCTCTTTCCACATCCCACTTTTATTCAGAATTACGGTTACTTTTTGCATGAATGCTTTGCATGCGGCCCTGCTACGCCAGTGGAAGCATACTCTTAGGCGGGACGCGCATTGTCCCACCCGCCTGGTTTTTTACTATATGTATTTTCCCTTCCTCGACCTTATCGTGGGGTCCTCATTTAACGATTTTGCCCGACGAATTGGCTTTTTTCTATAGTCTGCAGAAGAAACTCGCATTCCCGAAAGTGAAGGGCGACTTAGGCCAATTGCGCGACTGATCATCTTTGTCGAAGGGAACACATCAAGTGCGCTCAGCAATGACTGAAAAAGATAATAGACTGGCGGTATTTCCTCATGGGGATGAAATGGATATTTCCTCGTAGAGATAAGATGGATAGAGAGGAATCTCCCAGCTCAGTTCCTGCATACAACTTTCACAGAACATGCGGGTTGCTCTCAGCGTTGTCATACGGACGCGATCCACGCACTGGTTTTTCGGACTTTACCTGTGGCCTTCTGATTTCAAGTGTTGAGCCATTGTTTCGTGGTTGCAACCATTTCTTGAGCCAACTTCTGGTTCCAGAACTTCTATTTAATGGCAAAAATGTGCCTGTATCAAATTTGACTAGGCATGTGGGGGGAATCTCCAGAGGACAGAGCTGCTCGAACCGGGTAGAACCCTTTTGAGCGTCTTTGACAGTGAATTCCAATACGTGTACTACGCTGATATGGTATCCACGCCATTTATACTTGCATTTACACATTTTCCATTCACTCTTCAACACATTACCGACAGCACCCGTTTCCGCTTTTGGGGGCGTGGGACGGACACGACTCTGTGAGCACCACTGTTCCAGCTCAGATCCACGGATTTTGTGTTGTAAATGAACGAAAACATGAATTTCACAAAATATTTAAAGCAATATTCAATGCGTGGAAGCCACCAGGAGTGAAAATTTCATCATCATAATCAAAATAACCTGTAGTTGGAATACGAAATCAACATCCATTCGTTTCCGCCGCAGAAAAAGCTTTTCTTCTCGATTACTTCAGCTCAAACGCTTATGCTGTCATCCATAATTTTGTTTACACTTTTAGAACTCTTTTTATTCATATTTCATTCACATGTTCATAGCAGTAGAAAGAAAAAGAGAAGTTTGCTGAGTCAACATCTCATACGACCTAAAACAAGCTTTTTGAAATGAAGCATAAACTTTCACTGAAGCTGTTGTTTGTATCCTTAGATAATTTGTTGTAATGAAAAATGCCCAAAAAATTAGGAAAGAAGCGATTGACAAGCGAAGGACTAACTGGTAGCCCATATGGCCATAGTTTATAAGTATGGCCTTTATACAAAGACTGCACAGTATGTCTCAGTTACCAACCATAACTAACCTGTACTAGTAGAGCTGTTCTACTCTTGCGGTGGTGAACTGGGTGAGCCATTTCCCTCGTTCGGGATTTTTGGTTGTTCCTCCTAACGTTCCGTTAGAAACTCTAAGAAGAGGAGGCGTTTAGCGGTTTGAAGGACATATCTCAAATCTTGAGCGATCTTTAGGCCTTTGAGGAAGACGATCTCGTCGAAATTATTTCAGGCCACTGAATAAATGTTCCACCTAGCAACCTCGTTGGCAGAAGTATAACATTTATAATCACAACAATGCCGAGGTTTTACGAAGAGAGAAGTTGGAATCTGATTAGATTTATCACTTGTTTGATGACATAGTGGAAATTATCCGTGTAAACTAATATGACAACCCATTGTTTTTTGTATGCTGTTTGGCGGCTTTCGCGAGTCGAGATCTTTTGCGGTAACAAACATTTCGTCTTTATCTGCATGAGCAAGAGAAGACAGGAAAAGGCGGGACGCCAACCCTCCTTTGCCCTTGAATCCAATTTCAATATCTCTCCGTGAAAGGAGTCCAAAATGCAGTTATCTATGAATTTTTCATGAAATGTCCTTATCGTTCATCATATTTCATGCACAGGAACAAGTATTAAATCTAAGCAGGGAAAAGAGCTTTGAGAAAAGCGAAGCTGAGTGTAGGGATTTTCGTGCCTGAATGAGAAGAAAGTTTGCGGTTTTTCCAACATTCAAGAACATGAGGCGTCGGTAGCTTTTGGGCTTTTCTAAAATATTTTTTTGATTGTGAAATTTTTTAGGACCAGGAAGGAAATTCTGTAAATGTAGATTCGACATTAAAATGTGGTCCCTGGGATTTCGGCAACCCACGTTGTAGCGTCACCGGCACTCTTTGTAGATTGGTAGGACTTAGGACGACGGACTGGTCCTCACCTTGATTAGGATGGAAAACCACTTATCTCAGGCAATGCAGCATCTGATGACCCCCCTACAGAAAGTGAACCCCATAGCCGGAGGGCTGAGCGGCTTCGTTGACATCATTGAACACAACTTGTAGTAAGACGGACACGGGGATTAGGTTTGAACCACCTCTCAACGCCTTTCCATCGCTGGTGTCATCAAAACGGTCCCATCTCCCAGTCGCCGTGACCACTTCCTTAGATACTACTACAAGCCGGAAGAGCCGCGCGCTCTATTTTGAATACAACTCAATTGCATGGTACTTCAGAGAGACTAGACTACATAATACGCACTTTCTCTTTATTACGAGTACTATTTTGGTTTCAAGCTGAAAAAATCTGAAAATTACTTCTATAGCTACTTTTCCTGCACAGTTATTTCCTTGACTTCTTTAGTGTTGCGGATCACTTTTGGAGACCGCAGATGGCCGAGGATTGTCGACATCGCTGCAAAAAATCCTGTACATACTTCATTGGATGCTGCTAGACTCGGCTGCAGAATGCGCAGAAAACTCGCCAAAAGTTCGTTTTTGAGCGCTCTTCGTCAACAAGTCACGCTTATTCAGATTTTACCTGTGATTTCAGGACGAGCCAGTGCAACATTTGCGCGGACAAGGCCTTTTTTCCATTTCATCTATACAATTATTTGTTTATTTGATTGCTCCATTAGCCGATATGGTATCGGAAGAGGATATAGCTAGCAATATACGACTTGAGAGCGGTCTGAAGATCTGGCAAGCTCTCTGGCAGGTTAGTAAAATTCGGCTTCTCGCTATTTTATTGGAAGCAACTTTTACTTTTATTTATTTTGTACACTAGATATCTATGGTTTTCGAGACCTCGACTCCTCTGTTGTCTCAAGTTGCTGTAAGATCAAGATACTATAAAAACCAGTGCTCTTCTCCGTTGTCGACGAGAGTTCCGTTGTCCTGGATGCGATATGTTCTATCTGGCTGTGCTTATTTCTAATAGAGAAGTGCGCCCCTTGGAAGTGGCTGCTTATGCACCACTCATAGAGGCTTTCAATACCAGAAAAGGGGGCCATCATGATCACAACACCACGGTTGACTGACATGCAATTTTTTAACACTGTCACTTCGAAAGCAGCCCGCACCAAAGGCGACTAGCTCTCTAGCTCTCTAGTTTAGTCGGTGATTTGGACGAGTTGTGTTGCCAGCAACGGCACAGCTGGAGCAACTCGACTGGAGCATGCTTTCATAGTGCAACTAAACGCGTTGCAGTAAACTCGTCCATTCGGCCACCTTTTTAGCCACTGCCCTTCCTTGAGCGAAGTTCAACGGCTAGAACAGGGGTCATCTTTTCGCGTTTCCAAGGCGGATTTCTCTGCTTTTTTTCGCCAATGACGTGCCATTGCGCACCCCACCCCCTATAAAACCTATAGAATCTACTGCAATCGTTGCCTTCATGCAACAGATACTGAAAGATGATTTAGATCAAAAATGGACGTGCCGTATGAAAATGTGTTCCTTTCATAAGGCTGCCGTGGTCATAGGGTCTAAGTCTAGGTTGTTTCCTTCTGTTTACATCTTTTAGGTGGCACCATCTGTATTGACAGTGATGGTATGAAATGTTTAATTACAAAATAGATAAGTAACCTGGTTGCATTCCATCTCATTTGGATGCACTCATACGGATCGCATTTGCTTTAACTTTCGAAGAACTTGCTGGCCTTTGTCAGTCACTTGAGCACTCCGTTTTCCTAAAATTTGTTTCATTACCTAATCATCACTCTAAAAGTGTATAGGAATGAACTTTTTCGTGCGCCATTTTTGCGATTGATCATGATTTTGTTGTTTCAGTATCGTCAACCGGACGTGTGGTGTTTCACAGCACCGGTCAAGCCACGGAGAGATGAGCTCCCACAGGTGATGTTTCTGCGACGACCAACTGCCACCTCGATTCCCCAAAGTCAAGGCATCTATTTGGGTACGGTTTATGTCCACTTTTCTGAGTTGGAAAGTTGCTGTTTGCATTTGCTTGCTGCATCTTTCTATATTACTTGTGGCTCTTAATGATTGTGAACTGGAACGAACTTTTTAGGAGAAGAGGAGAAACCTCGCCGGTTATCAATTGTTCCGCCACCGAAACCACCACGAACCGATCGAGCCGTTCTGGACGAGAAGCGCCGGCGTGAGCTCGAGAAACAGCGAGAAAAGGAGCGCAAAGCTGAGTGCGCCGGGAACTGGAGCGCGGCCACGTTGCTAGAGTTAGTTGTTTCAGTTTTTTTTTCTACTAATAGAGTGCATGCGCATTGTAACAGTTTTCGTGTGCCAGTGGAGTTATAAGATGTTCCAGCTGGTTCTTGTAGATTAAGACAAAAACACTTCATGAGGTCAACCCTGTTCAACGAAGAAGATCAAAGTCATTAAGCGTCACAATCGTCGCTGGGGGTTTGCGTTTGACTTCGCTAGCTATATTCTGTGTGTGGAAAGACGTTCAGCACAGTCGCTAGTCTCTCAAAAGGAGGACCACGAAGAGAACCAAGGTCGAAGAGGGGGAAACTTACCTAGATGAAAGACAGGCGGACCTCCTGAGCTGAGAACCGACATGCAATCGGCAGCGAAGATATGCCCCCGGCCGCCTAGCATGGCCTCACTCTTGACGCACTTGGCGAGCCATGCCCACATCTCGCGTTTTCTCGTGTCTGAGTCTTTAGGCCTTCAGCGGAGGTAGCATTATCGTGAAGAGGGCAGCACCGATAAGATCCCATTGATGCGAAAATCATCGGGTGTCACTTCTCCAGTTCTAGGCCATTTCCTTCGGTTTTTTCCTCTTTCGTGCATCACTGACCATCTCTTTCGTAATTTGCAATTAGGTGTTTTTTTATCATTCCACCTTTTGATGAGGCTAATTTCAAAAGCCAGCGAGTCCCAACATTTTTTGTCTATTTCATTCCACCCAATGCCTAATGTCAGCATGTACTACAGCTCATTTCTTAGATATGTTCTTGCCAACTGATTGGGCTTATTTCCAAGCAGAGAAGGGCGCACTTTCTATGGTTTATCCATTCAGGAATATTTCCCAATTTCTTTCCCCTTCCATGGAGGTCTTTCAGAAAGTGGAGCGCTTTTTCAAAAACGGTTTCTCACATGTCACGCTCGTGCAGCATGAAACTGAAGTTCATTTTTTTCTCTGGGTGACTTGAAATGCCAAAAATCAAGCGGTAACAATGGCTCCTGGTTCGATCCCCATCGAGGGCAAATTTCCGCATTTCTCTGATTCCCTCTTTCCCGCGCTCATCCAGGATCGCCAAAAAAATTATTAGTTTTATGCTCTACATACGTGCCCTTATCATATCCGTTGTGGGAAAGCACCCCGTCCTGATCGACTCTTCTGGTTAAAGCAACAGTGTCACGAGGGTTCTAAAAATTTGGTGCTAATGGTGTGGGATGATGCGCTTGCCAGAGAAGGATACACGAATAGAAACTGAACAGAAAACTCACCTTCAAATGCCGCTAAAATCGGGAGAATCACCGTACGGGCAACGTACGCACCTTTGCCGTCGTGGAGAGTGCGAGGTTGGATGCGCAGGTGTTGGCGTATTCGTTTCGGGACACCGGCCTAATTTAGGTCGATTCTTCAAAGCAACTTACGTTTTGCCTTGCGGCTACTTGGCCTTGCAGAAGCAGTATGGTTTCACCGTGTTGCTCGCAGTCCCTGACGACGCATTGCGCCCTAATGGCAATTGCGGGCAAATAGCAAGGCACTGCAGCTACTTGTGAGCAATCGCGATTGGGGCGCAGACGTTCAGACAGCTCGTCCACCCCGTTCTTCTCTCCATTGGTGAGCCCCGGTTTTGAGGCCTCTTCGGCCTTTTTCCTCCCTGTTTTCTTCATCATCAGTCAACTTCCTACCTATAACTTCGTTACCGACCGCATGACTCCTCGAACCCGTCCTGACACTGTTACTTTGATCCTAGTGCTCATAGAACATATTAGCAGTGGTACTTTGCTCCTTCCAAGGTGATTGTTCTGCAAAGCGGAATTGCATCGCTGCCACATGGGTGGTCTATGAATCAAATGCCTCCAGTTAGCCTTGTACAAGGCAATTGTGCAAACGAAATGCTCCACTACTCTTTACATCGGCAAAGTGGAGGGTAGGGTATCTCAAGGCAATCAGAACTGAACACGACATCCCTACTGTGCTTCATCTCTTTGTAGTTGTCATGCTACCACGGGTTACTTGACGGTATTTATTAGATCTATAGGGTCGCCCTTTCATTGTTCATTTCATGGGATCAAAAGCCATGAGATCGAACACTTCTTTTACATGCCAATGTTCTTTTCTGATCCACTAAAGGCAGCCAAAATTTGGAGACCAATAAGTGGCAAAGTGTTATTTGAGCCTAAATAAAGGACAGATCTTATTTTTGGTCCTCTACGTCTCACTTAATCCGAGAGATTTCTCGCTTCCGTGGACTCCGGATAAGTTTTGAGCGAACACTTTTCAGTACTTTTACACGGCGAGATAGGTCGGTCACACAACCTCGACAGTACGAGTCAATGCTAAAAACGCAACTGGGCCATGACTTCAGTACTTTAGTGAAAGGGAAAAAAATTTGTAGTGGTAGAGGGACGACACAGCACGAAAACAGGAAGTGATCGGAAGAAGTTGGGTTCAACTATTGTTCACACTATACTACATATGTCGTGCAGCACAACTGTTTTTCACCTCTTTAAATATGCCTAGTGTTGTGGATGCCTCTTAAAGGAACATATCCACGACAGGAACGAAGGTCGAAGATGGGGAAACTTACCAAGTGGAGAGCAAGGCGTCTTGAGGGTGAGGACCTACGCACAACTTACGTTATAGAATATGCCCGGTGATCCAGCATGGCATTCCCTGCGACCCAGTTGGCTCGGTACGCTCATCTCCCGCGTCTTCTAGCGTCTGAATCTTAAGCTATTTGACAGAGATAGAGTTAACGTAGAGAGAGCAGCACCGATGAGAGTCGCATCAATGAGGAAATCAACGAGTCCCATTTCTCGTTTCCTAGGCCATTTTTCTGTGTTTTTTTTTTCATTCTTGCATCACTGACAATATCTAAGTTAGTGTCCAGTGGGCTGCTTTTCATCATGAAATCCGTCTTCAAGGCTCCAGTGACAAAAATGTATGGGCGCGCAAGTTTCTGTTATTCTATCAACATCCTCGTTGTTTCCTGGCAGAATCTCTGTTGGAATTGATAAACTTCATATTATGTTCGATAAAAAACGGTCACAAACTCTGCTTCGCTTCATAAAAAGCCTCACCCAGGGGACGACGAAATCTGTGGTGCGTGTTGAGGTTGGGTGTGGTTGGATAATTAAAAAACCCTTCGAAAAATTCTCACGATGAAACAGCTCGTGGTACGGTGACAGTCGATTGTACGATTCAGAGGAAGAAGTCTGTGTAAGAATGACCACTGCTAAGGCCCTACTGAGGGAAGTACTTATTGACTTGTGCGGCGATTTGGACGTGAACATGTATTCAATTGGGGCCCGACCGATTTCGTCATCCGGCCTTTTATGGTGAAAAGTAATGGCAAAGTCGGAATCCGTGATCTCTGCCCTTGTGGGAGTTATTATATGCAAAGATTCTCCTAGTGCCAGCAGATAATTCGTCGGAAAAATGTTTACTTTATTCAGTGTAACTATAACTTTTCATTGACTGTCCCTTTCTCGCCTCAGCTTTCATTCTCGACTTCGCATTCATCCACTGCGCTAAGTGGTCCTTTGACTCCCGTTGTAAAGCTGCACTATACACTTTCAGAAGCTTTGAGAAATTCGTTCTTTGTGAAGTCTTCCCAGTCGTTTTTTCATTCTACCCCAAGATTTCCTCCATAATTTTGCTTCTAACATGTCGTGAGCTATGCACATCGTAGGGCCCACTTTAGCTCTGCTAAGTGGGTTGAAAAGTGCCTCACAAAAACAACAGCTCTCCCACATCATTGATTCTTTTGGCGTATATAGTTGCTTTGATCTCGGTCTGAATCATATCGGGGATTCATAGTGTTGAAATAGCTTCTGTTCCTAGCTCTATGATAACGGTGTATCGATCTGCATTCAGGCAACCCTCAACCTCAACTTCACCGCGGCTGATGGACGTTCACGATCAGTTGCCGTCACCTTCCACAAGTGCCCCAAGTATAGTTCGAAGTGTTAGCGAATACAAAACTGGCGAATCGATGAATCAAGCTCGGGATCGAATAGCCAAAAGCAATACGACCAACGCCTTCGACATGAGTCCTAGTCAGTCCATACGTTGTTAGCTCTTACTTACTCTGTTACTACTGTTTATCACTTCAATATCAATTGTTATTTTCATCTCCTAACGCACTCTCAAGCAATCCGTATTTCAGCCTCCGAGAGCTCCTTACAGATGTTAGATGAAGTCGACACAGCGTTGAAGTTCGCCGAGGTAGGCATGGGTTATGACTGCATCCATCTTTTAGTCCTACATCCATTTTATTTTTTTTCATTTATTTTTTTAGAGTTTTCGAATTATCTTCCTTCAGGATAATAACTCTCTGTCCGGTGTATTTTGCCCTAGTGATGCACCACTGGTGAATCTCCATGATATTTGTAGCGGTTACTCGTTGGAAACCAGTGAAAACGGCTACGAATCGACCAGCGTCGAGGTTCGACCTATTTCAATTACCTAGCGGTCAAAAGTTTTTGCCAGGTCTTCCCTACATTTTTTTTTCGTTTCCCCCCCCCAAAAAAAAATAATTTGATAATTTGAAGATTCTATGGAATAATCGAATGCTCAAATTAAAGGGCTCAAAAACACCTAAAAACAGCTATATCGATACTTGAAGAGAATTGTTCAGGTGATAACAGAATTATTTACGAAGTACGTTTTCGGCGAACACTTTTGACCTTTGTTGCAGATAGAAGTCTGAAATTGCATTGATCCATTCCATCATTGATTCATGTGGACTTCACTATTGTTTTTGCCCCACATACTGTATATCCTGAATTTGGGAATCAGCAGGAAAAAAAAAGAACTATTTTTCACATTTTGAAGCTCTTACTTTTCGTTTCAGTCCGCCCATTTCCTCTTGAACTGAAATACAAAGTCAACCTTTTTTTTTGTGGAGGGGGAGGGTGGGGGAACCGTTCTGTGCCGTACACAGGACGGCCTATAACATCTACCGCATGATAGCGCTGTTATTTATTATTTTTTATGTGTATTCGTTGATTGTTTGTTTATTTATGTATTTATTTGCTTATTTACTTATTTATTTAACTATACCTTTATTACATTATATCACGAGTCTTATACCATGAAAGGATGTAACTCAAGGCAGCGAAAAATATAATAGATTAACTTACCATTCAGTGCAGGTCGGAGTACCATGAAATAACAGAAAGGAGCAACTAAAAAAGGTAATCTGCCCATGGTATTTGTGAATCGTTTCACGATTTTGGGCGGAGTAAACTTGTTGCAATTTTGGAAACTAAGAAGCTGCCAACCGAGTAATAGGGACCTTGGACAGTGTTCTTCTACTACGTCACATTTAATATGAAAAATCGATACCGATCGATATTCAAGGTGATCTGCGATGTTTGTCATAAGCCAATTTTTCGTGATCGATTGCGGCCGAGTGGTTGTCAATGTAGGGAAGCTGGCACATTGCACGTCGCCTCACGGGAGACGCCACCTGTTGTTCTAACTAGAGGTACGGTAGTCTCAGAGCTAATTCTCATTGGTCAACGCTCAGCCGATACGGTCCATTTACAGCGTCTACTGCCGACGATACCGCATCGTCATCCAGCCAACACACAGTGATCCCAGCTCGTCCCCCTCCAAAGCCATCAGAACTGGCGACATCGTATCACACAGCAGAAACAGCACGTGTTCAACCTGGTGGGTTTGCTTGTTGTTGACTATTCTAGTTCAGCCTTCCATTACCTAACTTTTTAAGCGCAACAAAACTGCCCATAGGGAAAATCCCAGAGGCAGCGTAGTATGTTCATTGCTTTATATAAAGTCCGAGAAATGTAAAAATTTGATTTCAGTTCATGGTCCTGGACCGTCGACATCGTCTAGAACTGCAGATGTAACAGGAAGTACCGACGACGAACTGGAAGACAGCTGTCAGCCGGATCCGATGGTGAGTCTTCCATTGACTTCTGCAGTACCCTGTTGTGGAGTCACCGAAGCAACAAGAGATGCTCGCTCCCCATGCTCCTTTTACGTATTCAAACGATCAGGTCCCACCCCAGCTGACTGCCAACTTCTTTGGGTGGAATGACTAATAAATATGAAAAGCATCCTGGGAGCGCAAATCACTTGCGATTTGCTGCGAATCATCACTACCTGTGGAGCTTTACTTTATTTCGTATCAATCTCGATGTTTTGAAAGAAAAACCAGAGCAAAAACGTTTTCGTCTTAGTCTATTGAGGTTCGCTCCAAGCTAAGGTGGAACCCTCCCCTTGCCGATCTTGTTCAAATGATGTTCTCAAGCTTACTGTCTACTCAACAATGAAGCATCGATAAAAGTCCTATTTATTTACGGCTCACTATACCAGTGTTCTGCCTCGAGCTTGGATCCAAGAACCTTTTGACGTGGTCTCATCTAAGGTCCATTTTACTTAAAGCCACAAGTCGGAACTAGGTCTCAAGAGTCAGTCGATCTTGTGTGAGAAAGAGGGATCCTTAGCACAGAAGGCGCGACGCTGTCGTGACTCAGAAGTGCGAGACAACGGCGCTAAGGTCTTGCCTGCTGCCAGCCTTATCATTCGCGGCATACGTGGTGTTTGTGCCCTCTCGCCTCTCACGTACAACGTACTATCTCGCCTTTTCCCTCTCCTCGCAGCTCTATGTCTCTCCGTCATACCACGGCCAACCTCACAAGGTTAATTTCAAGGTTTTCTATAGTGCTTACTGTTTTTTCGCCTCACTAATGCTCCTCATTACACTTCCTGCTTAATTTAAGAATAAAATAACACATCAACTCGATCCTAACTCGTGTCTTTAAACTCATCTTTCGATACGTTAAGCTTCGGCAAATCATCTCCGACTGACCATAAGAAGTCTGCTGTCGATTCGGCCTATGGTCAGATTACTCGTATTAGTGAGCGTGATTGTGATCACTGGTATAGGCGGTGACCACAGAAAGTGCCACCTATGGTTGGGTGGGATTGAAGCGTTACCAGCAGCTAGCTTGATTCAGCTATACGCCAATTGATTCTATGTATAGGAGTTAGCACTGGGGTTCCTCATTGCACTTCCTGCTTAATTTTCGAACAAAATAACACACCCAATCGATCCCCACTCGTGCCTTTGAAGGCAGAATTTACGATGAAAAAGCAACCCGTTCCAGAATATGTTGGGGAAGGTAAGTATTTCTAGAAAGAAGAAAAAACCATGAGAAATGGTCTAGAACCCATGAAATGAGACCTTTTCCTTTCCCGTTGATCTCGACATCTATGCGAGCCTCATCGCTGTGCCCTCCTCAACATAAAGCTCTCTCTGCTATCTAATCACTCGCTGCGTATAGACCTGTGGCATGTGATTAGATAGACGGTGGGCGGAGATCGCCGGACTCGCCAAGATTGAGCCATGCTAGCTGTCCGAGGTCAAATCTTCCGCTGCTGATTGCGTGTCTGTAGGCACCCTCGAGAGGTCCGCCGGTCTTCCCATTAGGCCTAATTCCCTCCCTTGACCTTCGTTCTTTCCGTGGAGTCCTCCTTTAAGATATGATGAAACATCGCTAGAAGAGCTCTGTAAGAAGGCCTTAAAATGTATGGAAAAATTTGGCAATGCTTAGGAGCTGTTTCAGGTGGCAACCGTACTGGATGTTGCCGTAATTCGTGCCTTATTGATCACTCACTGGCAAGAACAAGGGATTTATTGGGCCATGCGATATTTGTTGAATCGATTAGAGCAAATTCAGGTCTGTTTTTCTTTTGACTACGAATTTTCCTTTTCCGGAGCCATAATAACTAATGTGTGTACGTCCACATTCCCACTCCATTCTTTGAAATCTGTGTCAGTGGGAAATAGTAACTTTGGAAATTTTATTTTCAGAAATAGTAAATTTCAGGAATTTCAGTATGTGTGTAGATTCGTTTCACTTTTTGAATTTCAGAATCACATAGCTGTTCATGGTACTAGGAATCGAAGCAATTCATTACCATCTGGGGAGCGAAAGCCCAGCACATCGGTGAGTGCAAAAATGATCTCATCCACCCCTCAAGTTCCGCCTCAAACATTTCTTCGCTTATTCGCCTGGTACTTCTGTTATTTGTCGATATTTTTCAGATTGGACTTCTTTCCTACAGCATCACCACGTGGGAGAATTTTCAATTGAAACGTGACGATGACGACCGAACAAAGTTGCACGTAGCGTTCAACGATAGTCGGTGAGTCTCCCCTGTTCAACAAACGCATTTTTTGACACCAGCAAGCTTCCGCTTCTTGGATGTTTTCTTCGCTCCTTAGAAATGCGGTGTCAAGGAATACCTATGTTCTGATAGAGAATAGTGGATTCACCATCGAGATGAGTCTGATTACGAATTTCTGAGCTTCTACTCAGAAATTTCTTTAAAAAAAAACTTCACATCTATTTTTTCGGTCCTTTTCCTTCCTCCTCTACCATTCGGGCCTAGTACCGAAGTAGGGAATTGTCACATACCAACGTTTCTAAGACCACGACAAACGTTTTTCGGTAAATACGTTGAGAAAAGCAATGTTCACCTAGTGAGTGGGACTTAGCTTGGAGAGGAGAAAGCTTTTGAGGTGCGTGAAAGAACCTATTTTTTCCCGGTCATCCTCTTTTATAGACTTAGCCCATGTTGCTCATTAGCGGATACTACTTTTTCTAAACTTTTATGTTACCCACCACAAATACCCGAGCAACACAGGCACAATGGAAATATTTTAAAAAGTTCAATGAGGTGGGGTGGTCGGGGTTCCCTTAAGTTCGAAACGTACACCTTTTCCCTGTGGGAAATCACCTGGTGTTTCTGGGGTAAGAGGCTATTATTCAGCTCCCGATAATAGAATGTAAGAATGTACTCTTCAATTTTCAGTTGATATTGTACGTTTCGAATTCAGCAAAGTGTATTTAGTTCTGTCGCAAATGTAAAGTGAACTGACTTTTTACTACGATGCTGGATGGAAGTAGAATGCGTGGCGCATCTCAAAAGTAGTTCATCAACGCAAAACGCCTTATCCTTTTTTTCAACAGAACGCATTACCACATCACCACCTTCGCTCGATATTGTCAGAAGTCATTTTCGTCTGCCTAAATCCTCATTGTGGCTCATTCTCTCCAAACGTATTAGTTGCTCGTTCTAATGGCTTCTATTGCTCGTAGCAACCATTTCAGATCGAATTCGCGGGGTAAAATGGTCGATAATGAAGTTGTAGGGGGAGTTGACTGCTAATGAAAAAAGAAAAATGACGACACGCCGTTATGTGCGCATCTACTTATCTTTTCTTACAATATTTCATCAGTAATTATAATTACACTAAAAACTTCATCAATACTAATGAGTGTACTATTTTCTGCATCCGATAATGGATATGGACACTTTTGAAACTTAAAAATAGAATCGCAAATTGAGCAATAAGAGTCTCCTCCGCGTGAAAATGCGGGACATATGTGCCCCTCGCTGTCGTGAAAACAAGAAGTCCCTCTCCTCCCCTTCGAGATGAATTAAGGGGCGGGTCGGAAGAGCTGTCTGAACTACATAGCTTGCTTCGCTGGCTCGCGCCAGCACAAAATGCAGCTGCAATCGAATTTGCAACAGACAAAGAAGCTTACATAAGTACAGACGGGGTAGTTGCCCACAGTGAGACACGCCTACTTTGAGAGCGTTCAGCTCCCTTTCCAGTGGCTTTCCAGGGTGGGTTTTTTGGTTCAGTGTGTCTTCATATGCTCTTGGCTAGAGCTAGTGCATATTTTCACTCCATTAGTATCGTAGGAACTCTGCTCGGCCTGCTGCTTTGAATGCATACAATCGTTGATTGTCCACAAATTCCATCAACCTCTGCGTTTCCACCAACCGTATAAACGGCACCAGTGCCAGAAGAACCGTACGAAATCTGTCTAATTCACAGCTTACCACTCTTCTCGGTTAGCTAGATTAGTAGGGCTACGTTATTGTCTAGATGAAAACATCCAGTAAGATAATTTGATGACTACCTCAGGTTTGCCAAAAAATCTCTTTACATTTTTGTGGACATTAAGGCGGAAATCAAGCGATCAAGCCTGCATGCCGTTTCGGGGTCATCACTCAAGACGGGCTAGCTTGAATACTCTGACGAAGCGAGATCGAAACAGGTGACGACATTTTTCCTTATGAAACAGAACCGCATGGGTTTTTCGAAGAGTGGGGTTGATGCGAGAACAATCAAAAAAGTGTACATATATGTATTAGAAAGCCGATAACGTTGAAAGAGTAGGGAAGGGAGGAGGGAGAAGACTTCGACGGAATACGTTCATTGGGTCATTTTTCAATGAATTTTTGAAATCTCTCAACTTAGCGCCCACTACAAGAGCATTTGAGTTATGCTCAATCGATACAATTCATTTTTGGTTCTCGATTAATGCCTGCTTCAGATCTGATCCCTCGTTAAATAATTCGTGTGAGATTCTGTCAATCCGAGAGGACAGCGCTTCAGTGAGCAACGCATCGTCAAAGGGTTCCGAAAAAGCGAACGAGAAAATCGCGGCAAAATTTTACCCAGAAGCTCTCGGCAGTTCGAGCTACATTGAGAAAAATGGTCGACTCAGTCTCACTGTCGTCGTGCAAACCATTAGCCAGGTGTGTCCCTGTTTCGTGTTTTTTTATCAGAGTCATCATATTCTCGCGAAAACTCTCTCATCTGTTATATTATTTTCACAAAGGGTACGGCCTAGACAATAGGACGAGAACACTTCTATCCTTCGAATGTTCTTTACTCAAAAATTTGATCGGTAGTGATGTCGCTTTTGTGATATTCCTGGTCCAGTGAGGTTGTTAGGTGGTCAGACCCGAACAGGGTCAAGCGGTTCGAGGATTTTTTGAACAAAGGGTTCTTATTTTGCTAGGAGAGAGGGACGCTAGACTCGGTATCATTCGCAGTCACTGCAATTAGACAAAAATTTTTTGAATGTATCTATGATCCTTAGCGGAAGAAGGGTGCCTGTTGCGTTCTGAAATAAAGTAATTAGCTTGCCTACATGCTGTGGAATTCACCATACCGATAAGGCCGGCGCCAGACTCTGCGAATCGAGTAGTAGCGATTCGCGAAGTCTGACATCGGCTTCAGACAGCGTTCAGCTACAGTAGCACTTCCTTGTGAAATGTTGTGGAATTGTGCTGTCACTGACAGGTGACACTTTCAGGTCATGGAGCGAAATGGAGTTGTGAGATTATGTGAGCTAGCTCTGAACATCGCCGAAACTTTGCTTCGGATACCAATCGATCAGAGTGAAACCTTCTTTTCCCAGTTGACGGTCATGATTTTCAGGTTGGTTCTTATCTTTATATTTGAGTAAACTTGAGTGAGTTCTTGTTCATTCTGACGCTCTTGTTTGTTCTATCTTCACAGTGTGAATGTGAGATTTCGAAGGGACTGTGTAGCTGTCTTGTGCTGTTTGTGTGCTGAAACCTCTCTTATTGCAAGCAAAAAACATTCTTTTGTATGGGCAGGAGGTATAGCAAAAGAGCCTGTCTGAGAGCTGCCAATTCCTTCGATTCTGTGTACGGACTTTCTTCTGTGGTCTCTCTCTACAACTGTCAAGATATCTATGTAAACGGAATATGAGCTGAGGGAAACGATACTGCATGCATCAAACTGGTACATAGAGAAATAGTTTTAAATGGGAACGAGAAGACGAAATGATCGAAACCAGTCTCAGGAAGTTATTCCCCCGTTTTCAATGTTCTTATGGTTACTCACAAGGAAAGTCCCTCAGGTCGCCATGGCCATTCAAGAAACGATGCATACGCCTAGATGTACCTTCGA
>KZ345016.1:361527-376102 GCA_002352805.1 Teladorsagia circumcincta
TTCTGAACGGAGTTAGGAAGCGAAATAGCGCAGCGGTAGTGGTTGGGACTCACACTCAAAACGTCGAAAGATCGGTCCCCTGCTGTGTTTACTGTTTCAATTATTCGGGGGTACAGCTAAACTGCTTGTGTTAACCCATTCATCTAATATACTGGAGAATGCAAAACAGTATTTACGATGAAATGATCCTTCGACATTTTGTCTGTGACTCCCGACCACTACCGTTGCGCTATTTTGCTTCATAATTCCGTTCAAAGAATCGTTTAGCAGATTTGGAAGGTGGACTTGAGATCAGCGTTCGAAGGTGCATCTAGGCGTGTGCATCGCTTCTTGAACGGCCATGGCGACTTGAGGGCCTTTCCTTGTCAGTCAGCTTCTTCCTAATGGCTGCATACATTTTTTGGTTCCTCTTGCACATTTCTAATGCAACCATCAGAAGCTGTGTATGCGAAAATCTAACAGGTTGCACACCATCAGCAAAGTAGATTTTTTTAAACTCAGCTCTTTTTTGATTTTGTATAGATATATATCTACTATGTAGATGTAATGGCATACCGATATCTCCACTCTCATGCGCATTTTTCGGGAATAATTTTCGTATTTCCCCCGAACCAAGTGATTTTTGAATCAGTCGTTGATTGCTATTTTGTTACCATACTTGTCTGGGAGGATCAAATCACTCTCATCAGCTGTATATTTTCTCCTCTATCTCACCACGTTGGCAGAATCGCACTCAGCTGTCACCACGATTTTGGATAGAAGTTGATCTTGTGAAATGGCCTTTTGATCAGAGCCATATTCTTGTTCCTTTCCAAAAAACGCTGTCTGAAATATCACTCAATTTACTCAACGCTAGCGATTCTTTCCTGTAATGCGCTGTGGTCCTGCTCTTGCTCATGAGTTAGCGTTTATAAATTCATTAACTAGAAGAATAAGGAGCGAAACAGATGTGTTTCTGATTCTGTGTAGGCATAGATATTGAGAGGTAAGTGCAAGAAGATCTCGCACTCTCTTATTGAATTTCATGGTTCTCAAGAAAAATTGTAAGTTGCACAACATTCACTACTTTTCAGAATCTACCTCTCCCTCGGCTGTCCTCACGGGTGTAACGAGGGCGTGAAAAGTCAGCAAGGTGACTTTCTTCGGGTCAAAGCGAAAACACTTTTAGCTCAACTCGAGAAATTGCAACAGGTGAGCTCGGCGACTTGCTTCTGCAGTTTTCAAAATACTTGGGTTACTTTGTCGTTTCTTGCCTTTAACCTGTCACTATTGTCCAACCACAGTACTTTGTGTCTTCTATGATGATTCACTAAGAACTCTTCATCTCGTATGAACTCTGATTCCAGTGTCTAATTTCATATAATTAAGTACTTCTCACCGTTCGTTCAAATATTTTGCTGCTCACTTGTTTTGTGGTGGTAATATTGGAAGTACAAGCTCGAATTTTTAAATCAATAAATACTAGCTGAGAGAGTCCCTAATACAGGGAACTTGTATCCGGTGGAAAGGTTGCGTTGCCTCAATTCGCCCATAAGTTCTAATGCTTCTTCTTTAATTACTTCCTCGCTTTCCTTTCAAATTTTTAGATTCTTGGGCCACATTCGTGCACATGTTTCTTAGGTATCTCGTTTTAGGACAGCAACAGTTTGATAATAATATCCCAATTGCTTTTCGGAACAGAATAGCTCTGAAAATTCTCCCATATTTCAGGAGCGCTTTCGCACTATCTTCACGAACTATGTGGAGGAGAATAGCCCCCAGCAGATTCTCGATCTTATTCACTCGATTACAGCCTTTTGTCGCTCGGAGTTTCCCCGTAAGTACAGCAACACTTGAAAAAAAACGCATTGATGATTCACATTCCCAGTGCCGAAGTTTCAAAAGGGAACACTTCTGCTGAACATGAGCGCTCCAGTTTAATACATAGTTCTAGCTGTTCGGAGCAATGGGTGAAAGAGATCTATGCTTCGCTCAGTTTCGAAATGAGCCATGCATTTGTTCTCTGCTTAGAATGGTGGAAAGGAGATAGGTGCTGGATTTATCAACGAATTCAGAGTTTAGGCGGTGTTCAGTACTCATAGGTTTTACTTCTGAAACGAGGATGGTGGCAACCGGTTTCACAATCTATTACCAGAAGCTTCTTTGCATAAGGTACTTAGGCATATGTCAGGAATGGCGGCTTCCTCGTGGGCTCGATTGTTTAGCAGTAATTCACTAACAATGAGTCTTTTTATGTGATTATGTGCACCATAAATAGTAGCGATTTTATAACGAAGTCTTTTTCGGCGGAGCGAACACGTCATTAATGGGGAATCGACTCCGTAGAACCCATTCATATGAGACCGTTTTTTGTTCGCATACATCATATTTAGAGTGCAATTTGAGAGCAGTTCCGCTTCCAGAAGAGACACGACGTCAATCTGAAAGCAAAACGCCCTCCTACCGTAATCGATTCAACGAGCGTGAAAAGGGCATCGAGGGACGAATCATCAACGCCACACTAAAGAATCTCTCGACAAAACTCGCACGAATACAGGACCAGCTGACAGAACCGGAGAACATGGTACGGTATTTATAAACAACGGATCGATTTATTGATTAGAGGGATGGGAAGAAATAAATAGTATTCCTTCGAGTTCATGTAAGAAGAAGTTGCACATCTTGCCTTCATCTTTTACTTATGTATGAGGCTATTTTCAAAAAAATCGCCTTCTGACTCTTTTCGCTTGAGGGTTTTTACTTTTTGGTACACGCACCATCCTACCCATTTGTGCATTCGAAGTAGCAATTTGAATGCGATTTGGCCTATACAATGATTTGCGGGGGCCGGCCAATGTACGATTCAGTGTTTTTATCTTCCCAGACAAGACTTGTACGAATTTATCGACCCGGAGGGAAGGAAGATCTGGTTGGTCTGGACGACGCACGACCCAGGATTTGATCCCTGGACCGCATGCGTGGAACGGAGCACCACTTGCCACTACACCACTTTCGCCCGGCAGCTTACCGTTTCCGCATCACACGGTTCCCAGTTTCAGTCAGTAATTGGAGTTAGTGAGTGACCCTATAATTACAGGAGGTGATTGCGTGAAGTAAAAGACAGCGTGAGTCACTTATAAAGAAGCTTTTTGCAAATAATACCTCCTACCTACCTACTCTCAGTGAATACAGCAATCTTCTTCCAAATCCTTCCCCTTCCTTTACGGCATTTTCGAGCAACGATGTAGGCGGGGGGGGGGTGGACCGGAGGAACAGAAGAAACTCATGTGGTGTGAGAGCTGAACACTAAACGTAACGCTATTTGCTCCACTCCCTAGCCACAATCCCCGCGTCCTCAAAAACTATGTTTACAACCTCTCTCCTATCACAACGGCAATTATGACCGCTTGTCAAGGAATCATCGCTTCTTTTCGGGAGGGGGGGGGATAGGGGAAGAAGGCTTATCATCCGCAGGCTCTCGATCTCGATATCAATGTGTGGGCATCTAAATTGGAGCCAACGGGAGAATTTCATAGCTGTGTTTTTTTCAGTTCCATTTGTGTACAAGTGTTCATATTTAAGAGCCTACTCGGAGACGTACGAATGCTAGTGAATTTCATTCAAGAGCAGCATGGAAATCCATTTCGACGAGTTGGTTTGAGTGCTTTGTTGGATGCAGTCGATAAATCACCGAAGCTGGAAAGGTTAGAAACTCAATTGTTGCTTTTCTTGTTCTTTTCGCATCTTCCTTTTAATGCTCACTTCTCTAATTTCAAGACGATTTTTAGCCACCCTCACCCCGCCGAACCGACCCCAGTTATGTCCTCCCCGAAACCTCCTTGTCACGCCCGTCGATCGATACTGCGACTACGTAGCGGTAATGTGCGATCGATGTTCGATGAGCGTTCATCGTCCACTTGCGGTACCACATCAACGAGAAGTCACCATCCACACCTGCACATCACCATGCCACGCGTCTGGCAGTCGTTTGAGTGGGTATTGTGCATGCGCCTGATTAGCAGGGATCCGGAATGCTCGCGCTGCAAAAGGTGGAGGCTCGTTCTCTTATTGGACGGCGCAGCTCCCTCAGCCAATAAGAGACTTGGGCTCCACTAGCGCTCCGATGTACCTCGGTCGCACCCTCTCACAACCCATCTTACCACTTGTTCCTATGTCCGGATAACGACCCTTCGTCTTCCAGTCGCTTAATTTGGCAAAAATTCGATACTTATGTTTTGTGCTGCCTCGATGTCCACTCGTCACCTCATCTATGTTTGCCGATGGCCGGAACATTTTGTCGTCGTTCTCCCTGTCTTCTGATGTGTCACGTCGAAAATGTCCATGTGTCCCCGTCAGAGGCTTCCTGTGGCAAGCGACCAGCATTGGCTGTGAACAACTTCACTAAATCTTTGTGAATCATTGTATTAACAGGTAGCGGTGCTGGAGTACTCAACGAGTAGTCAATGTTTATAAGTTCATGTTCACATCAAGTCAAGTGGAAATTAGTTAAACCTCTGTAAATCAATATTTAAAGGTGACTGTCCGGAAGTCTAACTATATTTTCCAGTTGCGATATGCCACGGAAGGACGAAAGCGGAAAAAGCAGTCCGAGTGGATTGGCACCCCCAGTGCGTGGAGACCAGGCATCACTCAGGCGAGGATTATTTCGGAAACGAGAAAAGGTGGGCCTTTACCATACAATGGGGTCTTCCAGGGCAAGCCGCACATTTTCAAAACGGTCTTTCGCATGTCGTAGGGACGCACGTAACTGTAATGTTCAGGGAAAACAAAGCCGTGTCTAATTTCCGCTGAACGCTTTTAGCAGTACCAATAAGGTGACTCCCCCTGACTACAAACATAATGTTCAGTGATGGCGGCTATTTGTTGACTTCAATATGGTCCTAACCATGAATATGACGTCTGATTTCGACACTTAGCGCCATACGGCACCAACCCGTAGGCGCCAACCCAAATGCAAAATTTAGTCTCCAGAGAAAAAAAAGAAAAAAAAACGAAAAACCATACACAGTAAATTACACTTCTCTTTTTCCTACTGCTACAACCGTTAAGCGAGAAAGAAACATGGTTCTGTGTTCCCCATATGTTTCCTTACAAAATGCAAGAAATTGTTCAAGAGCGGCTTGCCCTGAATGACTCCCCTTGTTAGCGTTTCACAGTGAGAGTCGCTCCAATCGCTCTTTCACCGACGAACACGAAGTCTTCCACTCTATAGAGATACATATTTCCAGAAACAACCACTAGTGAAAAAAGTAGGCAAAAATTAGCTACGCAAATTTCAGTCATCGCACGATTCGGTGATGAAGAGCGGTCAGGACGAGGTGTCAGACGCCGACTCGTCGCCGTCAACGCCTCGCACTGCTTCGTCCATCGACGACGGCTTGTCGCCGTTGGTCTCCGCCGCAATGTTGAAGAAAAAGAGCGCTCCAAAACTGCACTTCGGTACGCTCATTGCGCTTTATTCTTCTACCTCTTTATTCAGTCAGTTATTGTTTTTGTGATTAGTTCTTTTGTTGTGCAGTTGAATTCATGTAGAAAATATGCGAAGAACTCTTATAGATGATTTTTGATTTGATCTGTTCATACTTCTAACCTTTCAGCCTTCAATCTGCTCAAGTCCAACAAAAGTGACAACATGGACGAGGAGTGCTCGGATTCGGAGACGGCTGATGAATTGAGTGTAAGCTTATGCCCTTTTCCGAAAACTTTCAGAATGCTGCGGCATATGGTCGCCTGACGATGCAGAGGTGGTGTATTTGTAGGTGGCGTCACCCCACTCTCCCCACGCTCGCCATCCGAAGTGAAATTTCGGGTCAAATCTCACCCAAGCCAACCATGCCTTTCATCCATCGGTCCGATCGATTGAAATCAAAATTGTCTGAGAGGAAAAAACACTGAATCGTACTCCGGCTAGCCACGCATGTCATTGTACAGGCCACGCTACATTCAAATGCCACCGGGTGAAAGTGCGCGTGTGGCGCATTCCCAAGTGGGTTGGTTGAAGCTGACAGCTTTATCCTTTCTTTATGGTCTATCAATCACCTTCTTCTCAAGAGTTGAAGCAACGACGTAGAAATCGTTCCTCAGGTAGCGCTAGCTTCTACTGTGTACCCCCTCGACCGTCAAGCACGGAGCCTCAGTATCAAGCTTTGGTACTGCCACTTTAGTTTGTTAGAATATTAGATAAGAAGTGCGAAAGGAATGTTCGTGGGAAAATGCAAAAAGCACAGCAGAAAATACTGGAATTCCTTTCGGGAGTTGAACGGACAGAACGGCGAGTCCCAGCTCCGCAACGAAAGGGGAAACACGAGAGAGCACTTCATAAGCGAGAGAGCGCGGACGCTACGTATGCTGCGATTGCCAAGCGGTAGCGGTCGCAGCGGTGAAGCGAAGGCACTAGCTTCCTCGTCGCTTGTTGTTTCGAGTCTCGAAAGCGTTACCACCCCTGCGACTAGGAGCCCTGCTCCCTAGGAGAAAATTCTCCAGAGATCTAATCGGGACCCCTGTCTTCAAATGATTCCAAGGATAAGGCAATGTAGGGACAAGCGGCGCCAGTGCCATGCCCACGATTGTGATTTGATCTCTGACCGAATTCCACCCAGACTGGTCAAGCCCTCCATATTTTTCAAACTTTCAAAAGTTTACCGCAATTGGTCGGAAGGTTTGAAACCCTGGCTACATAGGAGCACTTCCCTAAAGATGGAGTTGCACACAAATGCCACTTCTATGGTGAACAAAAGATGAATGGGTGATGTATCCGAATGAGGAATTATTCTGGCAAATGTTCGGACAACCCGAATTCGGCCCTGTGGCCCCGAAAGCGGTGTCGTTCCGTCTTACGATTTTCGATGTTGAAGGTCATTAGTACGTCTTCAGGAGATTGACTACCTCAGTGCAAAGAAGCCAACCAGTGAATCTATACGCGGAAAGCCTTCGAAGAATCCTTTTGATGGTAGGCTCCCTTTATTTTTTCTTTCATTTTTTCTTTAAGCAAGTTTCATACTTTTTACTCAAATTCCGATATCCTATGTTGTTCATCATCGACTGCGATGAAATTTTTCATTGTTTATTTCTAATTAGTTGCTGTCGTTTCTATTTTCGTTTTCTTTTTTTCGTTTTTCTTTCTTTTTTGACCTTTTTACCTTACTTTTATCTCTTTTTTAACTTTTTATCTTCCTAAGCGTCATTTCTGACGTCACTATTTTTATGTGTTTTGTTCGGGTCATACAAGGAGATTTTTTGTCGATACTTTCATTATTATGATCGTGGATCATGTTCAGCTCAAGGGAATATTCGACTGTATGGTTTGATAGTGCCAGCGCCCCGATTGTTGGATCATAAGGTGGGTCAAATGCTGTTACGATTTTGATTCTGTTACGAATTTACTCCTTCGAGATTCTATTGTCCTGTTGATAATCGCTTCAAAGTAAAACAGTGCTGAAAATCCATTCAAAAGGTTTCAAAAGTCTCAAAAACACCGCGACCATCTGCGCGGTTGCCTAGTGTCATTCCGAAAGTTCCTTGAACCAACTAATAAGGAAAGATCATCAGTCAAAGTGGTCATCTGAAATCGAACGTGAATTGCCCATATCTCTTCGTACAATTGGCTCGAATCCGTTCTCCAAATCTGCTAAACGCCTATCTGAATAGAGTCACAAAACTTAAGTGATACGGGCAATGAATGGGAAGGTTACCAGAGACTGACAACTTGCAGCCATAGGAACAGAAGCCAATACAAGCAACAACCCATGCCCACCGTTGCGGTATTTGCCATTTCACTCTCCGCTATGCTTTTCCGTCTTCGTCGGCATCCTTCGCCTCATGGTCAGCGCCTAGTGTGTTACAAGGATGATCTTTCAAGTCATGCCGTGCTTCCTAAAAGTGATACCCACGGAGAGAAATAAATGCCATATTACCCCCAAGAGCGTAATTAACCTACATGAGTGGGTTTCCGCCAGTAATGTTAAGATTGTGGCACTTGCGCTTTTTTGAACTCTTTTCTGGCATTCAGAGGGCCACTCAGGGGACAGATCATAGTTCTAAGTTCTATGCATGTGCCCCTACATCATGCAGATACCTATTTTAAAGACCAGATCACGAACTGAAAGACCTTTTTGGTTAGAATGCTTGCCTGGACCCTAATCATTATGCTTTCAACAGTTTCATTTCATTTTCTCTACACTGGCAGATCATCCACTTGCTAATATTTTACGTTTTGACCATGAATGTGTTTCAAATGCGAAGAAAAACTTCCACTTGTTTTGGATTATCACGTAGAAATTTTCGAATTGTCTTTCTTGTTTTTTTGATATATTGTCTCAGTTTTTCCTAACCTGAAAGCTTTTAAATGGAGCACTTCCTGGATGGAATCACTTTATGGGCTTTTTAAGTCTCTTGGTACCATGTAAACATCTTCCTGTGATATCAGGCCGTAATAAAGTTAGATCTTGACAAGGATCAGTGAGAGTATAGTACTGGTCGACGAGATTTATCAAGGAGATTATTTCTACTCAATTAAGGGAATTTTCGAAGGAGTTCGTCGGTTTGCGTTTTTGTTGGAAACGACTCGACCAGGTACATTTCCCGATCCGCCGCTCATCGCCGCTCTGTTACATCTGGTGAGATTCCTTACAGTTTTGAATCTACTATTAAACTTATGAGACAGAGAATTTCTTTCCTCTTTGTTCTTTTCTACATTTCCGTCTCCCAATCTTATGAAGCACAGGGTGGCCACAGCGTCAGAAATAGAGTGGCGTCCTATGCGTGTAGCTTAGTTCTCCCTTTGTGTAGATGTCTACATTTACCGCCTTGGGTGTCGGACCATTGTTCTCAACTTTATCTCTTACGGGAATGCGTCGAAATCAGTGAGCCTCCACAAGTTCTGGAACCAAATAGGTGCTTATGTTTCTTTGTGGTGTACAATTTGGCGTGAAAACAGCCAAACTTAAGGCCCTTACCTTGTGATTTATGGGAAAATGAATATTAATGCGACAAACCGCGGGAGTGATGAAGATGGATGCTGACAAGAAGCATTTCATATCAAAGCTTGCTAGTCAGTAATGGACCTCTTAACAGCTCAGCAAGTATGCGCATGTACCTTTTCATATCCCGTAGAGAGAAAGAATCGTTGCAGAAATCTCCTGTGCTAGCCCGGGCAGCTCTTCTCCTTGAATGCTGTCATTTTGTCTCCCGCTGTAATCGAGGACAATGGCCTGAGTGGATTCGTAGTAGTCATCATCGAACGCTCAGTCTTGGTGGACCACTGGCAAATCGAGGTGAGCCCATTTCCTTGTAGATCTCTCAAAAAGCGAATGTTTAGCTGCTTCGTTCAACTTGGTTTAAGACTTAAACTGAAGCTGTCAACTTTATTGTCGGTTAAAATGCTATAGAAAACCCTTTCTAGGCACTCCATCTGGCACTCGCAGAATGCATTCGCTCCAAAGAACGGCTGGCAGGTACTTTTACCAGTGGGCTGTACAAGTAAGTGTTTAAAACGCAGTCGTGGCAAGTTTCCTGAGAACAATCAGAGTTCACTGGTCTTTCGGGGATTACATTATATTTGTGACTAAACCTTCTCAGAGTCTGCTATAATTGTACAAAAACCAGTGAGAGTTGACGAAGCCGCCTCAGTAATCGGCCAGCAGCACCTCAGTAATAACAAAGCTATTAAGGGCACAGGACATGTTTACAGATTGGAGATCAATTGACGCGATTCATCGAAGTCAAGGAGTCGAAGGAGAGGACCGTACTCAAGATGGAAGATTCGATGGAGGATTTTTTCGACGATGGTGAGAAAATCGTTTGCGGTTTTGAGCCAGTAGTCAATATTTAGCGTGATTAAAATCATTACTCCTCCTCTTTGCAGTAGCAGTAGCGCTCTATTCGAGCCGTACCAAGGCTTCCACAATAATTCAAAGACTCGAATGTTACTACTTTTACTACTTACATACATACTGGGTATTATCAGGCAGTCAGGTCTAGAAGTTTGTTGTCGGAAGGTCGTTAAGAATAATTGTCGCCGAACTGATTTTTTCAGTGGGGAGTAAGTTTAGGGTTGGGCTTAGTTTAGGATCTAGCAGTTTCGTACGAAATTACGGGTTCATTCGAACAAGGGAGCATGTGACGCAGTGGTTAATGCCTTTTGCATTTTTGCGCAGGACTAAGGTGCACGGCGCTCCGCTCCTTTTGCTTTTACGTTCTTTCTGAAGTTTCCTTCATCTGCTAAGCTTAGGGTTATTGTAACTGGCATCAGCTGTTGTTCCACATGCTTCTGTTTCTTACTGTTGTTGAGGCACCTCATTTGGTATCCCTTACTTTAAAAAATCAAAGTTGGAACTCATTGCGTCCGATGACGGCTATAATTATGCAAAACCATCGCCGGTTGTTCCTCTGCATTTCTGCCAAATTGGTGGATGGCTTATTTGGCAAGGCAAAATTGCTGATTTATCTATGTTCCAAACGCTAGCACTTGACAGACCTACGCGTTATAAATGCGCACGTCGGAACTGATATAACACAAGCAAGTACCGATCCATCCCTTTGTTTCGAATGCATCACAAGATTTTAGCGCAAAGACTTATCCCACCGTGCTCATGCCCAATAAATGCCCAATATCAGGTGGTTCATCTCGTCCGAACAACTTTTGATTGAGGTAATGAAAAAAAAGAACAGCCAGTCAGCGATGAAGCGTTCGCCGTTGACAATCTCTTCCTGGCATGCGTCACGCATCCTGCTTCAATTCTGAACCGTAGTAGCATTATGAATGGGATTTGGCCTACACAGTGACTTGCGTGAGCCAGCCGAAGTACAAACTAGTGTTTTCATTCTCCCAGACATTCTGCTACCAACCAATGGGGGTTGGGTGGTGTTGTCCCGAACGTTGTCTGATCCAAGATTTAATCCCCGAACCTCGCGTGGCAAGCAGCGCTTCTTGTCACACGCCACCTCCGTTCTTATTCGTCAACAACGTGAACAGTATAAACAATCCATGTGCTTCCAGCTATCGTCAATGATGCTTCTGGTGAGAAATGCCCTCCAGCACTGCAGATGATCGCCATGCTACTGCTCCACGAGATCACCTCCTTTCTTAGAGAGACATTTCGAACGATTCCGCGAGCGAAAAACAACAAGGTTAGCGCTATCATTTAATTTTCATCCACATCCTTAAGCATTCATAGCTCTTTTTTGATTCTTACTCTTCTCTGTAATGGCAATATCTTGATTGACATCTTGTACATTGAAGGCTATGCCAACGACCGGCTGGGAGAAATTGCTGTCGCATCGACGTTGGTCGATTCTCTCCAACACCTTCAACGCACAGCAGACGGGCTCTGTCAGCAGCGTTGCGGATGTGAACTCGTCCATGCACTGTAATTTCCCTTTTTTCTCTCAAAATTTGCTCAGTTCTGGTTGTACTGGTATTCGGTGTACTGGTGAAAAAATACAGGCGATGAAAAACTTGGAAGTTCAATTCTAGCATGGCACGCATGGCAAGTGACGCCACTTGCCACTGCAACACTTCTGCCATGAGACTTAGCGTTTCCAGCCCTGAGTTATTTTCCGTATGAAAAAACTTTTCTTGCTATTCTTTATAACTTACATAAAAGCGCCTGGGTAAGACTGACGAAATTTGGGATCTTCTTGACCCTATACTAAGAAACTAGGGAGCTAAGAAAATTGCCGCAGCTCCCTAGTTTTTTAGTTCATTTTGAAGACATTTCGAATTTTCTATGATTGGATGTATGCTTGATTAGAGCCGTACAAGATTAGGTAGCTTTTAGAGTTACGTTTCGACTTCTTCGCCTACGTCAGAGCCTTGAGTAGTGAAAAACACTTCCACCCACGAAGAGTAGCAGGGTGCTACCCACTGTCAGTACATTAGCGAATGACCTTACCCTCCCCGAATGACCTGTTTTGCAAATCTCTTCCACCCTTCAAGTTTGAAAACTTTCCAGATTTCCTAGTTATGTCGCAGAAGTTTGTGGTCTTGCACGATATCTTGCAAGTGTACAGCGTTACACAATGAAATGGCCATGAAAGCAAAATTAGGAGGGAAAAGGTTGTCTGAAGCAGAAATAGTACTGTGAAGATGTGCTGTCGTGCCTCTATGCAGAACTATGAATTTTATGGTGGCGATAGCCACCGTTAGTACCGAAAGAATTGAACTAGTAGATTACTGAGTGAATGTCTCGAATTCCTTGTGCAACGGCCGATTTGCAGTGAACGAACGCGAGCGCCGAATCAGCCTCTCCACAGCAGAAGAGGACTCACCGAGAGGTTCGAAGGACACCATTGAGGATGCGGTAAATGAGAAGCGAGGTATTTTTTGCTCTCTAGATTGCCTCTTAGCTCACATATTTTTCGTTATGAGGTAGCTTTTGAAGGCGTATTTCTAGTGAAGAAACATTTGACATGAAGCACTATGAGTTTTGTGCAGTTACAAAGAGATCTCCTCTCTGCAATGATAGATGTTGCGCAGCCGCGTTTTTGCATTGGCCACTTTGTCCCACAATAAGGAATACGCCTTTGGAGCAATTTTTGCGTTTCATCAAACGAATTTAATTTGCAGCTTCTACTTTTCGTCATTTTTTCTATGACTGTTTCAGAATACTTGAAATTTTTCGGAATCAAAACATTTTCATTTTTTTATCAGCCTATGGGAGTTTTGTTCTGTGTGTGTGTGAATGTCTAACGCTTTGCAAGAGTCCGGCTTTTGTTGTGGCGCTATTGCAAGTTTGCTGTGATCATCTATGACCAGTCCGTGTTCATCAACTGAGCGCTGTTCCGCTTGTAATCTGTCGCTTACTTGTTCCGTAGCTTAGCTGTTTGCATGGTGAACGCCGCTAGATTAACCCGATGTTAGCGGCCTTACTATCATTAAGGAACCTCTAAGAACTTGTACTTACGAAGTAACTTTTACAAGCTCTGCCGTCAAAGACAAGTCCCGATTATCTAAATCTTATAGAAAGAAAGGGGTGAGATCCATCACTTCAACGGACACTTTTTTCCTGCGATGGTACGGATTTACTTAAACTTTGTGTTTGATCGGTTATTTGCACACCTTAGCAGATAGTCCACCTTCTGCCTAACGTTCACCGTCAACTTATATCAACAAAAAATCAGTGACATGGTAACGTCAAGCGGAAATCAAGGAGGGATTCTGAAACTGGGAAGAATTTTAGCTAGGTTCGAAGAAACCAGTGGGAGGTGAAAAATGAAGAACGAGTTGTTGTGCATTGATTCCGCAAGAATCAAAATAAGCCATCCAACCCTACCAGAACCATTGGGACGCATTCCTCAAACAGAATGACTTATAGGAGCCACTTGATGCGCTGCTTTTACTTGTAGTTTGCGGTAGTCAAGTTGGTACCAATAAAGCAATCCATTTGAAGAGGAAACCAACATTCTCGACGATTAAGCTTCATCCCGTACAATTTTCCACTTCAGCTTTCTTCTTCTTACCAATCGTATTCCCTCCTTTTCCTTTACTCCTATTTTCTGCTGCAAGCCTTTCCCAGGATCGTTTTCTGTGACATTTTTCGGGGACCTCTACTTTCTTCTTTCATTTTCCTTCTACGTATTTCATTTTTCACTTAGCTCTTCCTTTTTTGCATAATTCTGTGTGTCTGTCTAAAATGAATGAAAAGGAATGAAAGGTGAATTACCAGAAAGACTAGCAAGCGAACACCACTAACCTGTAGTAGTCGCTACTAGGGGTTATGTATTAGCTCAAATGTTCTTTTCTCCTTCTGAAGCCTTCTTAATATCGATGCAACTCCCAATCCACTCTCTTGGAACCATTTCTTTTGCCAGTCGCTGTGTTTGCTATTACATCTCATGCAACGTTGTCTGAGCATTCTCTCATAGCATTTCTACACTAGCCTTAAACTTAAAGCAACAGTCCCAGCGGGTCGAAGTGGGCGTGGCAGCCAAAGGTCGCACCACCTCTTGTCAGCCGTGGAAATCGCGTGATTGGCTGCGGACATTTGCGATCGTTTTGGGAGCACAGGGGCCATTTGAAATCGATTCACGATGCAAATCGTGATAGTGAACGGATTTTAACGGCTGGCAAGAGGGGTGCGATCTTTGGCAAGTAGAAAATGCCTTTCTCTGGGGTCATGAATCTTTCCATTGTTTCCAAAAAATCCGCAACTATGTACAATTTTATTGCGAAACATAGGGGTACTGTATGAGACAAATCAAATCCACCCGATGATAACTCCATTTGATGGGAGTGAAAGCAAAGATCACAAGAATAGCAGAAGAACAGAAGAGCAGGTCGGAGGAGCGGAAATTCGCCCGAGAGAAACTTTGGGAGAACCGAGTTACGATAACATCGTCACAATTTTGTGATGTATTAGGTTGTCTCATAAATAGTGTCGTTTTTTTTCGAACAAAAAAGTTTAAGTTGAAATCCTAAGCTTTTATAGAATCTTACACACTCTTCGAAAGAGAATTGTCTGCTCTACAAAATGACATGTTTGGTTTCTATAACCACTCCGCAGTTTTAAAATTTCGAGCGTGCAAATTGGGAGGTCCAGTCGACGAAAATCAGCCAAACCGACAGCGAGCTCTAACA
>KZ345016.1:376257-391930 GCA_002352805.1 Teladorsagia circumcincta
CTCGGCTTCAAAAAATTTCTGGCCTAAATTTCAAGGGTGGGTGCTTGACCATCGAGTTCTGGCGCAAAAGCCAAATCTGCGAAAGTAGCGACGCGAGTTGCTGGCAAGCCTGATAGCGAGATGTTTAGATGAGGTCATGAGTAAGTGTAGGGTGCATCGCTGATTGATTTCTCCTCAGGAAAATAATGTTAGAGCTCGCTGTCGGTTTGGCTGATTTTCGTCGACTGGACCTCCCATTTTGCAGACTTGAAATTTGAAAACTGCGCAGTGTTTATAGTAACTAAGCATGCCATTTTGAAGAGTAGACAATTCTCTTTCAAATGATATATAAGACGTTTTTGAAGCCCAGGATTTTAGCTCAAAATTTTTTGTTTGAAGAAAAACGACAATATTTATGAGACAACCTAATACAAGAAATTGGGATGATATGAACTGTAGTACGACAACAGTAGAAAGTGGATCTGAGCTGTGATAAGTAGGACACGACAGGCACCACATATTTTCGGATAAATACATCGATCGTAGCAGGGTGAGCGTGAACTCTCGGTGCTGCTGGTCACGCGGAATCCCCATCAGTTCCGTGAGCTCGCACTTGACTTTTTCTCCAGCGCTTCCAGTCGACGTCGCTGTCGCTCTGAACACGTCATCATGGGTGTGGAACTCTATACTACTACTCAAGACGACATATTTGGCCCCTTTCGTAGGTGCAACGCCAACCAGCAAGCTCCCACGGGGTTAGAAATTTGGAAGGGCCTAGCAAAAGTTCAATCCAATCTAAAGCGCAAGTGGTAAGCGGTGCCATTTACCACTGCTGCACTTTTTCATTGGGCTTTAGTCAACATCCACTGTAAAATACACGTGTTACTTTCTCTGGTGATGTTAAGGTTACGGGGCTTGGGTACCCGACAGGAGGCTCATCACGCGGCGAAATGGCAGGGATGCATATGGGTCAGCGGACGAGTCGCGGTCCGTACTGTGCGATATGAGACGTAGTATGGTACACTCTATTTACCTTGATGGTAACTCGATTCAATGCATGCTGCAACTCGCCCGCTGACCCGTCTGCGTCTCTGCCATCTCGCCGCGCGACGGGCCTCCTTCCGGGTACCCTCGAAGCCTTACGCGAGCACATAGTGCAAGAAAAAAAACTTGAACTTAGACTTCCTTGTCCTGAAGGGCCCCTACATTTTCAATGCATTTCGTAAGGTCCGGGCAAGCTTCATCAGCGGAAGGCGTCCATTCGGTGTAATCCTCATGCTACTGTATAAAATTCTCTCAAAAATAATGAAGCATCAGCACCTCTGAAACTTACTTAAGTCACCGTTTCTCAGCATCGCTTTTTCGACCGCTTGACGATCTTCTTGAAGTCGGAGATTAATCGAGACCTGCAATAATACTCGCAATGTCTTCAAGGAATATGTGTGAGCGATGAATTGAACGAAGCTTGGATTCCAAAAATATAAGGAGAAAAAAAACAAGGTCATACCTTGGTCAAACCGGTATTGGCAACAATGCCATCAACGATCTCTTTTTCTTCGAGATTCGTGTACGAAGTTCCCTGAAAGATAATAGCACACGGGGTCATCTACATGTTCATTCGTGAAACCTAAAGGACTACCAAGCCAAAATATCCAAGTTGCTCTCGTACCTGATTAACTGCTCTTACTTCCTCCAACGTTTGATTTGTTAGAGCCGCTTGAAAGAATTTAATAAAGAAATCGCCGCTCAAATAATTGGTCTCGAGGTTGAGCTTTTTCAATCCAGTGTTAATCTCGAGTACCGGCATTAATATCTGGAAAAGTTTGGATCTCAGAAATGCGTGAAGTCTCTTTCTCACAAAAATGTAGTAAACAAGGGCAAAAAAGCGATGGGAAGGACCACAGCTCCTGCCCTTCATGTAACTCGTGATAGATTTTCGCCTTCCTTCAAGAAAGCCCTTAATTCTCGACCTCCTATAAATGTTAGCAGATCTGGGAAGGTACATCTTGACATTTAGTCCCTTAATCTCGCTACATCCTGTACAGAGCCACCATCATTCAGAGTGGCTATGGGAAGTGAGGGATTGCTTAGTTGCAACTGGCATTCCTACTACTCTTCGAAGTTATTAGTCATCCCACAGCACGCGATATCCGTGCACTAAGCAGATGGTTTTCGATCAGAGGCATTGATCGCTATTAAAAATATGGGAAAAAACTGATTCATCTGATCGGGAATTTCGAAACCCACTTTAAAATTACCCGAATTAAAGATTGAGGAACAGGTGACCAACATCATTATGTAAAACCTCATGGAATAATGGAGCCGGTGTGTAGAAACAGCTCAAAAACGGGACTCTTCAGCTCTCCCATGAGGCCAGAAATAATGTGGGAATCCCACATGACAGCGAAAATGATACCAATGCCTATAGGAAAAGAGTAGAATCAAATGGACTGTGTCTTCCAACCCTCGCAGTTTGATAGAAGGAGGAAAATGAGTTTCTTGAACGAAATGTACTAGAAGAACATCATTAGAAAAAGTTTTTTGAACATTATAAAAATTGTGTTGAAAATTGCGATAATAATACTCACTGCGAGATCATTGTCAGAGAGTCCCATATTGGCCAGGGATAACCGCTCGCAATGTTCATTATAAGCCAATGCCTCCAGCAACCGCCGTATTCGAGGAATTGGAGTCCGCTAGAAAAGGAAGTCAGAAAGTTTTGGACTTCGTGAAAGCTTGTGTTCAAGAAGAAAAATTCGATCTGTTCTTGAGATTTAGTTTTTAGTTTGATTTTTAGTTTGACCCCCCCCCCAACCCCCGTTGTTCAGTGGCGTCCATATTAGGATAGAAGTGTTATCCGACATCGAAAAAAGCGAAATACTGCGCGACCGCGGGATGAACAATGGCTGCAAGAAGTTCGTGCTCGCTTCTGAAGGCACTTTTTCCATTACTCTGATGTAAGATGTAGGATCACAAATTCGGTCGCTGAAGCTTACCTTCATGTTGTTCATGTTGATCTCCTTGAGCGATGGATCGTTGTCGAGAAGGCGTTGAACGCATTGATCGATGTCGGTGTCGTTTTCCGGGTCCGTTGGATGGCTGTCGTAGTGTCGGGTGTTCGCCAAGGCAAAAGCACCGCCGGTCCGTTTTAATAGGCGCTTAGGGTCGCCCCAGGGAACTGCAGTGTTCCCGCTCATTGCCTCTGAAACTTCTTGAAGCTGCAGCATTATTTGAAAAAAGAACTGAAAACAATTCGGAAAAGTATAGAATGGTGATCAAGATGAGGAACCATTGAGGAGCGGATGATGTGACGGGTAGAGGTAAGGGAAGTGTAGGACTGTGAATGTGCACAAAATGACTCAGTGTTTTCTGTGCAGCACTCGGTCAAGTCGAACAGCTGGTGCGTGGAGTGCCGGGCTTTTTTGATGATGACATTGGCATGGGAAGTGGAAAACACTCCCACCTTCACTGAACGTCAAACATCTGTATGAGAAGTTTTTGAGGAATGAATTTCGAGCCGAGCATTTGATTCTTGAAACTAGTTCACTCTGGGCTCACACGAATACCACAAGGGATCCCGTAGTCATCTTAAAGGGCAGGGTACCTTTTGAAAGATTAAGTGATTGGTAACATATGGCAATTAGCAAGCTACGAGTCAGTTCAAATCTGCTTACACTTGCGCGATTTTTCGAGCCTTCACTTGGCAAGGGTATTTCAAGAAAGGATCTCACAGCAGAAACACCACATATGATCGCAACCATCTGCACCCAAGGTCAGAAATGGACATCATCATGTTTCATTGGTAGCAGGATCGAAAGCTTGGCATTGACTGATCCTGATGGGATGCGCCACGCACTTGTATTCCTTCAGGAAACTGTAAGCATTTCGAGTTGTGCTGGGCATGCAGAATGAGTACCGCTAGCCCAAGCTAAAAGCAGCTGATTTTTGGAATCAAAAGTCGGTGTTTTCACACTGTTGCACGTCAGCCAACACAAGTGGATTGAAGAGCTCAATATGTAGGCAGGTGAGAAATTCATTCCTGTAAGCCAGAAATGACGCGTTTCATGGCAAATAAAGCTCTTCCTTCACTCTTGTTCTGTTTGTAGATCCACTTTGACCTTCCATGTGTTCAACTCTCAGGGTAGATAGTTGATGTTGCTGTTCGTTCTTCAAGGTCTCCAGACTTAAAGGACGGAGGCTGATAGACGATTTTTGATTTCAACAAAAGACTTGAAGATGACTCAATACGATGCGGACTAAAAGACTGGCTGTTACACTGTCGAGGCTGTAGCTTCACTTTTTTTCAACACAATGAGATTAATCACTTCTAAGTCGGGTAAATTTTAGCAGTTTCATAAATCAACCGTCTTGACGTATAACTAATATCGCCCACTGCATTATATGGGACCACACTGAAAGAACGAATGGGACCATGTTGAAACAGCTCGAAGAGTCGTACTGCTAGGCTACTTCACCCTTTGAAACGACAAGACTCTTTGAATTAGAACTGGAAGGACATTACGTTAAAGGCGCGGGCAAATCATTCTCTGACACGGTGACATCCTTGAAGATGAAATCTATTTGGTTGTCCCATAAGTCCTGTCCGAAATTCGACAATTTGTTCTTTTGAAATTTTATCTTCCTTAAAAACCAGTTGATTATGTATATAACCTCTATCATAATCATTGATATGCGTCCATTTCCCAGGGAGCCTCTGAGTGCTCCGCTCCCAGGATGAGTGAAGCTAGATGTTGACGAAGTCGGCAAGGTGGTTCTTGGGGTGGTCGTATTCAATAACTTTTTTCCGTCCCTGCTGCTGTTCCAAGGTACTGTAAAGGGGATATTCCGATAGAGAGGTGTTAACACTATATGATGGATATGGTATTGGGGCCCAGTCCATTCCCCTCGAAACGTGGCGGGTTATCATTGCAGTGTGAGGTCGGGCGTTCTTTTGGAGAGATGAGTTTCCGAGACGTTTTAGGACAGTTCTCTCACACTCCTGTGGCCAACTCGGGAGCTGTTCCATGATGACGTTCGCAATGCTTGTCTGCATATATGTAGCAGAGCGGTTGCGAAAACGAGATACCCACTCAATCTACCAAACCAATAACATTATCCTCCAAACGTGAAGTTTGGGATTTGGTTAAGCTGGTGAGTCCTGGCTGCGAGGTGGCCACCAGGCGTGCCGCGCGTTACTGTTGCCGTGGACTCATGACTCATCTCCACTGGTGATCGACTTGAGAAAGTCCCATCTGTGCGTCAGCAAGAGAAGACTTTCGCAGATGGTCAGACGCGCTTCTCGTCACGGTCGGTCGGTGCATGCGGTTTCCATCAGAGCTCATTCTGCAGCAGCCGTTTTCGTTCAGATGGCGAGCGATGGTTTATCGGCTGTGCCAATGTGTCTGCAGTAGATCACTGGTAGAAGCTTCCGTGTCCCTTTCCAATTCATGGCGTGAGAGGTATTCATCGAAAGTGAGTGGAGCCCTAGGTTGAGGCTGAGTTTCACAGTTCGTATCGTTTTCGCCATTGCTACTCATTCATTAGCTCAGTGTTCGATCAGTAGCAGAGACTGAGCAAAATACCGTACTGACCTCCTCCACTGTCCTGCTTGAAACAGCGTCCATTTGAGGAGCGTAAAGCATTTTGGTTCGCTCTTGCCCCTCGTCTATTTCGACCCCTAGTTGCTTATCCCGATGCGGGTTTAATCTTCCAATACCTCCTGGCTGACGTACGAGATTCACTATTTGACATACCAACATATTTCGCAATGATGCTGATTTGACTTGAAGAAATTTGAAGTTTAACCAAAATCGGACAGGACTTGTGGGACAACCCAATAAAAAATTCGAGCGAATTTTAGCTGTTTCTCCTTTTGTTCTTCAGAAAAATGTAAAGTTACACTATTGTCGTCGGGATGCTCCTTACCTCTGTGCTTCCAAGTTGTGCATTTCTGGGTCGAGAGAACCGTTTTCTCAGATCATGTAACGAAACGAAGCGTTTTGACCAAAGATTCGGGTGTCAATGACACCACTGCTTCAAGCATTTTATTGAATATTATTCTGAATTCGCACTATGTTAGGATAAATTTGCTTGTAAACAAAACTTTCGGTGCTCATAACACTTTCAACGAAAACTATGACCAGCAAGGGAGGTCCGACTTTCAAAATGAGGTATCCAACAATACTTGCGTGTAGAAATGGTGAGCTGTAACATGGTTGTTAAAACTGTAAACGGTTTTCGGAAAGAAGAAATGTAGGGCTCTCCTAAGAGAAGTGCCTCCCACTACCGTAACATGCGTCGACAGTTTTCTGACTCTAACCCGTGCTCAGCATGATACCGCAATCAATTGGCGCATTAATGCTGACTCATGATCTCTAATTGAGGCAGTGGACTGCGTTCAGACTTGACGAATGGCTGCGGCAGGGCGGCCCGCGTAGCAGTAACGTCTACTCTAATGAGAGCAAGGAACCTGGAAATTGGAAGATGAGGGGCTCAGGGTCAACCAAGCGTTGAGCAAAGACCAACTATGCAGGATGGCTGTTATATTCTGGATTTCGCACGCTTCCATCATAGAAAGGGGGCCACATTTTATTTTCCCATAGCGATTACTGACGGCGGAGGGTGAGGGGACGTGTTGTGCGCTGGAGGGGGAGAAGGGATTGATTCCGACTCAACGATTTCGATTCAACGATTTTGGCAGAATTTTCACGGAAAAGGCATGCAGTGGTCAAAATTAGAGCATTCGCGAACTCTTTAGTTTGCTTCCTCCTCTCTCCCTCCGCTCACCTCCCTCCTCCCAGCAGCTTTGGAGAAATTTTGAGCGGTCTTGGAATTTGTCAGCTGGTTCAACAATAATATGCTGTGAAAAAGCGATGGCATTGAGAGGGATGGGGAGGTGTTGAGAAGGCTTCTATGAGGGACCTGTCCAAAGCTAGTGACTGTGATGGGAGTCGTGTCCACATCCCCTTACGATGGGGTCGTTAAAATTTCGAAATCAGTGGTTAAATCCGATGAGGGCTTGCTCCTCATAAAGGTTCTCAATTGAGAGCCAGCAGTATCCCAAAAGATCGGCCGCAGACTAGACTTCTCTTCATTTTTTTCTTACATCCGGGGCAGAAGTCTCGGGCAGGAGCATTTGCCACCCTCACATTCCCCCTAATTTTTCTTACATCCGGAGCAGGGTTCTAAGGGCAGAGGCATTTGCCACCGCACTTCCTATCACTATGGATCCAATGGGTTTCTGTTAGTACGGATCTCTCATGCTCCTGAGTCATATGAGCGCGTACCCTTCCTTTATTGTACTTTACTCCCGATGACCAACGTCAAACGGTTACCATGTCGTCAACTAACAACTCTGTATGTGTAGATTATGTGTTACCGCGGCGATTCGGTGTGCGTGTGTGAAGTAGCTGATGAGATTTAGCTACGAAGTGTGTAGATGTTATGTAAATGCTTAAGCTTCAAACGGAACGTCGAATGCCGTCGTTTGCGCTTTAAGGTGTTCGTCCCCCGTCATTGAGTGTGCGTCTGTTCAGTCGTCAGTCGACGCACGACGGTGGCGATTCCGGCACGTCTACCCATGGATCAACCAAATCGACTACCTATGTGCCTGAGTCAGGTTCTTTTGGTTTGTTTTGCCTCTTTACATACATTTGGCTTATTTGGCTACGCGGCTACCTTAGTTAGTTTGCATGCATAACCTCGTGACTCGCTAACCGCTGTTAACCCTTCGTTTTGATGTTTTCCCGCTAACGAGCACAACGTCTCGGCTTGTGACAGAAAATTGGAATTTTTGAGTTTATTTGATCTGATTTTTGATTTGCTAATGCCGTGATCTATTTGGTACGCTACGGACTATACGACATGAATACGTGTTGGTGTCCTTTACTGTCTTACCCACTAAAATCGAATGCGGGTTCCATATCAACGAACGGTTCCGCAATGGCCTTCGCACTCACGGATGACTCCCACTGCTCATTTTGAATGCGATTTGGCTTTCCCTTCTGGCTTCTGGTTTGCAAGGGTTAATATAGCTCACTGTTTTTCATCCTCTCATTGAAGATTGACACCAATCATCCAACCCTGGATAATGAACCGGGTGCAGCAAGGCTAAACTCGGGAATGATTCTCCAAAACTCTTGCTTTCTACTGTGGTCGATGATGCAGTTCTCATGATCCAAAATAGGGAAGACGTCTAGAAGTGCAGAGTTTTGGGAACCCATCCCTGAGTTGGACTTTGCTGCACCTGGCCAATGGATGGCTTGGCTGGCTTAGACGGTGTGCTACCCAAGATTTGATCCGCGCCGTAAGTAGCCCCATTGGTCGCAACACCACTTTCGACCAAGTGGGTAGGCCCGTATTTAATCTAAATCAGCTTTTTAGAGCTTCGTTGGGATTGTAGGCGGAAGAAAGTGGCTATGAGCATGGTTTTGTGTATACTTCGTTGATTACTTGGGTGTTGGAGTCTTTGGGCCTTTAAATATCCTCTATCCACTCTTTGGCTATTTCCAACGGAATCAAGGAATGGGAAAGAAGTTCACGACGACTAGTTTCCCACTGCCCGTAGGTTTACTCATCCGTTATAGCTATTCTCACACCACGATAAGATTCATGTCCAGCGGTGCGTCTCAACGTCATGCTGGATGTAGGTAACCTTGGTTCCTTTTTGGAGATTCCAAGTTCAGTTGATGTCATTACCTGCCGTGTTCACATTTACTACACGTTCAGATATGCAATAGCTTTAGGGGTTTTGCAAACGATTCCCTCATGTCCACTCCTTCAATTTAGGTCGGAGTTTATGATGAAAAGACAGCCTAGAAATCAAGGTAAAAGTGATCAGTGATGCGGGGATAAAGAAAAAATCAAGAAAAACGGCGTAAAATTCCGGGAACGGGATGCACCTTCACCTCTTTGGGGCGTGTCTTATTAGTGCTGACCTCAATGAAGCTAACACTCTCTCTGACACAACAGCCAGATTCATACGACGAGGGATAAGCCATCGCTGGGCGTGTAGCGACGCGAGTGGCGCGAGTCCGGCCATGTTAGGGGAACGTGCATCGTCGCGCGCCCTCAAAGGATCAGAGCCCTTTCACTTAGTATCCTCTTCGATTTTGGTTTTGACCTTATTGTGGACTCTTCCTCAAAGGCAGTGATGGAACTCGAGTGACAGTAATGATGGGCCGTGCAATGAGTAATCCTGAAACGAAGGAGTGGACAAGCTTGTTTCCACCCACGAACATTCTGTATTGTGTGAAAAACGCACTCGTTCCACTGGCAAGTTGTACCCTGATGACACCACGTAGAGATCTCCTTGTTGAATGGTCCGTAGCACCAATAGATCTCAGCACATATCCATGTTCACCGCTTCAAGCAAGAGTTCTGCCTTTGTGCTTTTGTTGTCCGGTGCGTCTCAAGAGATTTTTTATTCTCTAGAATTGTCTTCCTAAGTATGTAAGAAGTTTGGAAAAGGTTTGTGGCAACAAAAAAGTATTCAATTGGTCGTGATCAGTGGCAAAGCATTCGTTTTGTAGGTCGTCGAATAGCCACTGGTCGACAACGACTACTCAAACGAGGATCACCTATGGGACAACAACCGTCACTTGAGTCCAGTCACAAGAGAAGGTCTCTCAGGTGGGCCTTCAGTTTCAATAACGCTTGTCTTCCGTTCACAAATCGATAAAGAAGGAGTACTCGAGGCAACCACGTTTCCTCCCTTGGAGCTCAGAAGCTTATGACTTCATTGCTGTCAGAGTTTTACTTTTTGCATATAATGGGACTTTTTCATCTTAAATTTCTTTGAAGGGACTGAACTCTCTGGAACTAATGACAAATATCTATGTGAAAAGGACTGTCCAGAACACTGGCTTCAAGTAGGGTTCAAGAGAGCACTCAAGAAGGTTTCCTATCCCTCTTGTGTCTAATATTTCCGTCACGTTCGGGCTTTCCCCACCCCCTAGAAGAGCCGAAATGAACTCTCCTCTGAAGGCAATATGATTTACTGCCTCTCTCCACGATTTGCGACGCTCACCCAAATGGTAGTGATGTACCCCCTCGGACCACTGTTATCCACATTCTCACACTGGTTTCTCGCTTTTACTGTCCTCTTCTATCACAATTTTATTTTCAGAACTCGCAAGCAATCAAAAATGCAGTCACATCAGGATGACATTGAGGAAAGATCAGAAGGTGAGTACGTTCTTGCGTGCAGCCTTTTTCCACAGCGTCGTCTACGGATTGGCGTTATCATTCTTAGAAAATCCGGCAGCATCGGCGGCGCAGCGTGGCAGCTATACTCGCGGTTCCCTATGGACCCTACGTTCTGCCATTCAGCAAATGCCCGAATTGGCCGGTGCTCTTATTCATGAAGGTGATGCCGTACATGCCACGATCCTGCATCGTTACCATAGAAGTGTGCGGGATAAGCAGGCGAAACGGTTATTAGTAGAAAGAACTCGGCACTTCTGCACTATTACAACCCAAAACCTCTGATGAATTCTGCTAAAAGTTTATCCTGAAAGGTTTTTCACTGCCTTGAACTTTGCCTTGAACACGAGAGCGCCATCCACTTCTGCCGCTTGCTTGGGCCACTGAAGAAGTTCACTCCCCCGGAGCGCGATTGGCCACAATTGTGAAACCAAAGCCATCGCACGTGCTAAAGTTAAAGCGCCGTATTCCGGCGGCGGAATCTACCAATGTAACGACAGCATACCTCAAAGCCTCAAGATGAGTTTATGTTGTTGTTTTTTCGGGGTTCCTTCTGCACTTTGTGCAAGCGAACGTGTAACAGTACTTCTTACCTCGGCCGGAAGTTGAGACTTGAAGGTGTGCCACACGCCATGTACATGAAAGCTCTTCAAGCATACGGACTACACCGTTGGGCTACGGACGGTCTTCCCGTAACTACAGCATGGCAGAGTTTTGCTGGGTTACCGTTTTTTACGCATGGAACAGCGTAAATTTTATGAGCGGTTCATTACCACTTCAGGTCAGGAGACGACTCCTCGAGACGACTCCTCGACAGTGGCTCAAGGAGCATGAATGTTCTGGGCAGAGGCGATTTCTCAGGAAGGGCAGAGAAGGAAAGGTCTCTTATCTGGCTCACTCAACACCGTGGAGGAAGTGGGTCTAGAAATGTGATAGTGCAGAAGTGCTGAAAAATCTATGGTTCGAGAAGCAAAAGGAATAATCAACTTTGCGGCTAATGCTGTGGGAACGAATCCCGCACACTTCTGACCATCAAAGCGCCGCCACATTCCCTCAGCTTGCTCTGTGGCTTCCCAGTAGCATGTGCTTCAAGTCATCATGTCCTCAGGTGACGCATACCGTGAGATGTTCGACTTACATCAAGTCTGCTCTCTGCTCGATCCCTTCAAACCCACGCGTTAACCGTTTTGCTAATTACGCGCTGCTATGGTGTTTTTTTTCTACTTTTCTGCATGTGAAGGCGGCTCTCGCCATTTTTATTTGCCTCCAGCAGCCATTTCTGTAAGTATTCCTCTTAACGAGTTATGTGTTCATTTCAGTTCTACCCTCATCTAGCGCTCGAGAATCGCTGAAGCCATCTGAAGATCCGACGGCGCAGTCACCCACCGAGTTCGCAAACCCGGTAAGTAGATTTTCTTGGTATTGGACTTGTCGCATTTTTCAGTTTTGCAAAATTTTATTCTCTTATTCAAACCCCAGCACAAGCAAGTTTCTCTCGAATGGCGCTGTCAAACTCGTTTACGGCTTACAATTAGATCCGATCAAGCGTTTCCTTTTTTGGCTTACTTTCAGATGCTTCCTTTACTTGTCACATTTTTTTTATTTGTATCCTTTATTTGGTCATATTTACTGGTACTGAGGTTGCTCTACTGCTTACCAGTGATCGTGTTGATTAGCACATTGGCGACAGCCACTTAGGCATGTAATTCGGCATCTTTTTGGTTATTTTTCTCAGAGTAGTCATTACTCATTGGAATTACACTGCTGGTAATTGGTGCACTGTTTTGTGGAAACGAATGTATAGAGATCGTCCCGGAAAAATGCCGAATAAATCAAATAAAACGAGCCTGCACGTGAACGCGACGCGCATGCGCTTCATGCTGTCGTCGTCAATGTGTTCCTAATGTGTGTTCCATAACTCCTATCATTTCTTTTATCAAAGAAACAACGTTTAAAGTTAGGCACGTGAGCAAAGAAGGTTAAAGCATGCTACGGTTTTTGAGATGCCCATTTATTGTAGGACGTCTCTCTACCATATTAAGATTGAGATATATAGAACTTTGTTTATATAAAACCCAACGACAATATTCAGGATATTTGGTGAACTCTGAAGTCAATATGTATCTTATAATATTAGCCACATTAAAACTAACTTTGAACATTTCAATAATTACTCTGTTTTTTTTTTCATGAAGATGCAAAGCCATGGCAGTTCGCAACAAGGAAGTGGTTACGGTGCGTCGCAGCCGGCTCCAAAGTCACAATTCGACGACGAAGAGCAGCAGATGCTCTCTAATTTGCCGTGGATCAAGGTAGAGTTTCTATGGTTTCGTCCTACATATCGCTTCGATATATTCCTAATGCAGATTAAAGTGCAAGAACCCCATACGGAACAAGACGACTGAGCGAACCGTCTCGCGAAGTCCTTATCTTGAAAAACTATCCCTTCAACATACTGACTAGAGCAACTTGGAAGGATTAGAGCAAAAAACCGCCGCGTTCCGGCATAAACAAACTGATGGCGTGCTCTAAACACTTATTGTGCCAACGCGAATTCCTGTTCATTCCATTTCACGGCTGTGGTTTCGAGTGCACGGCGTAGCCAACATTCTCACAGATTTCTCAATGATTGCTATGCACATAAGTCTTCGGTCGTGATTCATTGTTGTTCATCTTACCCACCTTACTCAACGACTTTCAGATAGTCATTCGCATGGCAAATTCGTTCGACATGACCTGCTCCCATGAGGTCGTTTGCACGCCGCGTTGTTTTCAACGAGTGAGTCGACAGTGTCATCGGTTAACAATGGCGCTTGCTACCCTATATGGACATCGTCGGTAAGTCCTCACCTCGTTCACTTGCGATTCTGAGTTGATAACTGACGGAGCCGAAAGACTGTCAGTCCGGGAAGGCAGTCTGACTTGCAGTCCACGAAGGTTTATGAGCTTATTTAGGGCAACTGGACGTTAGGATCACAGTTATAGAGTTCACTTTTACACACTGAGACTTCATCTTGGTCAGTAATCTTCAGTCCAATTTCGAAATTTGTTAGCCACTTCGTACAAAACTATAAAACATTGCCGTCCTTCAAAGCGAGGGATTACGACAAGATTGGAGTGGGTTCATGGTGGAAGTGGGGATGCTGAATAATGACCCAGTGGTGAAAAAAACAAAGGAATCCGTCGAGAATGCCCAAAATGGGACCCCGTTCTTTGCCCATTGACCTCCAATGATGGACGAGTTAGCAACTGAATAGCAGCTCTTTTGCACATGGTTAACCGATAGCCACCACCACACCAACAGGGTCCATGCTTTGATTGGTAACGCTTTCCATGGGAAAGCTAAAGAATACGCCTTTTAAGCGAAATACTCCATCAAATTGATAATCGGTGCTGCTGGGGGCGGAGCTCAGGCTGTGGCGGAGCTCAGAAAGGAATGGCAAGCTCAGTACGCTGCAGGTAGCGCACCTTTGGCCACAAAAACGCCACATTTCGCTTCCTTATGCGCCTGAGTAGTGCTTCCTCTGGTGCATGTACTTCCACGCCGCACACACACTTTATCGTAATCTCTCGCTTTAAATTAGTACATACTATCATGCCCTTTTATAACTGGAACATGTAGGAGCTGATTGGGCTCTGGGAGCATCAGAGCCAGATTTTTGGGGTGAACGGACAACACTTCACTGGTTAGCCAGGTTTGCTAACCCTTGCTAGGAATGTGTTCTTTCGTCTGCCTAATAATATTCTCGTTAGTGTCTGTCTTTAGGGAAGTAAAAACGAAGGTGGACAAACGGAAACTGCTGATGGACCACTGGGAAGGTGAACAGCAGGCGCTGCGACGGGTGAGTCCGTACCACTTCTTGATTTCTTTCGTTAGCTATCAACCACCTCGCCCCACTAATAAATTTATAGTCCTTTCACGAAAATGTGTGTCATATTAGGATATTTCCTCTTCAGGTCGATGTCGGATTCTGCGAATCCAGCGAATCGCTAGATAGCTAATCGCTGGATTCGTAGCGAACAATGCATCAGCGGTTCAAACAATGTACAAGTGGTCCGAAAGATGTGCCAGCGACTCGACAGTGTTTGAAAAAGGCGGGTCAAAACTCCTTCCATAGTGGGGTGTCTGGACCCGCCACTTTCAAGCACAATCGAGTCGCTGGCACATCTTTCGAACCGCAAGTGCATCGCTCGCGTTGCTTGCAAAGTCGTCAAGTCTGACATCGGCCTTGATTCCATGGAAACGCTATTTCATGTGGATATGAAATCGACGTAATGTTACAGAAAATCGACGATGCTTTTACAGGCCACCCAGCAGAACGCCTTGAGAACGACAGTAAGCTATAGAGAACAAGTGAAAAATGATAAAGCGTGCTAGCACTTTCAGAGAGTATATATCTGAGTATTCACTATAAGTCCCTGATATGAGATGAACACATTAGGCCCTGTTCATGTTAAGTTCGTTGTGCTTGTGTGCTCGGGTAGATATGTGTGACAAATACGGGCATGTACAGATTCTTCTTTTTTTATAACTTTTCTCTTTCAGTCCATCCATTCGCGACAATCGGCTGTAGTTCCACGAAGGGAGAGCGCGCTGATTGGGCCAAACTCGGAGCTTGGCAGTAGCAAAGCGATAAAGGTGAGTTTTGAGGTCGTGGGGAAAATTCCTTTTCTTTCCCGTTTCGCTTTGCTCCGCGTTCTCTGAAAATACATGGGTGTTTTATTTAGGTACTGAATTTTTGTTCTGTGAATCTTTCCTATGTTGGCATGGCTTTATTGATGCGATCAAATCAAAAATGTTAATCCAAAGTGATGGTTTTTCATGACTGGGGGCACTCTAGTCAATATAGGCAAAATTTCGCCCCACGCGGAAATCGAACCACCCCACCTCCCGCTTCCCGGGTTGTGTTACCGATTACATCACCGGGCATCGCTTAACTTTGAACCAGCTTTTCAAGGTACATTTACCAGAGGGAGGGTAACCAGCCCTTGTGGCGCAGCTGCTGACGTAGCAGCACCACTTCCGTCATCACTCTCCTACCGTACCGACCGAGTTCAAGAAGTCCGTCGACCGTCGAGGACTCCATCCCCTTCCCAACATTCAGCATACGGCTCCAGTATAAACGCCAAAAGGGCTGGTTTGCTTACCTCCATTTACCATAGCTTACGCGGTGAGCCGGTCAGCCGGCAACGGCAGTGGACCGCGAGGCTGCACATCTGCCCGGAAAGGGTTATGTGTGGGCTCAATTCCTTGATTGGGGCGAATAGTTCTGCCCATAACCTGTAACCAAGGTCAACCGTGCGTCGGAGACTTCAAAAACTTTACGACCCACTTCTTAAAGAGGGTCTCGAACTATTGCCCTCTACCACCATCAGCCTTGAAAGAGTCTCAATCAGGGTGAATAACGATCGAGGAAATCCTCAACAAGGGGTCGTACTTGTCAGGATGGGTCATGGGAGGGGTCGCACCTGTGAAAGTCGGCAGCGAGCG
>KZ345016.1:404362-433316 GCA_002352805.1 Teladorsagia circumcincta
ATGTGCTCTTCAATTCTAAGTTGGGCGCACTCGCTTTGAATTGAGCAAAGTGTGGTCAAATCCGGTTGAGTACGGATACAAAATGTATTTTTTATTCCCCCCGTGTAGTAATGGAAACATTGTTTTCGGATACGATGACGTATACGGGCTGCTTTAAAACATGGAAGAGTGCCAAGTGAGTTCAGTAAAATGAGTCTCATACATGAGAGTGTGAGCCGTTGTCTGTGGGATAAAGAGTGTCATAACTAACACAGTTTGGCTGCATTCTTAAGGTTGAAGGGGATAGTTGAACTTCAAACTTGATCGCTCAAAATCTCCGCTATCACTTATTCAGAGAAGAGAACAGGGATGTGTATGTTAAGGGTCGTGTAGACGTCTTACTCATTCATTTTTCAGCAAGCCCTCATGATTACTGCCAATGTGCCGTCGGCTAAGAAAATCATCGTTCACGGCCCGGATTCGGGATTGGGAGGAATTCCAAGCCAGTTTCCTGTTCATGAGGATACTCAATTTCAGCAAATTCTGAGGTAAGCCTTCGTAGCACCGTTGTTCATTTCCACCATTACACACCTAACTCCATAGAATTTATTCGTTTCTAATTTATTTGCTCACTAGCGCTGGCAGCTTCTAAACACCTTTCAGTGATAGCATTGAATTCTTCAATATCGACGAGGACGAGGTCCACTCCTACTTTCTCACTGATGCTAAAACTGGTCTTCTACATTTGCCTTCTTGTTATGTTAGGTGTGTTCCTTCATCTTATTGCTGAATTTACCTCCGAAAATGAACAAGATTTTCCATGACAGCATGTTTTCAAAAATTAATTTCAGGGATTTTTACTTTTTTCATCGCTCCTTCTATCCGCAGCTGACGTTGGTGAAGTTGGATCTGAACGAAGCTCAGCTGAAAATGCGTCAAACGGCATTCGCTCAGCGGTTCATCGAAGTCGGAAAAGTTCTGCTCACACATAACATACTCAAATACAGTCCTCAACATGTGGTCAGTAATCGTCACACCTTGCGTAATCAATCAATATATCGATTAAAGTACACACAGTGCGTATTTTGTGCATGTCGCGACGATGTTACGTTGATGCAGTTCACTTTGAAGTGAAATTCGCACGCATAAGCCAAAATTTCTCACTGCCTTAGTGGGAGCATTTCTTATGCATTCGGCACCCGTCTCGTGCGCTTTGTATTCTGTTATATTATTTAATTTTCGATTTTTTTTTGGGTTGAGTGAAATCAGTAAGCTCGGGAGATTTATCGTTCGATGTCTTTTCTCCAGATTGCTCAACGGGTTTTCTTTCTGCACGATGAACTGACACATTTGCCGTCGTTTCCTCGGAAAAGCCTCGAGACGTGCTTCGGAATGTTTCACGGTGAAATGGGTGAACAGCTGAAGGCTATGGAGGCGTTGCATAAGTTCACTTGGGCCAAGGTTAATCACTTTGTTTACTTTTGCACAAGTTTTATTAGGACGCGGAAAATTTTTCAAGAAATAACTATGAATAGTTACAAGCTCAGAATTCTGGTGAATTTCAGTGATAGTGAATTTCGAATACTAGACACTTTCAAGGTTGAGATTTATCAAAGGAGTCCTTCCCGGAAAAATCATGATCCTTTTTCAGCCATAAGTCACAGTCTTGTTAGCCATCGTCCACGGTAAGAACGGAAAGAACAAAAAAAAATCACATTTGTTCTGGTAGACAATTTGAAAACCGGATAGACTGGTACGCGTTTGAATTCCCGCCGGAAATCTGTCACAAATGCTAGCGGCGGGAACTTTCTTCTCTGAATTCCGTCACTAGGAACTCTTTTCAACCTTTTGTCTCACTGTACTGACCAGGGTCAACCCTACGTTATTACTAGTAACAACGGGGGGGGGGGTCGTACCTGGTTGGGTTTGGAGGAGCGAGGGTCGTATCCGTTTCAATAAATTGCATGCGAGTTTGAGGTGGAACGGTCGGTTGAGTCGAAGGCGCGCGGGGAAAAAATTTGTTGTGAAAAAGTTTCAAATTGGGAAAAGTTTCAGCGCGCGTATAAGTCCCACCTAGCGAGTGAGGCAGCGTAAATACAGGTAAATTCCAGGTAAGATTGGTAAAATGGTAAAAATTTTGCGGTTTCAGGGTTGGTATATAGCCTCCCCCCCCCCCCCCGTTCGACAGCGTTTTTGGTAGAAAAAGCGGGTGGAGTTTTGGGCTTGGGGTAGTAGCAGGGTCAAGCGAGGCGTCGAGGAAAATTTCGAAATACGACCCCCCCCCCAGCGCCTAAACCGATTGAAGTCCAAGAAAGACTGTCGATAAGCCGAGGATGAAAACGTTGTTTACCTGTCCCCAAAACCTTTTCTGAAGACAAAAAAAGCTCCTCTGCAGTATTCTCTAACATAAATTGCTTCAGCAAAGTAGAAGAAGTCGAAGAAAGGTTATTCACAATCAATTCTATGAAGAAACAAGATAAAAAACAAGAAAAAGTACAAACTAGATATGTAGAAGCTATAAATCAGCTGCGAATTGACTGATCCTAGAGTTGGCGGTGGAGCAGCTTATCTACTATTACTTATTAAAATATTCAAATGATTACAACTTTCTTCAAAATGGATGAAATTTCAATCTGAAGGCAGATTTGGTAGTTCTTCGACGAGCTCTTTCTAGCCAGTACAAAATTTATGAAAATCAATACGAAATGCTCGATTTAGGTTGATTAACGAGGAAAATTGGTGATGAGGGCGAGTTTTCACAATTTCCAAAGCCATAACTTCATTCAAAGTTGTCAAGTTTTGAAAGTTAATACGTCAGTATAAACTAGAAGATGTGCTCTATCCAACAGCTCTTGGAACGGCTTGATACGTTCAGTATTCGAAAAATGCCTACGTCGAGGATTTTTGCAAAATTAACGAGGAAAATTCGTGATGAGTGCGAGTTTTTACACTTTTCAAAGCCATAACTCCGTTCATGCTCGTCGTTTCTGGGAAGTTAATATGTGATCGTAAACTAGAAGATTTGCTCTATCTAGTGATTACTATAGCTGCTTAATATGTCCAGTATTTAGAAAATGACCACGTCGAGGATTTTTGCCCGAGTACCGCCGAAAGGTAACTTTTTGCTGCACTGACTTCCTTTCAACGATTATAGCGCCTTTCAGAGGCGATTTTGTACAAAAGTGGGAGCAGCTTCGGGATCCACGTGCTTTCCTCTTTCGAACAAGTGTAAAATTATTAGGAATATCATCTTTAATTATTATACGTTTATGAACTAAACTGCATTTCTTGTTGAAAAGTGGATCCCTCTCTGCCATTTCACACGAAACCTTTCGGAAAGCTCTTTTTTTTCCTGAATCGTTATTTCTTCCTTAGAAAGCCATAGTTCAAGCGGGCGCAAATGATTTTGCCCACTCAGGAACGCGCCGTGTGCTCAACACCACTTCATATGCGTGGCTCATTTGGAAGATAAAATATCCGTCGGAAGTTGGGGATTCAGGATTATTTAAGCCCGTCATTATAAACCCCGGAAGTAGCGTAAAACTAAAACGCAAGCCATTTTGAACCATAAGGACTTTATGTGTGGAATAACATAGTTATTGGAAATATTGGCTCGCACAATTTGTAGCTTGCATGGCATCGATCACTTCTTGATGTGTTTTTTTGAATCTTCCAACAATGATGATCCTACTGCTTTCATCCTTCAACGGGTCAAATACGACCCCCCCCCTTTCAACCTGTCGAGGATTCCTCAACGCACGCTTGACCCTGGGTAGTAGGTAGAGGTGGTGGTGGAGCTGTGGAATAGAGGGTCGTATCAAATCTACCTCGGAGGAGGGGGGTCGTAAGAATTTTTCGAAAAGTAACAACGATAGGACCGACCCTGGTGCTGACATCCTACACCTCTGCTGTATCAAATTCCATCGATTATTTTGTCTCCATTCGTCGAAATCAAAGTCTTTTACATGATTCTTTCATTGCATCCCCTGATACGTAAGCTTCCCCAAGGCGCACTTTTTGCCATGCCCCGCCTTTGACTAAGCCCAACTTAATACTTTCCATTGTCCATGGACTGTGTTTTCGTAAGTCTGCTTCTATTCGAAAACCGAATCTCGGGTTGTGTGTTGTCTCTGATGATCCAAACTGACACATTCATGTTGAGGGAGGAACGCAAGAAGTTTCCGAGGAGGATTTCTTCAAGTAAAGTGATGTCTGCGTGGCAGGCAATTAACAATCTGCCATTTGATCTCTATTACACCATTCTCTCATCTTGACATTTGAATTCAAATGATGCGCAGGACTCCTCAATCTCTTGAACGTCCTCTTTTCGACCTTATTAAAAGTTGAAAGCTGGAGAAGAGTAAAAATTAAGTTGATAATGGTTATCTTCCGACTTTTATATACCTCATTCGATATTTTTATTTTCAGCTGATGTCTGACATGTTTGAGAAGATGGAAAACGCTTTCATGTTCGCCGACTTGCACCTGTTTATCAACGTGGTAAGAATTTTGCTTTGATCTAAGGCCACCAACTGACGGTGAGCAAAATCTGCACAGCACAAACCCAAGAGTAGTTCGTAAGCTTCTCAAGATTCCCACGGAATTCTTTCTAGAATGGATACAGAGTCTGAATAGAGGAAAACAGACTTGTTGGCCTGCTGGCATTCATCGCAATTAGCAATGACAACTTTTGTGTTAAAAACAGGAGAGAAGTGATTTGAGCGCAAAACTTCACGCTAAAGGACTAAAGTACCGGCTGACAACTAAGTGAGCAAGAGGAAGCCGCATAGTTAGTTCATCAAACTCGCAACCTTCATTTCCGCGCAAAGGGTCGCTGTAAATGGCAGATCATCAATAACAGGAATAGAAACGGTAGGTGTCAGCAGTGTAGTGGTCAAGCACGCTTCCGGCATTGGAGCACGATCAAACCTTATCCGGAACGGAACGTTTGACCCATAGTTTTCATTGTTTTCTTTTCAACCTCTGAAACCAATATCATCTTTTTTGGGATGTGAGCACGAGAGCTTCATCTCCATAAAGGGCCGAAGGAGACGACTGCTGATGAAGGGCGGTCAATTAAAGTTGATACCGAGCTCGAGAGCTGTACAAAAATTTTAGTGTATATTATTACCATGTCGAGATTAATAGGAATTCGTACGGACTTGCTCTGCCCACAACTCAAAACCTTTGGGGTTTTATCCGCATTGCGTTTGAGCGGAGTAAGGGGTATGAGTAAGATTCAGTGGAATTTCAAATGTTCCCTGCCACTTAGTTCTCACTGTTTGAGAATTTTCATCCCATGTGGTATAATTTTTTGTTGTCACCATGAAAAAGCCATGTAATTCCTGAGAATCAAGGTTTACAAGAAAACTAGAGCCTCTTTGATGACTCAAAAGCTATTTTTAATAGCCATATGTACATATTTGTAGGTGAACGGCATAATGATTATGCACTGCGAAGATCTTCTCATTCTCCGACGATGCGCTGCCACATACATCGCTATGAGCATTCATTTTAATAGCTTGTTTGCTAGTCAGGTGTGATTTCAACGAATGAGCCCCAGTTGATGGGAAACACAAGGCTGCAAGATGATTGGAATATGACTTTCAGGGTTTCTTTCTGATCATGCCCACCCTTCTACGGTGCTACAGCCAGCGACAGACAAATCGTGTTTTCTGCTCGGTGGTGGAATTTCTCTGTCGTCAGTTCTACACGCTGCATCGGAAGCCGTTTCTGCTGCAGATGTGCGGCTCTATTGCCAACATCATCGACAACAACAACAATGACTTTGAGATCAATCCGATGCGAGTGAAAGCTAAGGTTAGGACTTTCGCTACGTTTTTTGTAGAAAGGTGGAATTTTTGGCCAAGTTCCAGTTGGTTTTCACCTTGTGTGCAAAGACAGATAAGTGCGATCTCCTGGAGCAAGATAGCCTAATCCATTTGGGTAGAGACTTTCGCGGTACTGGACCTCCCTGAAGCTTGAGCGCGGTTTTCCCCCTTTCCTCCACTTTCGACCCATCTAGCCATTTACCACTTTTCAATTTGAAACGATGTGTTATGACGTAGTGGCTGGGGGGAGGATAGGGTAGCTTGGAACAGTGACCTCTGGTTTCATCCCCTCCAAACATCCGTATGAAGACTGCTGGACGCGCTCAACGTGCCCATTCCTTTCGATTTTCTTGCTGCCAGTCTTTTGCACATACTTGGGCACCTTTTACAATCCTAGGCTGAAGTCACATCTGACAACCCTCTTTCTGAACAATAATAAACACAGGAATGTTCTTTATTATTTATCTAGTTCTGTTACATTTCTGATGAGTCTTGCTTCAGTACTGGTTTACCCTGCTGAAGCACATGGAGAGTATGGGCGATGATAACGACCAATTTGACATCCTTGGTCTAGTGCCATACGAGAAACCATTGAAGGTAATTTTAATTCTGAAATTATTGATAGTATCATTGTCATCAAGCCTATTTTTCAGGCCTTGGATCTCTGCTACCGAGATGATCCCAATACATTTTGTCTTCTAACCGATGCGATAGCCAGTTGTATTTGCGTGTGCGCATTTGCTCCGGAGAGTAAGCGAAGTCATCATATGCTGGTGAGTTGAGCAGGAGTACTTCAGACGTTAGGTGCGCGCGGTCGGGGAGGGTCAGCTTAAAGGCAGAATTTACGATGAAAAAGCACCCGTTCAAAATTAAGTTAGCGATGGTGGGTGGTACCTGAAAGAAGGAAAAGCCATGAGAAACGGCCTAGAACCCAAGAAATGGGACCCTTTCCTTTCCACTTGATCTCGACATTGATGTCACTCCAGTCGCTGTGCCCTCTTCAATATAACGCTCTCTCTGCTATCTGATCACTCGTCGCGTATGGCCCTGTGGCGAGTGACTAGATAGGCGGTGGGTGGAGACAGTCGGACCCGCCAAGATTGAGCCCTGCTAGCTCTCCGAAGTCAAATCTTCCGCTGCCGATTGCGTGTTTGTCCGCACCCTTAAGAGGTCCGCCGGTCTCCTCACTAGGCTCTTTCTCCCTTCTTCGACCTTCATTCTTTTCGTGGAGTCCTCTTTTAATCGAAGAGCCAGTTGGAGCGTAAAACGCTGGAACAGTAGCCTGCGTCCAGGTCCACTTTCAGAATAAGTAGAGCTGTGAAGCGTTTGGACGACGCCGCATATTACGTCCCCATCTTTAGCTATACAATTTTCCTAGTGCAGAGGAAGGCGTTTTAAGTCCATCCTTTCGTAGCACCACTTTTACTACTTGGTCTTTTTCCATGAATCTCATTGTTTTCTTTGTGAGACATCACTTATTTGCAGCTCGTCATGGCTGCCCTTCAGCCTCATCTCATTCGTCGGATCGAGGAGGAGACGATGCTTCAGAATAACTGCCCCGCTGCCGTCAAGCATGAGGTCTCTCAGTGGACAACGATGTGTGTGGAGATGAAAGCTTTGATAAACAGTTGCGATATCCTCGCCAGGTACGCTAACTACCTATCTATTACAATAGGATATTGTGATGCAAACGAGGGCTACTACAAAATGCCTTCGCCGTTTTCAGAGGGCCACAACGTGCATTCGACTTGGTGAACACGGTATCCGAGCGAGGCAAATCGTTTGCCGCTGATTCGCCACAGTTTTTTGATCCGCCCACCACTAACGAAGATGAAAATAGTCGTCCTTATCATCCGTAGGTCTTCAGTTCTCATTCTCTACCCCACTAGGGGCTAGGGAACGTTTCTTTTGGTCATCTTCCTAATGAGAACCATACTGCTGCTAGAGATAGTTTGAGTTTTAGTAAGGAGAAGAAATCGGTAGCTGTTGGATGGGAAGCGGCCGATGTTGAAGAGTCACATAAGGAGAGCTACCGACGTTCACGCGACACGCTGCTTTGTTTGGCGGCACAGTTTATCGAGATGGCCACGCCCAGGTAATCTTCGAATTCCAGTAGGGCCGTACAAGGCGATACTCAAAATGGGAATCTGTTCGTCAAACAATATTGGAGGGCAGGAGGGACAGCTGGGCAAAAGTGGAGCACCTAAGAAGCTTGGACTGAGAAAAAAAATTGCTTGAAGGCAGAAAAGAATGCTGATAGTCCAGTACGTTGAATTTGGAGAGCCATCATTATTCTTTGTTGGTCCTATGGATGCTACTGCAGGTTGTCATAAGTGTTACATAATTTGAATTTCATTTCTGACGGCGCCCCAAACGTAATGGAAAATCCATCAACAGAAAAGAACATATGCAAGCTCATATCTATCTACCCACCAATCTGGTGGAAATGCTACCAAAGAATAAAAACTTTAAAAGCTTAGCAGTTGAGTAGTTCTGTAGAATTTCCTCGAGAATATGATAAGACTGAACAGGGTTCTGCTGTTGCTCATTACCAGGATTTTCTCGAATGTTTTTTTTTCAATGACCTCCCCTTAAATGTGAATAAAGAGTGAAGAAGTTGGATCAAATATAGTACCGTGAGCTCTACGATTAAGGTGCGGGAGGCTTCCATGGGATATTAGTGAATGCTCACCACAGACCTTAGAATGAATCTGTTGTGCAATTTTCAAAAAGCGATAAACGAAGTTACTACATAGTGGTGAGATATGGACAAATCACTTCGCCTTGGGGATGAATCGAACCCCTATCTCTTGCTTTCTCGTCACTTGTGCTATAGACTTCACCACCCAGGCGTCATTTCACTGTTTGATTCTCGGCTGGTGCGCAGTATTTTCCCCATAACCCTTCAACATTGTGATGATATTCACACATCTAAGTGCAGCAAAAAACGGCAATAAACTCGTCGCAAACACCACGAAAGGGACGCCTCCTGACAATGATGAATGTCTGGCCTTTTTTCTGGAATTTCATACTTTCTTTGGCCTTTTTCACAGCAATATGTTTAATGGATTAGTGAAATATTCACAATTTATGATTGACCGGTGATTTCAATTCCCTCATCGTTTTGTATTTAGGCTAAAGGAATTGGCGAAGCTCAGTTCGACAAGCGAGCACACGAAGATTCCTGAAGTGATGGACCATAAATGCCACGTGAAACTGAGTGAAATCGCATTAGCACTGCTGAAGATCGCCTCCTACGACTTGACGACGATGTCGTGTCTCGGTTTGCAGAAGTGCGTTTTTGCCATCATTCATTAGCACAGCGTTTCACCTTACCAAGAAAATTACAACCTGTGTCACGGAGAAAGAACACTGGAAGCGATGAAAGCGCAGTATTAAACAGTGAATGTGTAGATGCAGTAGTACGTAGAAAAGTCCCTTGTTAAAGCAACACATAATTTTTCAGCTTTCTAAATTTCATCACCTATGTGTTCAGATACTTCACGACCATCATGCCTGTGACCGACTGGTCCATCGAGTCGAATCGGTCTGCCCTGGGTATTATCCTGAAACGTCTCGATAAAACAATAGCCAAGATAGCTAAGAAACAAAGTATTCGACGTCGAGTGAATTGGGCAGCACTGGCTAGTTGGATTAAAGGGATTTGTGATACGTTATCTGTCTTTCCCTACATGGCACATCTCAATCCCTTGAAGGTGCTTTCTTATTCGCTTGTCTCCTCTCTGACGGTTTCATTACTTCTTCGTGTTGGGTCACTGATTCTTTCCTTCTTTAGTCGACCACCCAACTTTGCCTACGAATCATCGCTGGTGATACATTTCATGAAGAAGGTACACCGGCCACCCATACTACGACGGTACTGCACTCGTCACCACCACCGCCAATCTTTTGTAGCGCTGTTCTAAGGATGACAACTATTCTCATGCAAGCTTTAGGACAGGTTGGTGATATTCTATTGATTCTTTCTGAAATTACGCACTTTTGGTTTCCGAAAGGGAACATCCTGTAAAGACCGGCCCCAGGAGAAAACTGATGCATAAGGGTGCTTCGTAGAGATGACTGAGCTGCGGAGTGAACTGAAAGTGGGAAGGAGAGCAAGAGAATTCATCGGAATTTTGAAGTGATGACCTCAACCTATGAGGACCTCAACCTAAAGTAACGTTGGGTGTGGTACTATGGTGAGGCAGGACGATTAAAGAAGACAAAACGCGCGAAGGAGCACGCTGTTGAGAGAGCACGCCGATCTCCTCAAAAATGGCGGGGGACGGAGGCCTTGCAACGGGGGTCAACGGTTGCAGGCTCTTAAAGATTAGCGCCCTAACCGCGCAATTCTTGCGACGAAGCCGAAGTAGGAGTAATCTATGAAGGCACGGACCCCACAATTTTCCTCGCGATATGTTTCCTACTAGTCGGGCCGCGAGTTTGCCTTTGTAGGCTCATACCATACATTTTTAAGCCCATTTCGTACCATTCAAGGCCTATCTTCCATTTAACTCCAAGCTAGGTCTTCGTTTTGCAGTCTTGGTGGGGCTCGAAGAGAGGAGTCGTATATTCGGAAGTTGAAGGGGTCGTGGTTGCCGGGAAACGGGGTTGGTATTTGACGGTATTTTACTATTTTGGTAAAACTCCTCGAAAGAGGCGAAAGTGGATATTATATAGACATGCCTTTTCTTGAGCCATGTTCACCTTCAAGCTCACCGAGATGGTTATGTATAGTAGTAGCTTGATCTGAGACGTAATCGTACTCACTCTGCCCTGTTAAAATCCAATCCGCAATACCTTAATGCTTGAACTCCTTTGTGATAATCCTCATCGGAACCTGAATAAATGACGTCGGATGTATGGATGATGTCAAATGAAAGCGTGATCATCGCTGGAAGACGGGCTTCTGTTCCAATTCTCCCGTTTCCTACATATTTGCCTTCATGTTGGAGGTCAAGTGTCAGTAGGAGAGCTAGTTAGGGCCTGTCGCAGTTTGAGAGTCAAACTGTGATATTTCTTGACTACACAACGGTTATTAACAGTACACTCAACGCTACCGTATTTCAGGCGTCATTCTCGTTAGAAATGGTTTCTGGCGTGGAGGGTTTAGGAGCGGCATCTGATCGAATCGAAGCGGTGCTCTGCCATCTGCTCATCCCGCTTTTTCTCCGCACTGCAACGAACCCAAAGGGTACGATCTTTCATTTTGAAGACCCGATTATGAACGAGATAGAAGCAGAATTGGGCTGGACATTCAGCTTTTCTGTTCCGCAGTTTTTTTTTTGGATTTTCTACCACTTTACGCTAAAAAGGATTCCTAGCCATATGTAGTTTTTACTTGATTCATAACGAGTGTAACATTGAATTATAAATTGAAGACGGGGCTGATATAGCGGCATCAGCAACCGCGATCCATCAAAGCACGGTTGTTTAAGCGAAGGTAACAGTTTGGAAGGCTTCAGCTTCGAGGCCTTGTTTGTGAATGGAGAAGGGTTGCAACAAAAGTATGCCTCTTTGTGCCAAAGAGGACACAACAACTCTCACAACTTGTATCTTTGCGGGTCATGCCTCACAAAAACGGTGGGGATTTGTCCGGTTAAATAATCGTGGAATGTGCTCATAAGCTTTCCTCAAAATATTTTCGAACGCTGCAGCGGTTGCTTGTCTTAATCATGCTTTTAAATGCAAAATTCGATGCAGAACGCATTTCTATGTGTTATAAATTTTTGTCCATCAGACATGACTATTATCTCCATCAGGCATGATTAGGATATTGAACATAGCATAAATTTGCTGCTGCCACACATATTACCTGTTGAGTCTGAAACAAAAAAAGTGTCACAATTTTTCTTTGACAGCTTGAAGACCCATTTCATTCTTTTCTTGTATTCTCCCATCTGCAAGGGTGTCGTTTCACACTGAGTTCATTTCATTTTTCAATCAAGACGTATCTTTTGCAGAGGCATCGATCATTCAAGGAAAAGATCTGGCTTTTTGCTTGTCGTTGATGCAGCATGCTATATCACCACCGGTTGGGAAGCACAGTACCGCTCCGATGGCGAACACCTCCACTCTGGCCACGTCGTTCATCAGAAGCGCTCAGCATGGTTGGTTTCACTGAATTGGGGGATCGGAGTCGATTTCTAAAGAACTCTGGCAATGTTTGACGCATTTTTTTTTCTACAACTTCCGAGTGTACAAATGCTGCTTTAGCGTGGAGTCTAATAGTTACAAATTTGAACCTGAGATTCGATTCTACGTGCTCATGTCCGGCGCAAAAATTCATGAACAAAAGAAATTGCAAGAACGGGTTTTGACTGTTTAACGTCAATATTCATCGCATTCTTTTATTTGAAACGGGCCGTGAAAAGCAATGCAAAAATCTCGACCCTGGCAGGACTCGAACCTGCAATCTTCGGATCCGAAGTCCGACGCCTTATCCATTAGGCCACAAGGCCACATCAGCTGTTGACATTCGGTGGCACTTGTTCCCAAGACCACAGAAAACAAAAACTTAACCTAATCATAAGACGTCTCAGCTGTGTTTGCTGTACTGAATGCTCCGAGTAACAAGTTACTGAAACATCTGTTCAAAGAACTGAAAAATTCTAAAATCGGAATTGAAAACTGAACAGTCGTAATAACTGCGAAAAGGCGGAAAGAGTGTGCAGTGAAGGAGGTGCGCAATCTAGCACAGTTACTTAGCTGGTTTGTTAGATCTGTATCTTCATCTGTGACAACAACTCACTTCCCCCGACGTCGTCTCAGCGCTTAGACGACGTTCTAGCTGACCATAAGTCTCTTTGTGCATGATAAGGGCTCAAGCGGGCTCACAAAATGGGACGTATCTTTCGTTGTTCGCTGTTTCGTTGGGAAATGTTCAGTAAATCTTAGTTTAATTTATGCTCACGCATTGACTTATGCTTGAGCCTAGGGTTGAGCTGAGGTTTAGGCTTCCCAAAAGCACAACAGAGTCCAAATCAGAGGTATCCTAATTGGAGGTGACCTTACTTGACGGAGAACTGATATACTCCTGCTCCTATTGACCCTTACCTAATCATCAATTTCCATCATACGTAAACCCATTAGAGAAGATGGGCAGTACGAACTTTAGATATTGGCAGAAAAACGATGATTACGCTGAATTTTTAATAATATTGGACATTATGCTTCATACATGTTTCAGATATATCGGGAAGGCAAGGCTCAGTATCCGTCACTGATCGTGGGCATTCAGCAACTGTATCTACCTTACGTATTGTAAGGGACAGCGTTTCGCAGTGCATATACCTAGGTAAGTTGTACTTTCAGAATTTTCATTCTTTTTTGAGTATATAGTGTTGAACCATTCTTCAAAAGAACCTTCCCCGAGGATTTTTTTCTGGTGTGGCATTCTTTGCAAGTTCCATTTCGAAGTACGGATCGTACCGTCATGCAGTAATTTTTTCTTTTTAGCTCTGAAGGTGATGATGCTTTGTTTTGGGAAGCTTTTGACGCCAATGTGGCCGCGAGTCGCTCGCCTTGTCAAAGGTCTGTTTTTCGTGTTTTCTCTTTGCTCCAAAAAGCTGGTAACCGATCAGACTCTCCCGTTAAGGTCGCTCGTCACTTGGTCTCAAGGTGCGGCTATTATGCCAGATTGTAACAAATAGGTCTCCGATAGACTGTAAGATTCCAAATGAGTATCCTTTTGCGTATTACCCGAAGAACTCTTCACTTTCTGCCTTGTTGCACCAATACTTTCTTGGGTGACGTTTTAAGATGAGTCAGAAACTACACCACGCTTGGTCTTTTTTTACTTAGCCTCGCTGAGCAATGACCTTCCCAGCTTCTTTCGCGTTATGTACTTTACAATCTCTTGTTTGGAAACTACTTCAGCTTTGAAGAAGCACTTATACGAAGATATATTGCGTTCCCAAGCAACAAAATGGATCACAGAAAGTCTTTCAAGGCCCATATTACGTGTCCACATACTAATAGCTATAGGGACGCTTCTTCAGAACAATGTGTCGGTCGTCCTCCTGCAGTTGGCCAGCTCTTTGACTGTGCTCAAACCTTCGGTACCAGGTTCATATTCGGCGAAACGTTTTTGAGCCGTTCTGTTCCCAACCGTGCCCTAACCTCATTTTCGAATTCGCCGAGCAGCTTCCCTATTCATTGGTTTTAAACTACACTCGCACTCACACAGTAGCAATGATGTGTTCGGCTCTATTCTCAGAGAAATACGCAATTCTCATACTTGTATCGAAATGTGCGGATGATTACGGGCTTTCGAATCTCATTAAAATTATCGGAATTATTAACCCATTCGCGATAATGGCAACCGCTGGTGGCTGACGCGAAGATGCTCACTCGGGACAATGGAATCCACCGGTGGTTCTCACAGAAGTTGCAGCAAAAATCGTTGATTTCCACTACTTCACCCTACTTCAAGAATGGGTCGCGAGGGGCAATGATAGCCATCGGTGGATGCCGTTTTGCGATCGTCTCAAACGGAGCTGGTCCGAACGGGCACTTTGATAAAAGCCTGTATCTTTCCTGTTCCGTTTTTCCTAGATTGAAGCGGCCTTTTCTCATTTGTTCTAGCTGTTACATGTGGTTGCAAATGTAAACTACAAAGTAACCTGACCGGGAAGAATGACTTCCATAATCATTCAGTCAATGCACCCCTTGGACAAGTCTTCAACAATTTGTTCAAATAAGTTAATGTATTCTCGCGCTTCTCGCCGACGGCCCTTATGACGCTAGTATCAAGCTTTTTGTTTCGTCAAACGAATGTGATAATCCTTATCAGCGTATCAGTCTGCCTCGACAGATAAATGCCCACTTAAATTCAACAAGAAGAAAAATTTTTCAGGGGAATCCACCCAAATCATTGCAAACTGGAGCAGGAAGAGGTAAATAGTGCCAGAAAGCTCGGGTGAAAGTTTACGATGGAAAGTTTGTGGTCAACCTACCTAATATATAGCATTTTTCTGTCTACAAGCGATTGCTTGGTATTTGCCCATTTCTTCTCGACCGTGGATGAGCGGCTAAGGGAAAATCGTTTGAATGTGTTTATCCCAATGACCTGTTGAGCCAGCACCATGCTTGTTGGTAAAGCATTACGCAGACAGATTGAAAGACACATCTGCTAAAAGTGAAATGCCCTTTCAATCCGAAACCGAGCAATGCCGCTATATTAAAGGCAAAGGTCGCGCTCAGCCGCTCTTCCGAGGTATTTTTGGTGTCAGGAGGTCGTATGTGAATAGCTGCACACATTGCAGCAATCTCCTACCGCGGAATGCGCCGTTAGGCCCCCAGCGACTTCGATTTCAATCTAAGGCCGCCCGGCCAATCCAGCACCGCCCCCCTCCGGAAATGATGCGTGGCCGGCATAACGTGTGAAATCACTTGGGTTGAGTGCCGTATCAACCGATAGAATGGTTGGCATATTCGGAAACTCGTTTGGACGTGCTCTCTTCCAGCCCAGCTTCCTTCACTGCTGGTGGGGAAGGGGCTTCCGTTTACGGCCTTGTCGATGGTCTCTTTTCGTTTTTTCCCTACTGTCATTCCATTGGGCATCTCTAAACTCAGTTCCAGTCGCCATGATCGCCCACATTGAGCCTGACTTTTGCCTTTAATACAGCTCGCTAATGTAGTCAACTAAACTAGTGGGTGGAGCGGTTTTGGGCGTGAAGCTTTTCGACTTACAAGCCTAGTGCGCTGCAAGTATGAACATCATCTTCGCAGCCACATTTCGCTGCCTCGGCTGCTTGGCTACTGATTTCGGGAAGCAAATACTTTCCCGGTGTGCAGGGTTTGACCGTAACCACTTCCTTCAACATGAGTTGTTGAATTCACGCGATTGTGTCAAAACTGCCTCAGAATAATTTCAAGAGAAAAATTTCTAGCTTTTTTTGTTCAGTATACTATACATGGCTGAGTAAAAATTATACTTTCAGATCTGATTTCAAAGAAGCAAGGCGGTCAAAGTGCATGTCAATTCATCGATTTCATTCTTCACGCCGAGCTACCCATCGCTCTTCTTATTCTGCCTGTCATACAAAACAGGGTTCGTCAATCGTTGAATAATCACTGCTAAAATTCGTCAAAACTGAAAACCACCAAACGTTCTTCACTTGAACGTCAACTCGCCATTTCAAACGGTTACCTTGTGCAAGGTTTCCCAGAGGAAGTGTTGTAGTGACAGGTGGCTGCTGGGCACTTACTCCACAAGCGGTCTGGAGTTCAAATTCCGGATTGAATATTACCCACGCTAAAGAAGGCTTCCGCAACAGTCGCTTATTAGGTGCCTTATTTTCGTGAAAGATAAAAACACTGACTTCAATCAGGCTAGCCCTTGCAACTCACTGTATAAGCCAGTTTGAATTCATTTATCGATGCGAATGGGAATTGGTCTGCGTTGGATGTTTCACGCCCAAGACACCCAAGACACTTTTCTGATTATTTACATGCCTTTCATAACCATTGTATCAGATACCCAGCTTCCATCATTTCTGACCCAAGCAACTTCGAAACTTCTCGCAAAGCGAAAGTTTCAGCAAGGTCGATGTGGGCGTGGCGTACAAAAGTCGCACCTCATCTTACCAGCCGTGGAGATTCGTTCACACGTGAATCGGCTTTTGCGATTGTTTTGGGACCACAGGGATTATTTAAAGTTGATTCACGACGTAAATCGTGATCGTGAACGAATCTCCACGACTGGTAAGAGGAGGTGCGACTTCTGTACTCCACGCCCACTCCGAATCTGCTGATTGTGAGGCTGTTGATTTGAATATATTGAATTTTGCCATCTAGGACCCCATTGGCACCGGTTTGAGTTTTGTAAATGTTTCAGGTAAAGCAGAAACCTTCCTGTGAACAAGACGCAATATGGCAAGCGGAGATTCTGGAGAAGATGGAGTCAAAAAACTACTACACCAGTTCCATAGGAGCAATGTTACATAAGTGAGTACTTACCTATCAAACTAAACTCAGTAACTTGTCAGATTTGATCCGTTCGGAATATCTCTGGCCATGCCTTGATGATTTCATCGCTTCTGAGCCTGTTAGTTTCCTCATAGAATAACTGATCAAACACAATAGGAAAAGGGCATGTAATCTGCAGAGTCGCTAGTTTTATTTCTGTAGTTCTCCCATTTCAATACATTTGTGTCCTTCCGTTCCAGGTGCCAAATTGAACTGACACAACTGAAAGACGATCTGGCATGTCGGCCGCTGGATTTGCCGAGATCGTACACACCGACGGCCACTGATCCACACTCGGACTCTTCAGCTGCATCTGTTCCGGCACGAAAAGATCGCAGGGCGAGCACGCGAAAGCATGCTCCAATCAAAGTGAGCTTGTAATTGTGATAATGGAGACCTCCTATCAATAAATGAAGCGTTTCAAGGAAACCGACGAAGGGACAATTTTCGAAGATATCGAAGATGAGGGCACTGAGTCATCTCAACCGTCGAGCAGCAGAGTTACAAAGAGCCCTAGTGTGCCACTTAATAGGGTTAGTTGGTTCTTCTTTCGCAATAAATAATTATATTCAATGTATTAATCAAATTGCACCATTTGTTTTCTGCCTATTTTCTGTGGTTTTTTTCACGTGTTTCAATTTCTAATTTTGTCTTCGAAGGGGATGAAGCTGGCGTTAGCCCGTCTGGGACGCCCACGGTAGCGCTCACAAATTTTAGTAGGTTGATGGCCTTTTAGAGGTTTTGCCACATTGTGAGTAATCTTTACCCTCAGTAAAACCAGGGTAGATTGGTGGCACATTCCCCGATTAGTTAGCAGTTTAGCACTTGACCAATCCACGGAAGAATAGCCCAGTTCACGACCGTAGGAAAGTGCCAATTTTGCGAAACAAAACGATAACGGCGCAAGGATATTGAATTGTAAGAACTAACACCCTGTGCTCACCGTTGCAGTATTTCTGTGTCACTCGCCTGCTATACTGTTTCGTCTGGCTTGGGCGCTCAGTGCCTTTGAGTCCATATTTCTTCTCGCCAACTTTCAGAAAAAAGAGCCTCTTGAATAATTGTTTTTTTTTACGGTCAATAATTGAGGAGTCAATTAACACCAGCAGCAAACAGCCAGTTTCAGGTGGCCACATCACCAAGAACGCGATCCGGAAGTGGTTTCGGAATGTGGCGAAGCATCCGACGGAAGTCTCGTCACATCTCCACAGAAAGTGAGAGTGATGGCGATCGAAGCGTTGAACTGGTGGAAACACAGAGACGGGATGATCCGAACGTGGTAACAATTTTTCTCTATCCCTTTAGACGTGTGGTAGCGTGTGAGTAATTCTCTCAGAATTTTCAGCCAAATCGCACGCCTGTTCGTCGCCTCACAGAAGCGTTTATACTCCCATTACACGAGACACTCGATACCAATCGGCAGCGATGTGAGCTATTTTGTGCTTTTCGAAGAAATTTTTTAGAAGTGAAGGTGCGGGAAGAGTGACTGTGAGGGCGTGGTGGCTGTAGTTACGAACTAACCTAGCGTGGTGCAGATAGACGTGACAATAAGGCAACTTTGGGGAATTTTGGGGACAAAGGAATATTGAAAAACAGGAACGACCCCTCCATTCCCCTCCCGCAAATGTTGAAAAATCAATCTTACATGGTCGATCTCTGCCACCTGCGATGCTACGCTTGTTGACCCTTTGAACACACAAATACCAATTTCCTGGTCACTGGTGATGAACTGCAAACTATCCATTATGAGCAGCAAACAGTGCAGCAAGCCGGAAAAAAAATTGATCCCTTCTCTCGGACGAGGAGCTTTTTAGCTTATTACCCCAGATCGAAATCGTTGATGCATTCAATTTTTTCACATACTAGACACATGCATTCCCAGACCTTGTTCCAGTCCTTCTTGCACAAGCCGTGAATGTAACGCATGCGTGGACTGCTCAACGACCATATCCGCGTTTCGTAGTACCAAACAATTTTCTCGCATCATGAAATTAGTCTCGGTAGTAATGTGCTCTGTCAAACTCAAGCGGTACGGCAGACCGGGCAGGTGATCGCAGCTGATACACCACTTCCACTCCGTAAATCTTATCTTCTGATTTATGACATTCCTTGATTCTATGTAAAAATTTAGATGTGTCCTTCTCAACACCGAAGAAACGAAACGGCCGAAACGATGACGATGTGTTCCAGATCACCGAACAACATCAACTAGTCTAGAGCTCTATATCGATTATTTTCTTTCGTTGTATCTGTTGAAATTCTTTTAGAGTACTGTTAGAATGGTTAGGTAGGTGTATGTGTAAACGATAATTGCCAGTGATTTACTACGGGTTAACGCATTTATCTCTATGGACGTCTAACGCCTATTACTCAATTGTTGTTAACTGCATTTAATTTGGTAACTGCAAATGTCTTTATGAAAGAGCATCCTTACTATAATTGATATATTATTACTGTACAAATGTCAGTGTGACGAGACCAGCGGTTACGTTGATATTCGTTGTTGTTTTACTGCTGCTACTGCTGCTGTTGCATTTCACGGAAACACTCAAATACTCCTTTTCACGTTTGGCCGGGTTACATAGCTAATACATTTTAATTATCCACATATGTATGTCACACAGGTGTTTGTCTCAACTTTTGAGAACAGAATACAATAAATTTCTATCGACTTATATGTTTGTTTTCTGCGAACGTCTGACCGCAAAAACCGTTTTAAATTGAGTACTGAAGAGAATTATGTAGAGTGTTTGATAAGTTCGTAGATAGAGAGGTCTGCGCACAGAGGCAGCTGAAAAAGTTGTGTGAAAGTTTCATCTGTGGAAGTGTATGTGAAGTTTGTAGAAGGTCAAACGACGAAAAGGCTAATGTTATGAGTAATGAAAATGTTGGTGTACAGAAAGTGCAGCCTCACAGCGTTTTCCAGAGGCTCTTCAACGATGTGAACAGAGTTGACAACGAAGTGTGATGTTGCCGCAGAAGGTGTGCACTCCTTGATTGCTATCCTCGTGTCTACGTTAGTGAAAGCAAATCGAAGCTTTTGTGCGTTGAAGATGTTTGAACGATCTTCTCGCGTAAGCAAAACAGGGAATATTACATGTTGTTGGGTTGGCAGCTAGTCGAGCAGTGGATTGGAAGGATAAAAGAAGGAGAAGCCATTTTGAGAAGAATTCGTTTTGAGATTCCTAAGATTTGCGAGTGTTACCTCGGTAGTCCTACAGATGATGAAGCTTTATTCAGGGCACTTGAACTGAACCAAACTCAAGTCATGTGCTCATATAAGGGAGATGTTTTCGAGTAAACTCGAAAACAAGTGATACTAGAAAAGATCATTTATTGTTCATCCATAACAGCGAGCCAGAGGCGTCTCTTGGCGTTATTTCTCTTTGCTGCACTAAACTATTATATTATTACTCATGTAAAATTAAGTTTACGGAGACTGTTGCCTATACCTTGAAAAATGCAAGACGAGTGTTGGTGGTGACTGCTTACTTTTGGGCCCAGTTCTTCAAAAGACCAGTGCTCGTCGCCCCTTTTAGCATCACTCAAAGAACTGATCAGGAAAGGACCCTGGGTTGAATGTCCTATCAGTAGTTTCTTAATCATGGGATGTATTACGTTTGAAATTAAGATTTGAACTACCCCACAGCCAAAATTCGAAATTTATTTTCTCTTTATTTACTCTGAGATCCCTGTCATACTGGCGATCAAAGCCAACAGCAATATGCCACTCTTCAGGCAAAAGGTTGGTAGCATTTTTGTAGGCAGCAGGAGGCTTTCATTCAGAAAACGTTCAAAGTCGGAGTTGTGGTCCTTTCCGTTATCAAGCTTTTTGTTCTCCAGGTGATGAGCAAGCGAGCACGAAAGATGTATGGACAGGTTTGGTGAATGTGACAGATGGGCAACCGTAGCCCAACCTGGCTTGACAGGTAATACCCAGGCGGTGAAGGGACCTGGCGCGGCAAAAAAAAAACTTGAAGAGGACATGACTTTCTTGAAATCTTACATGTTCTAGTGTTTCAGTAGATTTGGACTGTGGTTGACGTCCGCTCCACAAAATACCAAAGTTACATCACAGGACGGGAACTGCTTCTTTCAAGATATGAGAGGCGCACCTCCGTGCTTGAAAGGTTATCACATCTTTCGAAGAAGACCTTTTGAACAGCTGTAAAAAAGATTCAGGAACTACAAATATTTCTTTATCAAACCAGTGTCAAAAGTTTCGCTATCGTTCCCTTTTCTGGAAAATGTCCCGTTTGCACCTTTTTCGTGCGAGTTTTTTGAGCTTTCAGTAATCACAAATCTCTTCAAAAATCTATTCGGGAGGAGCGCAGAGATTTTCGAACGACAACGACATCACCGCTTCCTAATGTGCTCCGGAAGTCTCTTAAGCAAGCTTTCTCAGAAAAATCTAGCCTCTGGAAAACTTTTATTTGCAGCCTCAAGAAGTCAATTCTTCCACAGCACTGCACTTCGCTGTTCTTCGTTTGTTCCAAATACCCTCGGACCCCCTCTCCACACTCTTTCATCCACCAAGACGCTACTAAGCAATTTCGGCTGCGGGTCATCTTGGTTGCGACCCACTCCTCCAGTTGATGACCAAAATCGAGCACCTACAATCCCTACGTTCGAGAACAATGCGAATAGACGGTTGACCCCGGCCCGCCCCCCCCTTCAAGTACGAAGTTTTGCGCTGCGTGGTACTTTTTCCTTCGACCCTATACAACAAGCTTGGTAGTGGTAAGTGGTTTTCTCGCATCCTGTGCATACATTTACATCTCCATGTGCATTTCCCATGACCCCAGCAGAGATGCTAGCATTTGACATAAACCATTCTTCTCAAACTTTTCTTCCTTGTGCACTGTTCTAGAATACAGTCTGAACCTTCATGAACAAATAGGATATTCAACAACAAAAAGTTCAAAATAAAAAAATCTCACAACGAGAACATTGGATGAAAAAGAAGTTATGACGGCCCATGCTTTGCAGGCAGCACGTATGGAGTCGCGAGTGAGAAGTAGATGTTAGGTGCTATAGTGTGAGCAGTGATCCTTCTAAACATTGCTCTGAACGGCAGAGAAACAAAATATCTAACGGCTGTATGAGGTTTGCAGCACTTGTTGGGAATTTCAGCATTTTCAGGTGTTTTCGTGGGCGTCAATACGAGTGAAAACCGTCATAATCCTTGAAAGGAGCTTATGAGCCCATCAGGAGTGAGGAAACTGTTGGAGACTCTACAGCCGCCACGCAGGATCACATCCACTCTAAATTGCTCACTCATATGAGTCGCGCTCACTAGGACCACCTAATTCGGAGAAGGTAAAGTTCCTTGCCGAAAGTTCACTCGGGGTTTCTATTAAATTGCGTTGAGAAAACAGTACCATGAAAAACCCATTCTATTGAAAACCCACATTACCACGAAGAGCTTTTAGCCTTGGTGGCCGTCAGCAAACCCGGAAAATAGCACAGTAAAGAAGTGCGTCGCTGCAGAAATTGCACGATTCTCTCGATTCTTTCTGAACCTCTCAAAGCAAGCTATCAAAATGGATCAATGATCGATCTTACCTTCTCTCAATTCTTTCACAAACTTTTCCTCTTAGTGATATACGTCCTTTCCTGAAAACCCTCCTAAATTAGCACAATCTCAGCTACATAATTCCCTTTACCCAATTCTGCATTCTTTCTGAATTCTTAAATCCATTACGTCCTAAATTGAGAACTTCCACCGACAATTTTTCTTTAATCCTCCGAGTTATGTGGTCTATGTCGTCGGATGATGTGCAGTGTAACTTCCTACTCGAAGTGTCGATGTCAGCTCCATTCGCAATCGCCGCCAATGTTCGTAGAGCAATTAAGCGATCCGTAGGGCTTGAGGTTGTTGCATAGCCAGCATGATGACAGATTTCCACAAAGAGAAGGACGATTCGTTTTATCCAGCTCATCTTCCTTTTCAGTTTGTCTCAATTCCAGAATGTGTATTTTGTCAGAGTGAAACCATAAATGGAATTCATGGATGACGAAGAACTATTTGCTCTAGTGCACGACCGATAGAATGCAATCGCTTTTCCGCTTGTAATGGAAACTCATAATCTCACCGTTATGTTTCAATATGCTGAAAGAAGCTGAACTCGTGTATGCTCCTTGTATACCTCCGCATCACCGAATAAGAAGAATCCAATTGTGCTCAGGACGATTCTTCAGCCTGCCACCTTGGGTCGAACTCGTTATCATCGATGACCTGTCTTCTTCGCATTCGATTTGGAGATTGTCGTGTATGACAGCTTGTTAAATGGATGAAAAACTGTCTATCAGCTTCTGCTTCTATTCTGGTTGGCGCACGCTCCATGTCCCAAGAACCAGAGTTCTTCATTGAGCGCGATACCACAAAATTTGGGGAGTACCTGCTTAGCGTACGCACACAGACAAATGGTTTAGTAGATACCTTGACCACTTGTACCCGACCGAAAATGTTAACATTAATGTTAAAGTACGCATAAAATGCAAAAACACCACTCATTTCGAGACAATCTAGTAGCCTTACAGGGTTGCAGAGAAGATAATCACACAGCGCAAAAACTTTGTCTCCAGTGGGACCAGAACCTCCGGCTCGTTCCTGCGGATTATAGTGCCTACCTCTGTGCCATGTCGCTGATGGAAAGCAACACTCTTCTGGCTGTGTGTAAATGATGCGCTCACTTTTCAACGTGTAACCGCACATTCGAAAGAACGCTCAGAGAATCGATTGGGAGATCTGAAAAGGAAATTCGGATCAACGCCTTTAACTATATCATAGGCCTTACTTGTTATGGCCACTTCTACCTAGAATCCTTTCATGGTGATTTAGGCAACATGTTCAGGTCAGCTTCATGGGATACAGCGGTCGATGATGAAAGTGTGGACGCCGATTCAACTGAAATATGAAAGAAAACAAAAGGAAATGCCGATGAAAACTTAAACGAAATCCCCTTTTTTTTTAAAGATGAGGAAGAGGCATGTCTGGACGAGTTTCCTGAACTCGCAGGCTTAACGTGTTCTGGCATGTCACCAGAACCTCCCTATGTAATTTCACCTAACCACACATCTCACCACCTCACAAACTCCTTGGGCACATAAATGCCACTCCAATGATACCATAGGCGCGGCCTCGTTTGAGAGTGAGAGACACGCCCAGAATCCAACACAATAAACATTTTACCACTGTATTCCCCTGAACACCACCGATATCCAAAAAGTCCTACACATTTTCTGGTGCATCGGCCGGGAAACGAACTAGTGCAGGTACGAATAAAGCGTTAGCACTGTTCGTATCACTTCATTTCACTTATAATTTTTGAGAATTAATTCCACTTTCATTATATAATCGAATTAATCACATTAAACTTAGTGCAGGACTTATAATCTCTAAATGTACTCATAAATTCTTAGAACTTCTTCCAAAAAGAGCGAAGTAGAATCAAAATGTCCTTACCATTCCTAAAAAAGGCTATAAATAGTGGTGCCGCGTCCGTTTCAGAAACATTGAAAAAGTAAGAGGGACAAGGCCAAAAAATCACCTACACAGATGATGATACCGAAAGGTTTGAATCACGCACAGCAAATTTAGCCCGACTTAACATCTGCTCAGCGCAAATAAAAAGGGATATGGGGAGGGGTATGCTCCAAAGCAAAGCCGACCTTTTAGAAGAATTTTGCCTATCCATTAAATCAAGAGCAGAGCAAAAAGAAGTCTTTGCTGAGGTAGAGGAACTAGATAAAGAAGTGCAGCACTCTAGACTGCTGAGGGACTCTGAACCGTTTATTTGTAACATCGGATGTCAGATCGGTGAGACACAAATAGATTTCAATAGAGTACAGCGCAAGCTCAAGATCCCAATTGAAGGTAGCAACACATCTGCTTCGCAACAATGTGAAGAAAACGGAGAAGTTAGCCCTGACCCCCCAGCGACCGATTTATCAATCAATGTAGCAAAGAAATGCCGAGTAATTAAGGCGCCTCCCATATCATTACCAAAGTTTCACGGAAACCAAGAAGAATTCTCGGAGTTCTGGGCGATTTCCGGAACACTCGTGCACAATAGCAATGAAATCAGCCGAATAGAGAAGATTGTCCTTTTTGAGGAGTCTCGAAGGACCGGCGGGAAAAGTCATAAGAGGCATACTATCGGTACCCAAAGATTACCCTTGGATGGTAGAAACCATAAAGAAAAGTACGGCAATAAGCCAGCCATTAAATCCAAAATAGTTCAGAAACTTTTTGAACTAAAACCAGCATCTAAGAAGGCGGACAGCTGCCAAGAATGCTATGATACGGTCAAAACTCTCGTTAACCGAATGGTATCCGCGGGGTACGACATCAGGAATACTTGTGGCCCAATGTGGTCCGAGACCATTCTGAAAAAATTCCCATACGAGATCGTCAAGAACATTCTTGCAAAGCATCAGGAGACTGATACTATGGAAATCGAAAGTTTTCTAGAGGCCTTGGACAGAGAAATTACTGCCAAGGCATACGTTGAATCACGCCTTGGTGACACTCACCCAGCCAGGGAGAATAACCTTGGCATGCAACGTCCTGTCCACCAAACAAAATGCATATTTTGTAACAGGATCAACCACACCGCTCTTTACTGTAGATCAGGGACCGACTGCCAAATGCGTCGAGAAATTTTTGGAAGAAAATAAATGTTGCTGGAGATGTTTCATGAACAACGACTCCAGCAGCAATTGCAGTAAACCAAACTAATATTTGTGGAGGCACACACCATTCGTCGGTGTGTGCGAGACGGGAAGGGCCTGGATATCTTACTTCTAGTGCAAACCCACCGCACACATCCAATCGTTGGGCAAGAAATGAGAATATTTCGAGCAACCCAGCCAGCCGACTATTTCCAAGATCAACTCCGGTAGCAAACAAAAACGTACACATCGGTAATGATGCGAGACGTAACCGACCAAATCCCATTTAACCGCTCAGCTTTAACCAGAACATCGAAGATGGTTGCACTAGCGCTCATTCCAATAAACAGCTCGAACAGCTAGTACTAATGACAGCTGGAGGAAACGTCTGGAATCGTCAAGAAAATTGTTTTGAAAAACACTGTTCTTCTTCGATACGGGCGCGCAAAAGACTGTAATCGAAGAGGCACTGGCCGATCGACTAGGTCCACCTAAAATTACCACCGAAACCTGCGTAATGTCAGGCATAGAGGGACATACCGAAAACTTCGAGAGCCATTTAGTTTCTCTCAAACTATGTAGCGCACATGGGCAGGAAATTGAAATGTCTGTCAAGAAGAAACCCATTCTAACCTGTGGGTTCCAGCAGTGAAACTCACTAAGGTCGACCTAGAGTTCTAACAAACTCGCGAAATATTCATTGCCAATCCTAAAGTAAGAGGCGAACGTCAAGTACGACATATTTTGTTGGGGCTTGACCGCTATTACGATCTTGTCATTTCGAATACGTCTGATACACGAATTCCTTCCGGAATCCACGTCGCAAAAACAGTCTTCGCACCGACATTGTATGGACGTGGGGTAATAGAGTCGACCGATATCATGAACGTTTCACATGCTATAACATCTATATTCGAACCATCAGACAACATGGTGAAAACTTTCAAAGAATGTTCGAATTGGAAGGCTTGGGCATTGAAGCAGTCGAAAAAAGGAAGAGGAGAGCACGCTCATGTACTTCCAAGAGTACTCTAAGAAAATAACCTTCACAAATGGTTGCATCACGGCGCCCTTTCCCCTTAAGGATAATATAGTTGAGCTGAACGGCAACTATGCGATCGCGATCAGAAGGTTAGCCGCGTTGCCAAAACACCTTCTGGTAAATAATAGCCAGCAGAAGGGGAACCACCAGATACTCAACGAGTACGAAAACCACGGGGTCATTGAAGGAGTGCAAGATTCCGAAGCCAATAGCGTAGGCACTTAGTATATGCCGCATCCAGGGGTCTGACGAGAAGGCCAGAAAACATCTCATAGGGAAGTTTTTGATGCTTTTTCAAAAAAGAAAGGAGAATTCTCCCTGAATGACACGATTTGTAAGGGCGAATCGTTTGTCAACAAAATCCACAGCATTCTGATCGCAAACAGATCGAGTAATCTGATCACCGTGGCTTGCCTCGTGATCAGGATCATTAAATGGTTTTTCAATTATTACCAAAGCGATCAAGTGCTATCAGGGCACCTAAATAATTTTGTTATGCAATTTGTTCCAAAATAACTTCACACTTTACTTTCACCCATCTCCATCTACTCATTGGAGAAGTTAATCTGAATCACATCGAATTTCACAACCGCATAGATCAACACTTTCATCAGAAAACACATGCAAAACCGGTATCGTGTTATCATATCAACTTTCGTCTATTTATTACATTTGACATTCTCAACTAATCTATTTCCACGATAATTCTACTCATTCGTACTCAAACCCCACATGCTGAGACATCCGACTCCCTACGAACACCCGCACAACCGTAGACCAAGCGCTACATCAAAGCTGGTAGAACTAGTCCGCTTCATTTAAATACTAAATCGTCAATTCAATCAGTTCATTAACTAATCTTAGTCATTTTCACACCACTGCTACTTCACGCGAGGTTAACACCGTAGATGCGACCTCTACCACCAACCAGCTGCCCACAAGAGTCAAGGGTTGCAACCATCAACACTAATCTTTCGTCATTCGCCCACAAACTACGAGTCCCGAAGCACACTGTCAGACGCCATTCATTTCTGTTGATCAACGTTAACATTGCAGTTATTACGTTCACCGCTACCACTGCACAGTATTCCTCTTCGATCTTCTCTCATTCCCTTTCGTCACCGCGGAGTGCTCCGGCATGTCACCAGAACCTCCCTATCTAATCTCACTAATCTCTTAACCACTCATCTCACCACCTCACAAACTCCTTAAGCACATAAATGCCACTCAAATGATACCATAGGCGCGGCCTCCTTTGAGACTGAAAGGCACGCCCAGAATCCAGGCAACACAATGAACATTATCCCACTGTATTCCCCTGAACACCACCGATATCCAAGAAGTCCTACACATAATGTAAGAAACATTTACTTAGATCAGCGTATTCGGATTAGCCGCTACGGGGCAACCTACTGATTGCGCACTTGAGACACGCGAGGGTCCCGTTCATATGCTCTTCGCTCAGGCTTGCTCACTCTGTGAAGCTTTCCCACCATTACGGCCGCGGACCGCAACTGTGTATTACTCAAAGGCAACTCTATCCACGGAATGAATTGTTTACCACGACTTCGTCTGCGGTCGTTGCTTGAAAGGCTGAGTTTGCGATAAAAGGGCAGCCAATGAGAAATTAACGTAGAGGGGGTCACTTATGTAGCGATAAAGGAAAAGCAAGAAACGTGACTCAAAACCAGAGGGATAAGGGCGCGTTTCAGTTCTGATCTTTTCAACTTCAACGCTCTCTTTGCTAAAGCGGCTAGAGTCAGACATCGAGAGTTAGCCAATTGGTGGGCATGCAGTTGCGCGAGGGGCGCTTATGCGGCCCCTGGACACACCCTTCGCTGCAAACTCGCGCCATATCGCACCCTCCGGGGAGGCCTGCCCTTCCACTAACAAGGGAAGGTCATTAGGCCAACCCGGCCAAATGAAATGATTTGTACATATCCATACTCGGCTTGAGGCGCTGAGCTCAAATCTCCTTTTCGTATCTGCTAAACACTTCTCTGAAAGGAGTTACGGAGGGTTTTCTTTTTTGCCCTTACTTTCCTGTGGTTTGCCTACAATCACATGTAAGCGCCGCTATAAACGTCACAAAGTTCTTTTGAATAGCTGCCAATAGCGAGCCTCGGTAGCGCAGCTGGTATCGCTCTTGCTTCCCAAGCAAGAGGTTGCGGGTTCGGTTCCAGGCGGGGTTTCCTGATTTGCTTTTTTTCAAACATAGCTGAAAAGTATTTCTGAAAGCGTTATTTCATCAACAGTCGCCAGAAGCTGCACCTATGAAGATTTCACAAGCAGGACCTCTCAAGTTCGAGCATTGCGCGCCAATGAGTACCCATGGTGCAGGTGGTGCAGGTTCCAAGCTCTTCCGTGGCGATTAGGTACCATATTCCTGTTCAAGGGATCAAACTACCCATAGAAACGGGTTTCTAACCAAACCTGAGCTTATCACCTAATTGAG
>KZ345016.1:446853-466330 GCA_002352805.1 Teladorsagia circumcincta
TTGGTGGGAAACTCCGCCCACTTTCGTGCATGCTCCGCCCGCCAGTAGCGGGTGACCCTCCACCCTCCGCTGTTCCCTACCACGTTTTTGCGAGTTTCTATGTATTCTTGGAGCTGAATTATGAGACCTTGTACGGACCGCAATCGGGCTGTTAATTTCCGTGGCAAACCCCGCACACTTTGGTGGATGCTTCGCCCATCAATGGAAGTTGACGTCCATCTCGCTCCAGCCCCTATCCACTTCTTCCCGTCTCCGGGTCTTCCTGGAACCGAGTTACGAAACTTGGTGGTAAACTCCGCCCACTTTCGCGCATGCTCCGCCCGCCAGTAGCGGCCGACCCACCTTCCTCCCACAACCCCAAACCACTTTTTTCCCGGTTTCCGGGACTTCTTTGAACCGAGTTATAGGCCTAGTTGCGAACTCCGCCCATTCCGGTGCACGCCACGCCCAGCACTGATATTTATGTTCCCCTCGTCCACTTACCTCTACTTACGTTTTTTTTCGGTCTTTAAGTCATCTAGGAGCCGAGTTATGAGATTTTGTAGGAAACGTCATTTGCTTAGGAACACACTCCGCCCATTGTAGGCGGACCTCCGCTCACTTCATGCATGCTGAAAACACCTTAGACATAACTTTCCTCCACCGAGTTTTTTTCTGCTGTTTAGGCTTTCTCCTGACCGAGTTATGAATATTTTCGTCGAGCACCGCTTTTTAGAGAACGCTCCGCCCACTGAGGGTGGGTCTCCCCAGTTCAATCTGGCTTACCAACGCACATCTATACCTACTTCTTTTCCCAGTCTCGAGGCTGTTTTGCGACTGAATTTGAAATCATGGTCCTCAGTACAACTTATTTCGATGCCCGCCACGCCCACTGTGGGCGGGGCTCCGCCTGGCTGAAGAACGTTTTGCAGTTCTAGAGACATGGCCCACCGATCCCAAACTTGACCCGGTCTCCGTAGGTTGTTGTTCACTTAGTATTGAATTTCGTGACAGACGGACAGACAGACAGACAGACAGACAGACAGACAGACAGACAGACAGACAGACAGACAGACAGACAGACAGACAGACAGACCTAGCGCATTGTATATAGTAGGGATAGTAGGGATATTAACATCAAGAGTTGATAAATTTGTAGGAAGTTATGGCTTTGGAAGTTCAAAAACTCGACCTTATCACAAATTTTCCTCGTTAATCGACCTAAATTGAACATTCTGTATTAGTTTTCATAAATCCCATTTTGGTTAGAAAGAGCTCGTCAAAAAACCTCCATATCTGCTTTCAGATCAATCATTCGTTCATTTTGAGAAAAGTAGTAAATTGAATATGTGTTACCAGATTGGTCCCCCGTCAACCGCCGGGTCCTTGCGTCCCTGTGTTATGCCTTCCGCTGTACTTCTTTCCACTCGCGACAAAGATAGAGGGGATGCGCATGCACAGAAAAAGATGTTTCATATAGTAGAGAACATCACGACAGTCTTATATGACATTGGGACGAAATCTCAGTACTTAAAGGCAAAAGTCAGGCTCGTGTTTGGGCATGAAGCTGATCGAAACTGACTATAGAAATGAGAAATGGAACAACAATGAAGAAAAAACGAAAACAAATCGTCGACAAGGCCGAAAAGGAAAGCCTCGCTCCCCCGGCAGTGAAGAAGGTCAGCATGGGAGAGGAGCACGTCCAAACGAGTTTTCCGGATATGCCAGCTATTCCTTCGTTTGATACGGTAATCATTTCAGCTGATTTCACACGTTATGCCCGTCATGAAATCTCGGAAAGTGGGCGGAGGGAGCAGGGATAGGCGGCGGGAGCGGCAAATACATGCCCTGGGGCCTTATTACGGCTCCGTTCGCGATTCTGAGCATGGCAGCGTCTTTGTCGGTGCGTAGCCATGCACAGAAACGACAAAAGGGCTTGGTTCAGTCCACTGAGCCTGACTTGTGGCTTTAAGTAGCTTGGGTCTGTTAGGGATTGGTTTTCCTTCTCAATGCTCTCCACCCTCCTCCCGCTCCTCCTCTTCCCCTTCACAACCCTCCAGCTGCTACTGCAGCATCATGTGGAATGAATGAGAGTGCCCTCAAGTAGGTGTTTATATAGCCGTTGAGGTGATATCACAATCACGCTATTGCAAAACACTGGCGGCGGAAGTCCTGCGAGCTACCCAGACTTGATAGCGGCCTGTTTATTCCATGAGCTCCCTTATCACTTCATTTTCATTTTGCGGACGGACAGACGGACATACATACATACAGTCCATATCGCAGCGTCGGGGTAGGCGTGTAAGCGGAAGTGACGTGGCCACTGCCGCACTTGATAGAAGTTGCGCGGATAAGCTGATTCCAACACAATTTGCTGGATATCAGCGAAGAATGCTGGCAGCACCTTATCAACGCAACTTCTATCAAGTGCGCAGCAGCCACGTCATTTCCGCTTACACGCCCACCTTGACTTTGGGATATGGACTTTACATACAGACACACATACAAACCGACACACCAAGTTAGCGGTTTATAAAATAGAAGGATAATTTCAGTAGTAGTAGATTGCTCCACGGAAAACACTCAAGATCAGTCAGTTCGCAGCTGGTATATACATGGCTTCACAACATTTCATAGGTTCTCCTCGTTTCTTAGTAGAATTGGTTGTAAATTGCCTTTCTCCGACTTCTAATTTTTGATGACCTTTGGTGGAGGGTAGGGCAGAATAGTTTTTTTTTTTTAAAAAGCTTTAGGGAGGGTTAAACAACATTTCATAGGTTCTCCTCGTTTCTTAGTAGAATTGGTTGTAAATTGCCTTTCTCCGACTTCTAATTTTTGATGACCTTTGGTGGAGGGTAGGGCAGAATAGTTTTTTTTTTTAAAAAGTTTTAGGGAGGGTTAAACAACTATTTCATACTCGACTTGTTAGTAGAGCTTTCCTTGAACTTCGGCCGCTCGTGTGGGGGGGGGGGTCTCATTCCAAAATTTTCCTCGACCCCTGGCTTGGCCATGCTCTGGACTCACCTTGGAGGAGAGCGAGGACTCCGGATGGGTTAGCCATCTAAAGTGTGGCAAAAGTTTGAATGTGTGAGATCACCGTAGTCATGAGTCGGTGTTTGGGTGAGAGAGCACGGACGGGAGCACCAAGTTGCCTCAGTAATTACAGGACCGAGTTGTAGTCTGTAAACGGGCGGGAGGCCGTATACGGCCTGTGCTATAACCATTCACGGCAGGACTATTGAGAATTGTTCAATTAGTACACGGCCACTTCCTCCACACGATTTTCACCCTGCGTGCAGCGCCTACATATGAGCGTTGTTTGTGGTGTGTCGTCCGTAACCCAACATAGTCCACGAGATTCCGCTACCGCGCATTGATTATGCACAGAATGACAGGCGGTGAAGAGTTTGTGTCGATTAACTGTTTAACAGATGTGTTCGGTGAAGTGTGATCGAAGTTTTGATCTTCCCTTCCTTTCATAGCCTGCGTAATCTCCTTTCAATCGTTCTTTGTTGTTACGAGAGTGGCTATCTTTTTTTGCTACACTGAAGGGAAAAGCTATTTCTCAAGAAATAGAAGGTGCGAAAGGGTGCTAGTCACGTGCGGTAAGCACGTCGCATTTGGGATACAGTGGGCGCGAAATGTACCCTCGCCTTCAAAGAACCAGAAATCCACGTGGCACACGTGGCTAAATTCTCGTTGAAAAGATGACGTGGCATCACATCACGTGTGCTCAAAGATGCTCTTGAATCGATGCCACGTTAATGCCACGTCAGTTTCTGCAATTGCACAACTTCTGGTGATTTGAAGGCGAAGGTATGTATGTGGGACTGCTGCTCGCCGCAATGGTGTTACAAGAATCGGGGAATCGTGAGGCAGGGGTAGTGTAGCTAATCCGGGAGGTTGGGGGTCGGGGCAGTCACTTGACATGCGTGAAAAGCTGGAATGTATGAGTTTCTTCACAGCGTTTCGTCGCGTATATATTTCAGTGGGCACCAGTCCCTATGTAAATACATACCCTCGCCTTCAAATCGCCAGAAATTGTGCAATCGCAGAAATTGACGTGGCATTAACGTGGCATCAATTCATAGCATCTTTGAGCACACGTGAGGTCATCTTTTCAACGCGAATTTAGCCACGTGTGCCCACGTGGCTTTCTGGTTTTTTGAAGGTGAGGGTACATTTCGCGCCTCCCATATCCAAAAAATGCGGTGTGCTTGGCGCGTTTTTGTCAAGCCTGCGAAAGCAATTCCCATTCTCTTCGGAATTCGTCCATTTTCGTTATGCTGCTGCCAGAGTCCGCGACCCGTCGCGCGACTTGCGTGACGGTCGCGCGTCATAATTGAGGTGCCCCGATCAATACTGCAAGGTGTCGCATTTAGACACCATCCTTAGGCTTGTTGCTAGCTGCCTTTTTCAGCCACCCCTTACCTCTCCCTTGACACATTGCGCCCAAATGATTATCGCGACACACATTGAACACTTGCTTCTCAGGTATGGTCGTGGCACATACCCTATGTCGGGCTGTACGTTCTTCTGTGGTACCATCGGCTAAGTTTAGCTCAGCTGTGACACCCGATATGATGAGATTCCGATCATCAGTATTGAACAGCTCTGCGGTAGGTGTGCATTTTGCAGAGTTTATCTTATCACGTCAAACCCAGCTGTCACCTTCTTACAAGGTTAGCATTCAATGAGTAGATTTCTAGGCTAAGTTGAACCGATACGGTGGCCGTCACAGTGTAACAGTTCTTCCTGGAGATGGCATTGGACCAGAGATGCTCGAGCATGTGGCAAAAATTTTCAGTTTCGCGCAGGTAATCCTTTCCTTATTTGATTTCCTTTCTTTCTTGATCATATGCATCTGAAAGAGATGCCAACGTAGTTAGAGGGGGCCACTCGGCAGTGCGGCGCTCCATTCTTCTGCTGCTCTTAAGCTTAAGGCAGCTGCCATGTGGTGGCAAAATAGTAACTGCCCCTAGGAGTTTAGAGTTGAGGCCCTCAACTCCCAGGGGCACTTACTACTTCTCCACCACGCGGCAATTGCGAGCCTTGGAGGCACAGACGAACAGAGCGCTGCGCTGCCTCGTGACCTCCTCCAACTATGCAAGCGCCTTCAAAGGTACGGAGTTGGGAAAAGCATGCTTTGCAACAGTTCTTTCTGGGTACCTCCATTTTTTGCAGAGGAGTGAGCTTCGGGGCGGGTGAGCCACTTTGCTTGTGCAACAAGGGAAAAACAAAGTGGAAAATGAAAAAGCTTTCATTGTGTCGGTTTTCGACCTGTGCGCTCCCTCGTTCAGTCTATAAAGTGATGGAAAAGGTCATGTCATAATATAAGGCATTTTCTTATGTCGAGGTGTCTTCTTGTCTTTCCTGCCTTGTCAACATGACAACTCCAGGACTTCTTTCCTCTAATTCTGTATGACAGTATGCCATCGAAAGAAAAAGATTAAAAATACTCTTCCTGCTTGCATTAGTTTTTCTGAAGCTTTGACTTTAGACCTTTGCATCTTTTTTGTGAAGTCGGAAGAATGTGGCACGATGGGTTCTCTCCTGAATTTTTGAAATATGGACATACACATTCCAGCTTTTCACAAATGGCTCGCCTCTCATCCCCCCTCCCCACCCGGCTAGGTCGGCACCGGATCTTTCTGATCTTGAGCGTCATTTTGTTCATTATTGATTTGCCTAGCTTTCTTCCTTCCGGAGTACAGTGCTTAATGTATGCGGGCAAGGTCAAGGTGCACCATATTGGTCAGCTCTTCCTGTTACAAGACCCTCTTCATGCCACACTAGAACAACTACCAAAATGGGGGCATGCCATCTCTATATAGATTCAACGGTTTCTCACGCTTTGGTCTTCCATATGCGTCGCTCCTAAGTTTAGTTAGTGGTATTGAGCTGAAGGGGTCGGTAATATCTATTGGTGTGGGTGTTTGCTATTCCCCCTATTTGTCTTTCAACGATTATGTTAGCAGAGGGTTTCACCTGGCACGTAGCAGACAAGCTTCATTTTTCGCACTTTTTCTTCAAATAGCAGTGAGAGCTTGTTTCAGCTCTTTGTCTTTTGTATTCGCCCTTTCTAGAATACTCCCTTATGGTATGGAGGTCCTGGACACGTAATATGGTAGGATTCCTTGAGCAAGTTTAGTCTGAATCCGCTGAGTGCATTTTCGCTTGTGACGCAATTTTCCAAATGTCGTATGAATACAGGCTGAGGTTTTTCGAAGAAAACTTCTAAGAAATGAGAAGGAACTATTTGATTTCGACTTTGTACATAAGGTTTTTGCCGGGCTTGTGAGTCTGCATTTTGACGCTCTCTCAAGAAGTCGACACGGTCGTACACTAGCACATCACTACAGGTGCTTAAAGCGAGGGATTACGATAAGATTGGGCTGGATTCCTGGTGGATGTGGGGCTGCTGAATAATGCCCCCGTGGCGAAAAAAAAAGCAAAGAAATCCGTTTAGAACGCGCAAAATGAGACCAATTTCTTTGCTCATTAACCTCCAATAATGGACGAGCTAGCAACCTATTAAGAGGTCTTTTGAACATGGTAAACCGATAGCCACCATCATACCAGCAAAGACCATGCTTCAATTGATAACGCGTTCCATGGGAAAGTTATAGGATACGCACTCAAAGCGGAATACCTCTTCAAAATGATAACCGAAGACACTGCTGCTGGGGGCGGAGCTAGGGCCGTGGCGGAGCTCAGAAAGGAATAAGCCCAGCATGCTGCAGCTAGCGCACCCCTGGCCACAAAAACGCCACACATCGTTTCCTCAGGCCCCTGACTATCACTTCCACTGGTGCTTGTACTTCCACGCTGCACACACACTTAATCGTAGTCTTTCGCTTTAGGAGATAAAAGAAAGTCCCACCGAATGTCGAAATTGTTACCTTTGAGAATGATTTGCCGTTCACTGTTCCGAAATTCGGCTCTTTTAGCTCGTTCATGAGAAGAGTGAAAAGGGCACGGTTCCTTGAGGATGGTTATGGACTAAAGGTGTCGTTTGCCAACACACAAAGCGACTTTCCGCTTCGCAGCGCGAAACTCTTTGCTTTAGCCCTAAGTCCATTCCTGATCATTATGTTCTCGCAGCGGAAAGCTTCGCGCTTCGAAAAGTGGAGAAGTCGTCATGGTTTTAGCAAACCACACCCATGTGCTGATAATATGAAACCAAACCCTCTCAATTTGATGAGGTCGAGAGTCGTTCATCTTATCTATTTTATTGACTGCACATCCTTCTTTTGGTTGAATTCCATGTCAATTTGGTTTGATTAAGTGTTTCCTTCTCTCCTCCGAACATCTGCAACGTATGTAGCTCTCAGCCACATATTTCCCTTCGAGATCTCGTGCTCAGTATCATATAGTCTTTACCGTCGAATGAAATTTTGGAAACGTTTTCAATGGGTTTCCGGTGTGACTAGGGTTTCACCGCTACGTAGTGTACATAAAAGAGAGCTGTGTCGAGAATTTTCACCCTCTTGTGCCATGCTTGAGTGCTAGAACGTTTGCATTGTAGTAGTTTATGTGCGACTGAGTTGAGATTAACTTTTGGAAACAAGCAGATGTTTAGGTACCTGTCGACTTCGAGAGAGTACATTTGTCATCGATACCAGAATCTGTTGATGATCTCAGTCAAGCAATAACAGCTATTAAGAGGAATGGTGTAGCGCTTAAGGTAAGTGATGGCAAATTCGGCTCATAGTTTTGAGCAGAATATTCTTTTCAACAATTCTTTGTTCACTTTAGAAGATGCTTTTCAACAACGAGCTCAGCGTGTTACGCTAAGCTTTCAATTTGAAGTTTTTCTGCTATTGTGGTTATGATTGATTTAAGGGAAATATCGAAACGAAATTCGACGATCCGCAATTCATTTCACGCAACGTCGAATTGCGGCGACAGTTGGACTTGTATGCCAACGTTCTTCATTGTTGCACAATTCCTTCCGTTCCTAGTAGACACAATGTAAGTTCTAAGTTTTTTTAGTTTTATTTTTCTCGAAAACCCTTTTCGGCGCTCACAAAGTAAGGAAGGGGGCATCAAGTGGCTGCCCTCACCCCCCCACCCCCGTAGACACACTACCCCGGCGAACGAGTTTCACTAAGCGAGGGACCCGTAAGCCAGGGGAGTGTAGGCAGTCTAGGCGGCTGGGGGGTGGGGTGAGGGCAGCCACTTGACCTTGCATCACAATGCCCCCCCCCCTACCGGATGAGCGCCTCCTTTTCAATGGTCTTTCTCAGCATTCGGTAGGAGCATTGGGAAGGGATCGGATCAGAGTCCCAACAATTTTGAAAAACATTTAGAACATTGATATGATTATCATCCGTGAAAACACTGAAGGAGAGTATTCCGGCCTCGAGCATGAGACAACACCAGGAATTGTTGAAAGCTTAAAGGTTAGCGTCATCTTCCTTATGTATTCTGTGAATTTGAATCACTAATTGAAGATTGTAACCCGAACTAAAATTGAGCGTATATCTCGTTTTGCGTTCCAATATGCAAAGAAGTATGACCGGAAGAGAATTACTGCTGTTCATAAAGCCAACATACAAAAGCTGGGAGATGGTCTTTTTCTGAAGGTATCGTTGTTTTTCATTGCTTTTTTGATAATGGTGGTTACATGATGTCTTATAGGTTTGCCAAGAAATTGCTGAGAATGAGTATCCAGAGATCAAGTTTGATTCAATGATTGTTGACAACGCGTCAATGCAGTTGGTGAGCTCCACATAATTCTCATACAACATTTTCATCATGGTTATCGATTCGAATCTCCGCATCTTTCGACTATCCTGCTTCGCGACCTTGGGCGCAGTGTGTATGTCAGGTGCCTCGAACCATTTGAGAAATTCTTTTATGAGGTACTGCATCGGGCCCATGTAATTTTAATTGTTTTTTACGGTATAGGTTGGATTGAATCTTGTGTCGATACTGCTTTAGTTTCCTTTCGTTGCGTCATTTTCCATCTTATGCGTAATCATAAAAAAACGGGGTCCTACCAGTTATTTTGCAGGCGGCGGTCTTTGGAATTGTTCGGGAGTTAATTTGCTCACTTTCAGCCTAGTGCATTTTTTTAAATTAGGACTGCAGCTCATTTCAGTGAGTTTCCATTGAATTCACGCCTGAAAGATTTTGTTGACATGAAGGATGCGCTGGTCGAGTGACGCTTCATTTCTGAGTCAAGTTGCTTTAGGCGGTCTTTTTGATCAAGGAGAGCCCGACATATCTCATTCTTGGCAGAAAGAAGGAACAAAATTTGTCAGTGCAGGAGTAGATTTGTGCAGCTTTACTAATCACTCCTTGATTGAATTGGCATTCACTAGCATTTTGAGTGCCCTCACACTAACTGAAGTCTGTGTTCCATTACGTTGCTTCATTTTTCCCAATACAGGTCTCTCGGCCTCAGCAATTCGATATTATGCTGATGCCCAATCTCTACGGCAACATTATATCGAATATCGCTTGTGGTCTCGTCGGAGGTCCAGGTTTAGTTTCTGGAATGAATATCGGGAACGAATATGCAGTATTTGAAACTGTGAGTCTTCTGAAATTACACTTGTTCTTTTGGTGATGCCCTTTGCTGTTTAAATCACAGAATTGGTCTTCATCGTTCATCAGTTTCCTGACACTAGGCTTCAATTTATCGTACTACCGGTTTTTAATTGAACACTTACCCTCACTAGGGAAGGTCATTAGGTCGGTCCGGCCATTAGCGGTGACCTGCATACCGTTGCAGTCGCCTTAAGACGCTGAGCTCAAAACTGCCTCGCTATCTGCTAAACGGTTCTTCGAACGGAGTTATAGAGCTAGGAAGCGCAGCGGTAGTGCTCCGGTCTCGTAGGCAAGGGTGGTGGGAACGGTTCTCGAGGAGCCTGCTTTATGTTTTTCATTGTCAATGCGGCAGAAAGACCTCTATATTCGTAAGTTCACCAAAACTTGCCATTAGTTGCCAGTACGAAGAGTTTGCGAGCAGTTCCCAGAGCCTCTTGCCTTCGAGACAGTGCACTACCGCTGCGCTTCCTTGCTTTATAACTCCATTCAAAAAACCGTTTAGCAGATGCGGAAGATAGTTTTGAGCTCAGCGTTTCGAGGCGAATGTAAGGGTATAGAGCTCATTACAAATGGCCGGACCGGCCTGATGACCTTCCCTGGTCAGTGGCTATCTGTTTGAGATCTGTAACTAACTTTCAGGTTTTTTCTCATATCTTTTACGCAATCTTTCGTCACTAGGGTGGTTGACGCCATTTTGAAATTGGGAGTTTCATCGTTTTTCGCAGTTTTGCGTTGTTCGTGAAGCGTTTAGTAGAAATTGCAGTTTTGATTTTGCTGCAGTCACCTCAACGCTCGCTTTCTTTGGTTGCGATTTCAGCAGAGCGTGTAGTAGAAATAGCAAGCATTTTTAGTTCCCATTTGCGGAGGGGATAAATGGAGTTGATTAGTCAATGCAGGAACTCTATGAGTATAGTCAGATATATGATGGCTTATCCACTATGCACTGCAGTTTACTTTCAAATAGAATTATTGCAGGGAACTCGAAATACTGGTACTTCTTTGGCTGGGAAGGACGCTGCTAATCCAACCGCTTTTATTAGAGCGTCTGCTGATATGCTCCGGTGGGTTTGGAAGGCTTCTCACAATATCACAAAAAAAAGTTTGGGATATGGTGTCGTAAAGATAATTAGCAAAACTGTGAATAACTGACGACGAATTTTTTTTTTCATCTTGACCATCGACAAATGTGCGGTCAAGTATAGGGTCAACATTGGATGTAAAAAATTACTGCCTTTTCCGTTTCAACTGCGTCCAAAGTAGCAGAGTTTTAGACAATGAACTGTTTTCAGATATCTTGGATTGAACCATCATGCCAACATGATCTCTGATTCGTTGTACCGTACCTTGGTAGAGAAGCGGCTTCATACCCCCGATATCGGTGGAACTGCTAAGGTATTGACACGAAAAATGAGTTAGTTTATTGTTTTCTTCGCAGCTTCTATTTTAAGACAAGTGAAGTCGTGAAATCTGTTTTGGAGTTCATCGCAGAGGAAATGGAAGAACACAAATGGCGAGCTAGATAAACTTCGTTTGTTTATTATTTTCGTAGCTTTTAGTTGTCACTGTATGTCCTCATGCAGACGACACTAGCTGTTGTAGCCCACCCAATGGTAGAAAATCAATTTAGTTTGCATAATAGTTCTGTTTAAGATAATCATTGAGCTTTTCACTTCCGTAACTTTGATCTTTGAAGCATGGCTGGGATCGTAATAACAATAAGTAATTGTCATTATCTCATCTCATCGCTTAGCATAACCCCGTGCTGTAAATAATATGAGTCAAAAAAAATAATGTTTTAGTGAACTAGTCAGTATAAAACATGATTTTCTTGTTATTTTTGTGTTACATGAAACCTGTACTTTGCACTGGATTCAGATTTCTTTCTGTCCGTTTTTGATGCCCTAAAGAGTGATCTCTTAATTCTTAGTTTGCTGCAGTTGCAATTTCGTAAATGTGCTTGCAATCTCCTTTTTATTTACGACTTTTACCTATTCAATAAGTCAAAGGTGTGCCACAACTGGTAGAAATAGACAAAAACTGCGCTGTAGGCAAGCCAAGCTTGTAGATGTTGACAAAGAAACAGCAAAAGGAGAACACTAATTCATTGTTCGGCTCGGGCGGTGGCAGTCGCCACCATGGAATCCAAAGGTCTGCATAATCGGTGCAACAACATATTTCTACTACTCCTGCAAGAGTTCGCTTCAGACGAGTTTTCCTTCCAAATTTTGCTTTGAACCCGCCATTTTATTGTGCGTTGTTGTTAGCATTACAAGTATTTGTATACAGGTGCAACAATGAATCGGCGCTGGTCTCAGCAACCTATCAGATAGGTGTCAGTCATTTATAAAATTCTCGGAATAATTCGTTTTGTCATCGAACATGTGAGGTATAATGTTGTTAAGGACCATAAACTTTTTCGACATATTTAAGGAAATTGGAATTTTTCGACAAGCTAAAAAACCAAGAGGTGTCGATTTTCACAGCTTTCTGGTTTCTTCTTTCGTGGTCGAAAAGCCTCCGAATTTCGTTGAAGGCAGAATTCACGACGAAAAAGCAACCCACTCACCATGAGAAACGGCCTAGACCCAAGAAATAGGGCCCTTCTTCCCCTTGATCTCGGCATTTATGCCACTCCAGTCGTTGTGCCCTCTTCAATATAACGCTCTCTCTGCTATCTTATCACTCGCCGCGTATAGACCTGTGGCGATTGATTAGATAGGCGGTGCACGGAGATCGCCGAACTTGCCATGATTGAGCCATGCTAGCTCTCCGAGATCAAATCTTCCGCTGCCTATTGCGTGTCTGTCCGCACCCTTGAGAGGTTCGCCGGTCTCCCCACTAGGCAATTTTTCCTTTCTTCGACCTTCATTCCTTCCGTGGAGTCCTCCATTAAAGTGTTATTCATGTGCTAACAAGTAATGAGCAAAGAAGCAAAAATTTCTCCTTTCTAGAAAAATTCAGGGTTGAAAGGGTTGAACAGCTCTCTCAACACAATCATGAACTCTCTCTGAGCAAGGAACAGTGACATTTGAAAGCAAAGAAGGATTGACAAGCCTGCAAGACGAGCAGTTCATAATTTTATTACAAAAGAATTAGGCATTGTAAGGTTGGATAGTCTAGATTGGTGCGGCATGTACCACCGTATGTAGCAAAAAAAGTGGCCTGAGCGAACAGACCTGCTTACTGCGCAATGAAGGCAATCAGAAAAAAATGGACGATCTATTAAACTTTTGAAAATCAACAAGCAGCAATGCTTGGAAACATAGCCAGTAAAACGGAGACGCGTTGGCGAACTCAAGGGCGACCACCGAATGCGGGTCCACAGTTGGGTGCACGGCACGAACTGTTGCTTGACGTACCAGAAAGGGTTCCTCCTTTGGTCCGGTGAGGCTGTTTTGACCACTGAGATACTGAGGACAGCAAAAGACCTCCCTATACTCTCTACTCACGCTCCTACGAGAGCCGCTAGGGCTATCTCGTGCTACCGCTATCGAGCTTGGGCCCTCTCTCTCACAGACCACTAAAGCTCCTACCACACACCTGCCACCTTTATCCTGGACCGATTTTATAGGGGCATTCCCGCTTGAACCTTTTCTTTCGGTGGTCTCTCATGGCCACTCGCGACCAACTACTACCACCTCCTACACAATATATCGTGCCCTATGCTCGAATGATTTCTCGCTACGGTTGAGGGCCGCGTCTCCTTCTGACAGTATCAGAAGAGTTAAAGCCACAAGTCAGGCTCAGTGACCGAACCAAGCCCTTTTGTCGTTTCTGTGCATGGCTACGCACCGACAAAGACGTTGCCATGCTCAGAATCGCGAAAGGAGCCGTACTAAGGCCCCAGGGCATGTATTTACCGCTCCCGCCGCCTATTCCTGCCCCCTCCGCCCACTATCCGAGATTGCATGGCCGGCATAACGTGTGAAATCAGCTAAGATGATTGCCGTATCAACCGAAGGAATAGCTGGCATATCCGGAAAACTCGTTTGGACGTGCTCCTCTCCCAAGCTGGCCTTCTTCACTGCCGAGGGAGCAAGGGTTTTGTTTTCGGCCTTATCGACGATTTATTTTCGTTTTTCTTCATTGCCGTTCCATTTCCCATTTCTATAGTCACTTTCAATCACCATAATGCCTAAATACGAGCTAGACTTTTGCCTTTAAAGTAGTGAGTTATTCGATTAGTAGAGTCTATATCTCGATGTCTGATTAGGCGTGTCTGTGGATTGACGTGGCCGTCGCCACACTTGAAGAAGTTGTGTGGATAATCTGTCCTACATGCTGCGCTGGATATCAAAAGTCATGCTGGGAACAGTTGAGAAAATGGCTGAACCACGACATCACATCTATTGTCTAGCCTTGACATTACTCCATCGTACTATCCCCTCCTCAGTGCCTTGAAGCAGCAGCTATGAGAGGAAAAGACATTGAACACAACCACCGTAAAACGACCTTTCCGAACTCTTCGTCCCATAACCTCACTCGTTCATGGAGCAGTGCCTCCGTTCGTTCCCCAGCAAATGGATGCATATCATTGATTATGATGGTGGTTATATTTTTGATCAGTTGTGGGGTCTATTCCAGTTAGGGGGGCATTGCGGCGCACCAGTCCGCTCTAATGCCATTTCGGCTCGAGGAGTCCTTCAGGATGAGAACAGCTGTGAGCTTTATTCCTACATTACGGCTTTGATTTGTTTGTATTATGTATATGTTCTTGTGTTGGATGACATAAACGTCTATTGGAAGTAGTATTCACCTAGTGAACAGCTAGGACTAACCATAAGCCTAGGAAGGGGGAGGAAGTCCCCCGGGGAAAACATAGGTTCCCTACCCATGCAGGGGTCTCCTTTTTCTAAGGCTTAGTCCTCAACGTTCACAATAAAGGAATATGCTTTCCGTGGTATTGAGTGCTCTAAATCACAATGCCCCTCTGACTGGATTAGACCCCAACTGTGCTTTGGAAGATGAAGCTTAAAAAGAAATGAAAGTGGTGAAATTCTACCCGGAAATCATGAAACGACCCAATACATAATGGGTTGTCTTATAATAACTGTCCAAACTTCAACTTTTTCTTCTCTTCGGGTTTTATCTTTCTTGAAACCACTGGAGGTAAACACCGCGGCTGAAGCGCAACAAGTCAGCTCTAATGTAAGCCCGCTCTACCTTACTTATACCAGAGGTCACGCCAAAGGGACTAATGGATGGACCACTGAGGACCATCCTCTACGCTGACGACATCGCCGATGGCAAATAGCAGAGAAGAACTTCAGGACAAAGTGCAAAATGGCAGGAAGTGCTGGCAGAAAGAAATGCCGTGAACGTAATGCCCGAATTTCTGAGTTCTAAAAAAAGGTAGAGAGCCGATTGTTGATGGACATGAGAAAGCATCGAAAGAGTGGAGAACTGCCGGGAGCGATCCAGCCTCCGACGGTAGTGTGGACCAAGCATTGAAGCCACGGATAAAATGGAGGGAGTTCACCGGAATCCTCTGCGATTGAAGGTGCTCCAGAACGCTCAAAGGAAAGGTGTGCCGAACAGTGGTAAGGTCTGCGATGCTGTACAATGGCCGGCCGTACACCATCGCAAATCTCTAAATAGTGGTGGCGTCCAAACAAGAATCACTAGAGGCAGCTTCACCCTGCGGAAATAGGGATGCTGGGATGGATCTACGGCTGGACGCGACTGCACAGGTCTGAGACGAGGATGTCAGATTGGTAGTGCAGACTGCCCTCGTAAAGTTGAAGGTGCGAGAACAGCACCTCTGATAGTGGGCACGTGCTAAGCAGGCTGCCGGATCATCCAATATGAACAGCAACGGACCTAGAAGCGCGAGGCAAGCAACTGCGGAGGTGGAGAGACTTCACCAACCAAGACCTCGTCGAAGTCGGGATCACGGCAGAAGATGCCCTGGATAGAACAACGTGACGACGGCTGACAAAGACAACGGACCCTGCGACTGCACGGGACTAACGCAAGGGGGAAGAAGAAAAAGTCCCACCCAACTCGATATGTGCCTTCCAGCGCAGTCGCAGCATCCACTGTCATCAAAAGCAATTGACTACTCATTTTAGCTAGCCGTTAATCTGCTTTCTCCTTTTCTAAGCAGTAACCAAACTGCTAATCTTTGAACTTATTCTCGCCCAATCGGAGCAGACTCTACCTTCTAATAGTGCTTCACTTATTCTCCTTTGTCGATCACTATCCACGTCTTTCCCGGCACGAAACCTCACAAGCCGGTTTCCAAGTTTCTTAAAACCGAATTACGAGGTTTCGTGCCTAACGTCGCCCTCGTCCTGTCCCACCCACTCAACATCTCTCATTTGCTAGACAATCCACTTTTTCACGGTTTCCGTCATGGGCAGGCTCGGATCATATCATGAGCATTTGTAGGAAACGCTGCTCGTTTGATCACGAGACGTCACCCTTCCACAACAACTTTTTTCTGCTTTACAGACTTTCTCCTAATCGAGTCATTATTTTTATTAGATGTCGGTCAGACTCCACGATGGTGACAGCGATGGGCGATCGCGATCGCCCATCGCTGTCACCATCGTGGAGTCTGACCGACATCTTATGCACCGCATGTTCAGAGAACGTTGCGATCACCGCAGGTGAATTTCGTTATTGGAGCTGGCAAGTATTATAAAGGCTCACCTTTACCCAATCCCTTCCGGTCTCTTGGGTGTTTCGGAAGCAAAATTGAAAGTTTCGCCGTTTACACCGCTCATTTTGGCGCATGCCCCTCCCGCTGTGGGCAGGGTGTCACCTAACCGAACAACACAGATCAAATTCGTGGGGTAGAAGCGGTCCAACGAAATTGTGGATGGCGAGTTGACTGGGAATGAAAAAAGAAACAACTACCACCAATGAGCTTTAGACAAGGAGTTCCTCTGTTTCCCTTGAAAATAAAGAAGGGCGAGCCTCACGAGTTGAGCGAATTCTCCTGCCGAGAACCGTTATTACTGAAGCTCTGCAGCTGATTTCCATTGTTAGAAAGAAACACATAGCCTTCAAACACTACAGTTTAGGAGACAAAACGGCGCAGGTTAGTCAAGAAACAGGCAGAATTCCAGGGGCCGGGTGCAGCAAGCCCCAACTAGGGGATGGGTCCCCAAAACTCCGCATCTCTGGACTCTTCCCCTATTCTTAACCACGAGGGTTGCGTCATCGACAGAGCAGAGACGCAGAGTTTTGGGGACCCACCCCTAGTTGGGGCTTGCTGCACCCGGCCCCAGAGCAGGCGGCAACATTGATGTGACAACATTGTGACGATTTTCCCTCCGCCTCACATTAATGTTACCGCCTGCTCTTGAATTCTGCCTGTCCCAAAACGATCGCACTTGACGATCGCGATCTCCACGGCTATCAAGTGGGCGGGTAAAAGAAATGGCGGAGCGCACGAGTTGGCACCAATCCAACTCTCCTATAGCGGGTCGAAGTGAGTTTTTGCTTTAGTGACCTTCATATGTCTTCGACTAAGGCTAGCGCATCGTTCCGCACCATTACTGTCGAAGGTGAAAACCCAGCTGGGACTGTTGCTTTAACTGATGCTGCTCTGCAATCCTGTCTCAGCGATTCCAGACTTGACCTGGACTCCGCAGGCGGTTCCTCAGGTGAACCGAATTTCGTAAGATACACAGACAGTCTGACATAATGCCTTATGTGTCGCTGTACAGGTTCGAAGGATGCGCGTTGCGTGAAGAAGAATCTGGGGGCGTCTCGAAGAAGATTATTGGAGATGTTCATCCTGCAGATGCTGTTCTCCGAAAGTCCGGAGTCTTAGCAAGAGTAGTGGTATCGCACCGTAGTGTGATATCGGTTCTGATGTTCAAGAGCAAGAATGTGGTGACCAAGAGGTCTTCACCATCTTGTTGTTGACGACATTTTTGCACTCCGCTGAACCGCAACACGGTGATGCGACAGTTCTGCGAAATTCCTTTCTTTGAACCAGAAGAGAGAATCTGCTCCCCCACGGTCCCATGGACCCATAGTTGAAGCTCTTTGCCCCTTTTTGTAAGCCTGTACATCCTTACCTAATGGGTGTGCAGCAACATGCTCAAACAGGCGTAACGATGAGTGAGGTCTGTATCTGCACTGCACCTCCCCAATAGGACATCCTTGTTTTCGTTCTACGTTGTAAATCTTTCCTTTTATTTTAAATCTTTGTTCGAAGTATCGCCGGATCACCTTTCATGTCGTGTGCACAATGAACTGAAGACCTAATTCACTTAGTAGGTTTGTTTCAGATTTTTTTCAACCGATATGGTCAAGGAGGACGAGCCGCCGATTATAACGCAAATCGCAGATGCTTCGAGGAAGGTCAGTTATCCAGTTAAAACTTATTCTACCTGCTTCATGGTCAAAAACATGGTTTTCATCGGGCAAATGGAGTTTTCTGAACGCTCATTCCTCGTGAAACCGTACACATACAGGATGAGTGCTGAAGTCATAGAGGGGGGTAACGCATATTTTCACAAAACCAGTGAATTTTGAAGCACTGATGTGACTTTTCCTATCTGTTATTGTTTAGTAGTGAAATTGAAAAGCTTGTTCTGAGTAGAAGTATGCATTGGTTGTCAATGTGTTGGTTTTGTTAATTGGATAGAGACCAGAAAGGACTGAGAAAAGGGGAGAAGTCAAGTGTTTAACTATTGCTGCTGCATATTTAGGCTGGCAACGTAGTGAAACAATGGTGGCTTTTAACAACAAGCGACAAACGTCCAGCTCCCGATCCGGACAGGTTGATAAAAGTGAAACAGGTAGGTTTTGCACCTGTGGGGCTTTTCATGTGTTGTCTATAGTTTGCAGTTATAGCGTTTTTTTCTCATCGAGAATTCGCTTTAATGAGTCGCAGCTTGCGCCACTATGCCCTTTTCAACGATAATATTGCCTAGGTCCCATCTGATGTTTCCAATTTTTTCTTTGCACCGGTGCCTTGGTGCCGTGATGCCCTCTTGGTGGTTCTGATTAGAAGTCTGTGGATGCACTACTGTACTACGAAGCTATGCATACTTGTGGGAACCATTTAAATGGCTTCGTCATCCTCCTGTGATCACCATCTTTGTCCCTCGGTAGCGCTCTGGACCTCTCATTCCATGTGGATGCGCTCCGCAGTATGTGGTCAACACCACGTGGGGGAAATCGTATAGTCATGGCATGCAAAAAGGGTGTCTTGCACAGCACAATGTCTTCGTTGCAATTGTGACGTCACGTCAGGGCGATACCTAAATACTGACATGTAGTTCGGCTTCATTCTGAGTTGGTTTCCCTCTCCTCTCCATCCCCTCCTTTCCTTCACTCTTCTCAGTTACGGCGACACTTCATGCCGGTCTCAGACTTTGCGAATCGAGCGAATCGCTAACGAATCGCTGAATAGGAGTGATGCAGCAGCGAATCGAACTGTGCACCAGTGAATCGAACGATGTACCAGCTGCTACCAGGGTGAATAACAGTCGAGGAAATCCTCGACAAGGGGTCGTACTTGTCAGGATGGGTCATTGGGCGTCGTACCTGTGAGGGTCGGCAGCGAGCACATCAGTGGCGTTGTGGTGCAAATAGGAGAAGATCGTGTACCGCAGCAGAAAACGAGGATGTGAGACAACTTTATATAAAATATTCTTTCTGCTCGCTCTTAATACCTTGCTGACAGTGATACTGTTGCAAGGAACGCTGTCACAAAAAACGACAATGCTGAAGGAAACCCCCAGGCAAATGAAGTGGTTCGCGCAAGTTGCAGAAATCACGAGATGTATTTACTATAATACAGATTCCGTCAATTGGTCATCATCATATAACATCTTTCAATCGAGTGTACCGCTTTGAGTGGCGGTCAGATGCATAGCGTATGAGACGATAGCGGGCGATGTCGATTGCCCCTTTTCATGTTGCCTACGTTGGAAGGTTGTATTCTAGTTACGATTCGAGTGTTGCCTATGGAATG
>KZ345016.1:492734-505880 GCA_002352805.1 Teladorsagia circumcincta
AATGTTCTTTTTATTATGGTAAAATTTCTCGACAATTAGTGTTAATCGATCTTGCAAAACGACGAAAAATCGTTCAAAAAATGATATTTAGGTCACTTCAGGTAGAAATATCTTCAGAAGAACATTACTGGGGTTTCTTGTTGTGAGGAATCCATTGATGATAGCAGCGTTTTCCAAAAATGCACAGCAACGTTGGAATAGCAAAAATTTGGGGTGGACCTATAATTATGAAACGCAGTGTATTGATTTTCAGGTTATTTGATACATAATATGATTTTTTTATTGTTCATATAACATTTGATACAATTAGGTTCGTAGGCGTGAGGTTTGCTGGTATTACCGAAATGTATATAATATTATATATAGCATTCGCCTCAGTTTTGTAAAATGCTTGCTTAAAAAAAACTTCTTCACTTAGAAGATTTAGTGGATTATGAGAGGAATTATGTGAGGAGGCAAGCTCACCTTCTAGGGAAAAGTTCAAAGGGGAATGCCCTAGGCACTTGCAATTCTGTATAATATTGTTGGTTAGTTATTCATTTCTTCTAAGTATTTTCGACCCTCTTAAGGGCCTGGTGCCTATCCCTCCCCCCACCAACAGTGGTTGCCACTTTTAAGATCAGAGGGACTCCTATCTTCGAAGTGGTGTGGTCCACCCTCGTGTTCAAAGTGTGTGAGAAAAGTTCTTATATATTGGGTGGTAATGCAAATTTTTGTATATGCTGTGAAGTAAATTGGTAAACTACAAAAAGGGAAAAAACAACTTTGTAGAACGAATGCTAAACACTCAAAGCAGGGTAAAAATTATAGTGTGCAGTACTGTTGCAGATGGGACACGTATGGAATGGAATGTATCGAGAGAATGTAAACAAGAGTGTCACGATAAACTGAGTTAGAGCCGCAGATTTGGAAAACGGAACACCCCCCCCCCCCAACTTTCAAATGGCCTGCTGCTGGGGGATCTAAGGATGGTATACCAGCAATACGTGTTAGTTTGAATGAGAAACTTGTTGAAGTTAGAAAATGCGATTTTTGCAGGCTAGCGTTTCCCACGGATATTGGAGGTTTCTTATGACTAAAGGAGGAGAAACTTAGTTCATCATAATAAAAGGAGTGGCACCCGAATCCCTATTGCGAAGATGTATGCGGTAAAAATTGCAGATGAAAACAAGTCAGGGTGAGTGTGTAATGCTAATTTATACAATATTATAATTCATAGAAAAAATGCAGTATAGCTTGCCACTACGACAGATTATTACTATATATACGGACCTGTTGTGATGAAGGTGCCTGTTGTGTCCATCAAAGAAAGTGAAATCTATAGTGAAGTTTATCAAGTATGCATAATCATTAGGATCTGTAGTAGTGTAATAGAGGAAACGGGTTCAGCAGTCGTAGCAATAAAATTAGGAATTGATTCACCTGAATGGAAAGGGCTGTCTCTATTTGAAATTGTGAGTGGGAAGGACTGAGTGGATTATGAAACAAGTGTTTTTGGGTAAAGTAACGTAGCTTACGTACGGGAAAAGTCATTAGAATTTTACTAATAGTTTATAAGGAAGGACATTTGATGAAAGGCATATGGATGTAGCATGTTTGGCTTGCTGAATAAAAGTGATTCTTCTGAACCTATGATAAATGCTCAGAGGACTGATCTGCCTTCGATCATGAATTATATCAACGAGGCATTTTTGTTACTACCATATCGTAGCAGTACTGGCATATGACGGTGAGGTTCAAATTAAGATACGATCATAGAATTAGTAAGCAAGTAAACTTGTTTCAGGATGAAGCACTTGAGCCGAATCGTTCGAGCATTGGAAGAAATGGTACTTGTGAACAAGATAAAAGTGCACACTGATAGCTGTAGATATGACAAAAACACTGACAAAACACCGAGTTAATCATGCAATAAGCGATAGCAGCTCTCTTATATCTTAACATATTATGTCTTATGTAAGTGTTGCAGCCAGAGAGCCATTAGAAGTCTCAGTTCTCTGGATCGACGACCCTGGAGCCGCCGCCCTCTGCCAAGTATTCGCATCGACAGGATCGCAAAGCCGTACGCTGGATTGTGCGATAACGGATCAAGGTGAAGACTCGCGTGCCCCATAGTTATATCTTCGTCGTTTTCAGGTGTTCACTGTATTGTAGTTGTGTTGATCTGTTGTTTCGTTTGTGTGGTCTTGCTTTGGATAAACTTCTTTTGAGGTACTTGTAGCTGATCATCATAAGAAAGGGAACCGCACTAGCGCACAGCGAACTCTACTTGGGGGCCGGTGACCAGCCGCTTAAACCTGCAAACGATCCATCACCGGTCATCACAAGGAAACAGTGATTTGAAGTGTTGTAGTTTCGATCTATCATGCGCGCTATAAAGAAGCAGTGCGAATACTGAAGACAACTATTGCCGTTGTGCTGGTATTGATCATCTCGCAATGGGAGCGAAAGATAATCTCGGACAAGAAGCCAAGATCATGAACACTTGTCGCTCGCAGACGCGAATATCAAGCCCAAGAAGAAAAAAGCTCCGGTGAGTGAACCGAACAAGCTCGTAGTTGATTTGCGTAAGAGTATGGAAAAAATAGAATACACCCATGCTACATGACATTGGCACAGTTTTGTACAACGTCTGGGAGATGAACGGCTATGTGGGAAACCGTAGGTGACGGAATCAGAACTGCTCATGGTACTCTTGATGAACTCATGGAATTGCGAGCTTCTCGAAGCAGTGAGGCAAGAGAGTACCATAAAAGTGCTATGTAGTCTGTGTGACTGTGAGAGACGTGACAGACGGTCTTGCCCAAACAATACTGGACAACTGTAAAAAGATGAGCGAATTGCAGAGTGAAAGTGCGCGCCCTCGCAAAAAACTACAAGAAAAGCGCCGCGATGAACTGCACGGATCAATGTGCCCAAGCATAGAAGGTGAGCACATTTCACCAAAAAGTGAGAGTGATGATGAAGTAGAACCAACCCTACAGTTGTCGAAAAAACTGAGGCGATCAACACGAAGGATGACACGATATTCACTGAAGGAGCAAATAGGTACGTCGAGTGAGGACACAGTTGTTGAGAACAGTGAGACGAGCAGTGTAGAAAATAAAGCACGATTGGGGAGCACAAATGATACAACTGTGAGGGAATTTTTCCTTTCCTTGGCGATGCCCTACATTGAATCTTCTCATAAGGGAAGTAGTCAGAACAAGCTCAATACCCGCGTAGGGCATATGACGACAGAGATCGAACACCACGCCTCACAGCAGCTCTTCAATTTCGTCGACATTGAGGGCAAAAAGCCGGAGGTTCTGATGATGGAGACGTAGAAGGTGCGTGCAAGAGTCCACCGCTCTTTGTGTGTCGTCATTCGTATACAGCGCAACAACGTCAAAAGTTTCATATTTCAAATGGGGTTCATTGTGGATGTTGCACTGCGTTGACTGATCCAGGATTGTTTGTCGTTTTAAGGTGGTGTGGAACATAGGTAAGCAGGGGACAAAATTATTTTGCAAGAATCAACTTATTCTGTCCGTTGGACCACCACATGATGCAACTATTGGCCTTGTCTTTGTGGAAGTATTGTCCGCATCACCGCTTTCGTTTCTTACCAACTTATGAATTTTCAGAATTTGATAATAAGTTGGTACACTTGAATGCTTCGGCACAAGTTGATCCAGTGCACTCTTCTCAAGCTTCGGACCAAGGATTCTTCTCACCACTTCCCTAAGCTGGTGACATTCCCGCTTGTAGCAGGCGGAAAGCACCTCGTAATGGTGGTATCCGATAGTACTTGTTCGCTAAGGGATATGTCTCGGCTGCGGGACATCACAACAAAAGCACCTTATTTATCTCCCAATGAAAACCGCAACGTCCTCCTCGAGTCGAAAGCCTTTCTAGGACTGGCTCTTTCCATTTCTGTCATGTTATCCGAAGTATGCCACTTTCGGTGATCGCGATATATTCGGAGGAGGTCCACTTGGAGTTCGGTCAGCACTAAAGTGAGTTGGGGTTTGTGTTGTGGTACGCGGACGTATTTATAAGAAAACGGCATTTCTTTCCGTAGTGTGTCTTGAAGCGCTGGTAACGTGGATCTAACTTGATCTCTCCAGCTTTGACTGTACCAAAATTTATGGACTGCAGGACTGATGTCATCTTCTAGCGCCGTCAAAGTTTTTGGTTGTGGACAAAAACTTGGTCCTAGAGTCAATATTGCTTCAACATCGTGATCCTCGAAATTGTTGTCGATGATCGTGCATCGATGTGGAGGTGTCGAGTTGCGAACAACGAAGGACGCCGATGTCGACTTCATTGATCGTTCAAATTTTTGTCCCAGTCCTTGTTGGATTAATTGCCGTAGTCGTTCGCAAGCGATTCGTCGGACTGCGATTTCTTTTGTATCAAACATCGCTGGTAATGTGTGATTTTTAGGCTCGTATAAAACTGTGACTTCCAATTGAAATCAATGTGTCAATTCTATGACATTCCGAATTACGTGAATGTATAAAGTTCTACAAAACTCAGTTTTAGGTAATTGGATCCAGTTGAATGATCTGTCAAGCAAGCGTAGTAAATTCACGGTATCCCTACTATATATAAAGCGCTGTGTGTGTGTGTGCGTGTGTGTGCATGTGTGTGTGTGCGTGTGTGTCACGAAATGCATGGCGGCGAGCGGCTCAGTAGCAGTGAATCGTTTTGTTTCGACTATGATGTAGCGGGTGGGACGGGAACATATTTGCTGGGGGAAAGAAAGTGATAGCTGCTGATTATATCTGATGAGAGGCGTTCAAACCCAAAAGTCACGAAATGCATGGCGCGCGGCCCAGTAGTAGTGAGGCGTTGTCTTCCGAATACGATATAGGGGTTAGGACGGTAATATATTTGTTGGGGGACACAAAGTGATAACAGCTGTTAGTGGCTGATAAGAAGCGTTGGAAGGGAAATTTCACGACATTGGCAGCGCAAGGCCCAGCAGCATTGACGCATTGTTTTGCAATTACAATACAAAGGGTGCGACCGGATTATATTTGATGGGGCCAGAAAGTGATACCAGCAGATATGGGCTGATAAGGAGCGTTGGATAGCAAATATCACTGATGTTCTCATCCACATGCGCGATAAGAAAACATCTCTCTTTTTCTCGTCGTCGTGATCCATCGACCGCTAATCTGCACGAGCTCCCTGAATGGTCGCTGTCTGTAATACCATAATTATTGGTATTTCTATCTCATCACTGGCACAAGAAGTTATCGACCGTTTCACCGACAAAAATAAGCATGGTAGATGTTTACGCTGAGAGCTGATAAAAAGCGGCCCAAGTATGTATAGCATTAGCTATTCGAGGGTCATTCGGCTGCTAGAGTTTGTCAGTTCCAGAAAAAATGGTAGATGTTTATTAGTATTCACGAATTGTGAGAAATTTCTGTTTCATCACCTGCTTTCGTTAATAACATCAGTCAAATCCATTGAAAGCGCTGTGCTTTTTTTTTTACAATAGAGAAAGCCGACCTAACTCAGTTTCACTGTTCACGCTGATAGCGAGCGAAGCAAAACTGGTTTGTATATAATAGGATTTTAGTGGATTTATTTTGTCCTCCTGTCTATCTTCGAGTTTTCTTAACCTCAAGAATTTCATTCTTCCGAGTTCTGGCTCTTGTGCTTTAGCTTTGTCTGAATACGTTGGAATTATTCTCAAAAAACAGGTTCCCCTTGAAAAATCATGATCGATGCGTATGGCGCCAAGTATCTCTGCTTTAAGACACACTCGTGCGGCGGAAAAAGTAGTGAAAGTGTTTGAAAGTCATTTCCTTCTAACTGTGGTATGTTTGTACGATTTCTCTTCTTTTGCGCATCACTATCCATTTTTGACTTAGTTTCCATTACGTTGCCTTTTCATCGTTAAATCCATCTTCAATGCAGCCAATCTGATCCTGCTTTTTTTGTGGTGGAATTCTAAGCGTATGCGACGTTCCCAGTCCCAATTAAGTTGCAGGACTGTTTGCATTTTTTGTGGTAAAGTGAATTCTTCCCTACACAATTTCCTTTGCGTGGAGTACCAGAAAAACATGTCGATAGACCTACATCTGATTTTTACTCGAAAAGCCTCCGAATTTTTGGTGATCACGACCTCACGCCCTTTTCGGTGGAACAAACAGGCTCCCGTTAAGAGATCACTAACGGGCGGTTGACCCTGCCCTCAACCTCGCCCTCTTGGGCGTAGGCAGGGCACGATGTGCGCGTGAGGACCGTTTCTTTTCAGCAATCAAGGCAAAAATGTGAGGACATCTTTGGTGCATTTCTCTTTTCCACCAACCCTCATCAACAAACATACCTCACCGAAAAGGATGATGGGCGAGTGGGAGCCCGTAGAATCGATTCCGTGACGGGTGATTTGGCTCGCGAATATGCTGCTAGAGGTATTTTGATCTCCAAAACACGAAATCATACCTGACTGCCACGAACGTCTACGTCTGTCAAGAGTTCTGTGGGCACTTTGACTACTGCTGGTACACATACATATGTATGTACCACATCTGTAGTCAAAGGCACTACCACAGTTTTGGTACTTATCGAGTCTGGAACGCCCGCTTGAGGGCGGAACCGTCCACTGAAAGAGACCTTAATATATTAGGTTGCGAAAAGTCTTTGCGCATTACAGTCTTTGCGTCAGCTTTTTTTCGAGTTCATTTTTTTCTTTAGTAAAGCTTTAGCAGTTAACAAGTACATACAGGAGTGGCCGAAAAAGAGATACTTTGCCCAGGCACACACCACCAAACTTTTCGTCTCCCATGGTGCCGCTGTTGATGGGAATTGTACGGCATAACATTCCTCAGATGTCCCTCCATAAGCAGAAGCAGGTCCTTCACTGCCCTCACCGTCTTCGGAATACGACGTCATCTGCCGTCGCCGTCGAGCTCAAGAAGGTCTTCCGCAATCGCTCCATCCCAAAGCAGCGACAAAATTACTTCGATCGATTAGTTGATGGATATCTTCCTGGAAACTGTACCTCCAACTATGCAAGACCCCTTCCGGCCAGTGCTTTCACGTCGAGCTCGAACCATACACTACGTTTCCATGGTCAATTCTTCTAATGTCGTTGGTTTAGAAGGCTCTTATAACGTTTGCTGATATTACGGGATATGCTCTTCAATCCTCATTTGGGAGCATTCATTTTGAATCTAGCAAAGTGTCATTACCACTGCCGCTCCGACTGAGAGGTGGAGTGTCTCTTTTTTTGGCAACCCCTGTATATACACCTCCATAATCAACGAGACATTGCCTTTCAGCAAGTAGCGCCTGGTTGACGGTTGTTCAGAAAGTCTGAGCTTTCGAGGCAAAAAATCTGAACAAGGCCGCTCCGAGTAGGTTCGGATCATCGGACTACCTCTCCTTCATTTGGTTTGACAGCAACAGGCCTGATGTTAATTTGACGGTGCCGGATTTGCTGAATACACAAGGCGGCTCAGAACGTCCGATGACGAGCGGAGATTTTGATGAACCTTCTTTGTAATTTGAAGAGAAGCGCTGCCAAGACAGAGCAAACTTTTCCGTGTTTTCCAAGCGTAGGGCCGGCGAGCCCAACCGCTTGCCAACATTGTCGGTCTATATCGAATCCCTCGAGCACCTCAGTCATCGATAGTTCACCCTTTGGTACCGTATCCTCTGCTACTGTACCTATATTGTAGCCTACGACCATCTTTCTTCTCCGACCAGATGACTCATTTCTGTAAGTTCTCATTTCCTCAATCGATAGGCTTCTTCGATCGAGCCATGCCGAGATTCTTTGTGCTCGCGAAACCTATCAGGAGGCTTCATCTATAAACAACCGCAACTTCACCCTTGACCCCGCCTCCTCGGAATTCTTCTGCTCCTGCCATCGCCTCGGACGGTCGGGTTCCCTCCTTTGGTTCATTACATTTATTATACATTTATTCTGGTTCACTTATGATCTACCTTAACGCTATACACTCAACAGGAACTCATCCCATCTCATCGTCGTGCCTTTCAACTCGTATATTTCACTTCATTTTGGCTCAAATCGCCCTCAACTTGCGCCATATTGATTCTCTTGATGTATATGATGTTTATTTTATGTGAAATATAAATGAACGTGTAATTACACAAGTTTGAGTTTGAGATCTGGTCTGCCAAGAAAGTCCCGCGTGGCAACCAAAGGCAGCAACCTCCACACGGCCAGCAACACCACTGGAGCTCGTTAGCAACAGCTCTCAGTGGGCAACCTTTGCAGCTTCACCAATCCTGAAAGTTGCCTCTCAGGTTGGAGTGCTCGAATCGGCGTTGGTATCTTCGGTTTTTCACGTCCGAGCCAGTGATGCTTTCGTGTATGCTTGAAGACCCCACTTCTTGTTACCGAGAACAAAGTTATTGGATCAAATGCGAAGCAGGCGGTTAGTCAAGATGTCCATCCGAAATTCCATCCTCTTAACACCCTGTGATCAGATCGCGAAACACTGTCTCTCCATAACTTTCCTTCTTTCCAAGGCGATATTGAAAAACCGCTACCGTGCTCTGATAGCGCGAGGAATGCTCTGCCAGATACCGTGTATTGCACCGGGGTTCTTTCCATACAGCTCTAGAAGTAGACTCGCCATGCAATGTAGCAGGTCGATTACATTCGTTATTTTTTTTTAAGTATCTGGAATTCGGCAACCAAGTGATTGCCGTGTTGTGACAGACAACTTGGAGATCCATTGTAACATCCAGGCATTGACCATCGTTCAAATACGTCCTACAGTGAATTTTCAAAACAATCCTCAAAGATTTTCCAAGATGAAGAGGAAAATGCGCAAAGACTTCCCCGACAACCTAATACTTACTCTGAAGACAAATCATCATAAGTGAAGGAGTGAGTCATCATAAGTCAATCTGTCTAAGTTAATACAGCTAGCCGCATATCACTGGTCAGCAGCTGCCGAAAAGTGATGTTCAAGTTCTGCACATCCTTAACACATTCGCGACGAGCGCGATTTTTGCAGACGCGCTGCCACGGACGGGCGCCTTTTTTGGCGCATTGGCCACTGCAGTCCACACGGGTTGTCACCGTCCCGGACAACGCGCAAAGTGTGAAGTGGAAAGTTTTTTTCTGCCGACGAAAGTTGTTTATACACTAGCCCCTATCTATTTCACTGATATCGAGAATATTACGAAAGATTATGATATAAACAAACGGCAGGCAAATATTACCTGGCAGGCCATATGGGCTGCCATCTTCTCAGGGGCACACGCTGTTGGCAGCCCTTATGGGCGGCCATCGGCGTGAATGTGTTAATATTGAATTGTGTTTTCCTGAATGATAAGTAAAGTGCCAATTCATAGTTTGAAAGAAATCATTCAAACGGAGATGGTGTGGTCACAAGCGGGGACGCTACTGCATGCATGGTCCCAACATCCCCCAGGTCAGATCCAACGTGTATAAGCCAAATTTCTCCCAACGAATAGTTGATGCTAGTATCGATAGCTACTATGCAATTGATAACTCGATTTTGAAATAGCCGTAGTCTAAGAGCTAAGCTTCCCAACAAGTCGCGTCGCTTCATTTTTAGACTTGGTTGTTTTTGCGCCAGAACTCGACGGACAAGCCCCCTCTCATGAAATCTAGAACCAAAGTTTTCTACAGCCGAGACATGGAAGAACTCTTGTGGTAAGAACAAATCATGACTAAATCAGTGTGCCTGATTGATTTTTCCTTGTTCTCGAGGAAATTTTTTTCGAACTTATGTGGTCATTGTTGAAGACTTAATACCTTTTACCGTAAGCCTAAAATCCAACCTAATTCTCAAGAATATGAAAACAAAGCATATACGCGAATAGAGGCGATGAAACGCTTTCAAATGACGTTTTACTTGATATAGATCAATGGGGTTCCAAAGGAAAAATTTCAGTCCAAAAATTGCCAAGGCTTATTGGTCAATGAGAGAAATCAGATTGGAAAAGAAGTACGACAAGCCTTTTTCTACAACCTAACCAGCCGTATGTTCAAAAGAGGTTATGAGCAGGTAGGGGGCGCATCACTGATTGATTTCTCCTAGAAAAGAAATAGTTCAGTTGTTGGTAGGGGTAATTTTCGTCGGCGGACCTCCAATCTTGCAGGCTTAAAGCTAAAAAAGAACTCAGAACCTAAACAAGTTTTGTATAGTGTAGACAGTTCCTTCCAAATGGAATATAAGTTCATATGAAAGCATGGAATTTCCGCAGAAAATCTTTTGTTTGAGTGCTTATGGGATAACCTGATACTATTTTATTATGAGCACTGTACAGTAATGAAACCGGGCTACGAATTTACGGAAGCTGCGTCCTTCCAAAAGACACCGAAACCATGAAATAGTGAACAAAATGTCAAAAAGCCATGACCCTGAAAGCGGCGGAAAATTCGTGCTCAACTCATTATATGGAGGGGAATGTTCGATGGGAATCTGTTTTTAGCAACATCCTTTGAGATATAATATTTAATTTCAGATAACAGATAACAAAGTTTTATAGTACTCCTCGTCTTCTTGCACTGTACAATCCAATGACAGTTAGTGCAGCTGCTATGCTCACAAAAGAGAACTGTAATCTTGAGAGGATCTGAAATATGTTTTGTAATTGTGGGTACCTTTGAAAGCGGTAACTGGAACATTTCTGTATGCACTAAGAAAGGAAAACAAGAGTTTACCTTATCTTGCCATCGGCGGTCCTCTACAATTTGATGGTACGGCATCCGCGTGAACGTGACCATCGAATATCGTGGAATCCATGTTTTGGGAAATAGCCGATTCAAGAAAAGGTCCAGCTTTTTTCGCAATTTGTACGACCGATGGTTAACCAAATCTTTTAACTGAAAATTGTACAACCATCGACGCAAACGTTTGCGGCGCTGTGACAGATCGAGCGAGACTACGAAGCCGACCGCTTCTCACTTTGAAAATCTTACCTCCTCATAATTGTACATGGCTAAATCGATGATCGTATGAGCATCCTTCACTCGGGTTTCAGAATACATTGCAAGAGTCTTCGCTAAAAACAAGAAAACATTAATCGTGAGCGTCAGCTCTGCTAAGGTTGAGATATGCAGTGTTCTGTTGCGAATCCCACGAATCACCCCCGAGTAGCGTTGGGGCATAGGAGCATAATCGGCCGTCACGGGTCCGAGAGGATGAGCGGTCGTAAGGATTTTGAAAAGGGAAGGGGATCGCATGGCCAAAAGGGGTCACTTCTCATGGTTGATCCTGCACGGGAGACAAGCATTTCTTGCTAATGTGATTCCTGCGCGCGCAAGGACTGGAGTTGACACGCCCTAGGAACCCTTTTTCAAAGGCTTATCACAAGCCGAACCGGATGGCATCCGGATTGTTGCGTGCCGTTATCACATGTGTCACCTAGTTCACTCAAGGAACTAGAGCAACGCATCTTTTGAGCTGGACAGCGCGTCCTTAAAGGACGAATTTACGCAGAAAAGGCAACCCATTTCAAATTAAGATAGCGGTGACGAGTTTTACAGTAATGAAGGAAGAATCCTGGAAAACGGCCCAGAACCCGAGAAATGGAACCCCTTTATTTGCCCTTGATCTCGCCATTGATGCGACTTTCATCGCTGTGCCCTCTTCAACATAACTCTCTCCCCTCTATCTGATCACTCGCTGCGTATTGATACGCGGCGAGTGATTCGATGGTCTGTGGGCGTGCACTGACCAGCCGCGCCAACATTGAGCCCTAATAGGTCAAAGAGCTCAACTCCTTCGGTGCCAATTGCGCATCAGTCCGCACCCTCAGGAGGTCCGCGGGTCCCTCAACCAGGTGAATTACTCCTAATTCGACTATCACTCTAATCCGTGAATTCGTCCTTTAAAGGCACAATCCGCGATTGCACAAGTGTGAGTAACTGCACTAAAAAATAAACCTAATTGGGATGAGCTCATTAGCAATGAAAGAGAATGAAAAACGCTGAAAATCGTCAAAGCGAGAGATCACGATAAAGTGTGTGTGCAGCATGGAAGTACATGCACCTGCGGAAGCAGTAGTCAGGGGCCTAAGGAAGCGATATGTGGCGATTTTGTGGCCAGAGGTGCGCTAGCTGCAGCATACTGGGATTACCATTTCTCTCTGAGCTCCGCCACGGCCTGAGCTCCGTCCCCAGCAGCAGCGTCTTCGATCATCATTTTAAAGGACGAATTTACGCAGAAAAGGCAACCCATTTCAAATTAACATAGCGGTGACGAGCTTTACAGTAATGAAGGAAGAATCCTGCAAAACGGCCCAGAACCCGAGAAATGGAACCCCTTTCTTTGCCCTTGATCTCGCCATTGATGCGACTCTCATCGCTGTGCCCTCTTCAGCATAACGCTCTCTCTGCTATCTAATCACCCGCTGCGTATTGATACGCGGCGAGTGATTCGATGGTCTGTGGGCGTGCACTGACCAGCCGCGCCAACATTGAGCCCTAATAGGCCAACGAGCTTAACTCCTACGGTGCCAATTGCGCATCAGTCCGCACCCTCAGGAGGTCCGCGGCTCCCTCAACCAGATGAATTACTCCTAATTCGACTTTCACTCTAATCCGTGAATTCGTCCTTTAATGAGGTATCCCGCTTTGAGTGTGTATCCTATAACCTTCCCATGGAACACGTTACCAATCAGAGCATGGTCTTTGCTGGAATGATGGTGGCTGTTGGTTCACCATATGCAAAAAAAACTTCTTATTTGGTTGCTAGCTCGTCCATTATTGAAGGTCAATGGGCAAAGAAAAGGGTCCCATTTTGCGCGTTCCTGACGGATTTCTTGGCTTTTTCCACCACTGGGGCATTATTCAGCTTCCCCACTTCCACCATAACCCTAGTCCAATGTATCGTAATCTCTCGCTTTGGAATCGCTTTGCACGTCTGGCTGGGCTCTGCATTATGTTATAGCAGTTTCTTGTTGCTTCTTTTTCACCAATCGTGGAAGCCTTCAGTATGGCCGTGTGTAGTCCCCACTGGTTGGCCTTTAATCGTGATATGATCAAGTCTACAATAAAGTGGACTCAAAGGATGAGACCCAACAACAAGAACGCACATTCCACGATTAGTGAAAAAGAAGCTACAAAAAACTGCTATAACATAATACCGCACTGTGCGCTGATCGTGTGAACGAAGCGTGAACTTCGTTCACACG
>KZ345016.1:507414-540461 GCA_002352805.1 Teladorsagia circumcincta
ACGCATCATTTCCGGAGGTGGGCGGTGCTGGATTGGCCGGGCGGGCTTGGATTGAAATCGAATTCGCTGGGGGCTTAACGGCGCATTCCGCGGTAGGTGGTTGCTGCAATGTGTGCAGCTACTCACATACGACCTCCTGACACCAAAAATACCTCCGAAGAGCGGCTGAGCGCGACCTTTGCCTTTAAATCGCTCAATAGCAGGATTAGTGAGCACAACAAATCCTTCGTTTTGGTGTGATAACGATACGTAGGCTGAAAAGCGAATTTCTTAGTGACCACGCCACACGGCCCCATAAGTGAGCAGTAGTCAGACTGACTCCAATCCTGGGTCGACCGTCCGCTGAGGATTTCTCAGCGGAGTGGGCCGTGTACGGTCAGCCATTCCCTGTCAGGTGCCTGTCAAATGAACGCAGTTAAAGGGCAAAGCGGAGCGTATCTTCCAGATAGGACATGGTAAGACTATCCATAGGTAGGAAATCTTAGCAGGCCCACTTGGGGAGCCCAAACTGCAGATAGTATGGGAGTAGGCTATTCCATTGAGTAGATTTTAGGATCAGCCCCACCCCCTCCCGGTTTGTGTATGCAAACGATTACTTCTCAATCGATCAGCCTTCCAGTATCTCCAGAAGGGACCTTCATGTGTGTTACCCGTTACCTACTTCGACATCTGGGGAGGGTAGTGGGCAAAGTGGCAGCCGAATTCTCGCCAAACGCGGATAATTGCATATAATTGCTGTACCGACAAAAACTGAGTAGTTCCATGAGCTTTTAAAAGTTCTCCAAATTCTGCAAGTTTTCTACATGCCAGGAAGCCCCTTCTTATCTCTGCAAAAAATGCAGTAATCAATTCGTCGAATGCGACCTCCCTCATTGAGCAATGTCCAACTGACGGTGCCTCACGAAGACCCATGAAATGCTAACATAGGAAGGCCTGAAGAGAACCCCATGTGGAGACCTCGCAGTTGGAGAGGTAAGGGGTTGTGCTCGGTCTCATTAGATTTCCCAACGCAGTGGTTGGTCCTAATTCAATCTCGAACTAACCATCTTTCGTTCTGACAAGGGAAGGATGTTAGGTCGAAGTAGCCGCTTGAAATGAGATGTATACCGCTTGATGGTCTTCAAACGCCGATTCCTGCTGACTTCCTTCTGCCTTCCCAATCTGCTAAATGATTCTCTGAACGGAGTTGTGACGCAAAACAGCGCAACGGCAGTGGGCGGGACTCACAGTCAAAACGTCGTATGACCAGCCCCTTATCATGCTTACCAGTTTCCAAACCTTTAGGGAAGCAGGTAAACGGCTTTCGCTAGCCTATTTAACTGAATTCCCGAAAAAAGCAACACAGCAACGTCGGTAAGGGACCGACCCTTCGACATTTTCACTGTGAGTCCAGACCACTGTTGTTGCACTGTTTTGCTTCATAACTTACAGAGAATCGTTCAGCAGATTCGGAAGGCAGATTCGAAATCAGCGTTTAGCGTTCATGCATCAATCGGTATACATCTCATCCGGTCATTTAAACTACCATCCTTCTCTTGTAAGAGGAGAGTTCGGGCCGCTTCAAACGCCTTCCACTAAAGACTTTCAAAACTGCTTTTGACACGTTGGTGACCGCTCGGACCACATATAACCACTGCTTTCATGAGGAGAGAGCTCGTTTCACGGTAACTATTTCAAATTGTTCCTGTTTCAAAAGTGCTCGCACATTGTCAGGTAGTTGAAGCAATTTGCTTGTTACGAATGAAGCAATTGTCCATGGAATGAGGACTATTGATAAAAAATTTCAATTCTGAAGCTATCCGCACGACAGCTGTCGTCAGTGCGCCGAAGGACGAAGGACATGGTAAGAAAAAGTATCAGGAATCGAAAAATATCAACTGGGATACCTACCTTTATAGAAACTAGAGGCTGTGGACGAACGCGACGGAATGTGTCGAGGAGATGATCCCTGGAAAAAAAAAAGAAATAAGATGACCGTATATTTGCATTTAATACCATATGTGCATTCATATTCCTACTGTACCTTTTTACTCGAAAGTTTTTGGTTTGCGTCCAGCAATGCTGCATACTAGTAGTGGCGAACTCTTGGAACTTTGCTTTGAAGCAAATGCTCCAGCTCCTAGTACCATAATTATGCAGTTTTTCATTCTTCTACATCTCCCAAAGAGTCCCAAAAGACACATTCCGCAATTGAATCATCTAGTTCAAACCCCTTTCGATTGCGGGAGCACTATCCAGAACGGCACGGATAATGCCACTTTCTCGCCGCAGAATTGGACTAGAAGCTCATAGCGAAAATCTATCACGGCTCACGAATGTATGTACGCCTGCGGTTAAATGTGTTTGGTATTTGCGTCTCATCGTCTGTGATCCATTCTCGTTCGAGTCTGCTCTCGCTCACTTCGGTGCGTGTGTCTCTCAAAAATAGGCTTCTACTTCGCGTGTTTATCTCCGGTGTTTTCTTCTCTAGCGAGTTGATTGTTTACTTCCTTACTGATTCATATCGAACGCATTACCGCGTCACTGCAACCGCAGAATTTGGGGAATGTGGGAGCAGACACTGTATTTGACGACGTGTAGTGGATAGGTTCAACTCTCTTTGACAACAAATGGTCAAAGGCACATGACACAATGAACGCTGGTTGGAAATAAAACCAGTGACGGTTAAAGATTCAGTGGTGAAAAAAAACCAAAAAACCCTGGAGCCTGTGAAACGGGACTATTTGTTGCCAATTGGTTTCTGCTTTTACAAGGCAACGGCCAAAACGCATTTGCTTAATCAGTCATCTCGACAGCAGGTATCATCCCAGCAAACCCATTGCTTTGATTGATAGCCCATTACATAGGCAACTAAACAGGGAAGGCATACAACTTCCCATGGAACTTTGAAGTGAGACCCATACGTGTCGATAGTGCCTTAAAGGAAAAATTAGCGATCAGAGTGTAAGTTGAATTAGGAGTAAATCACCTGGTTGAGGGACCCGCGGACCTCTTGAGGGTGCGGACTGAAGCGCAGTTGGCACCGAAGGAGTTGACCCCGTTGAACTATCAAGGCTCAATGTTGGCGCGGCTGGCCAGTGCACGCCCACAGTCTATCGAATCACTCGCCGCAGATCTATACCCAGCGAGTGATTAGATAGCAGAGAGAGCATTATGTTGAAGAGGGCACAGCGATGGAAGTCATATCAATGCCGAGATCAAGGGGAAAAGAAGGGGTCCCATTTCTCGGGTTCTGGGCCTTTTTCCAGAATTTTTTCTTCATTGGTGTAAAACTCACCATCGCTGAGTTAATTTGAAATGGATTGCCTTTTCTGCGTGAATTCGTCCCTTAAAGACTGATTACCACAATGGAAACTCAAACTGCAAAATGAACCTGTCAAGAAAGTTGTGAGCAGTCAAAGTTGGCTGAGGTAAAGCGTCACACATGAACAGTGCTAACGTCCGGCATTCAAAGTCGCCGTGGAGTGGTGATAGTGCTCCCGCTCTCCACCCGGCAAGCCATTAGTCCTCTTCCCGTTTAGATGCAAGTTTCGAAACCGCCACCGCTACTTCACGGCCTTTGAAATCCCGGAGGCTAGCACGGCTTATGTGTGACGCTTTACCTCCGGCCAAATTTGAATGCTCACAACTTCCTTGGCAGGTTCATTTTGCAGTTTTAGTTTCCACATTGGTAATCAGTGTTTGAAGCTCTATCGACATATATGGCTCTCAATTCAAAGTTTCATGGGAAGTTGAATGCCTTCCATGGAAAGGTCTGTTAAAACGAAAAACTCTTTCGAAATGAAGACCATTGCTTCTGTTATCATTCAATCTTTGTGGATGTGGCCAGCGACAAACGAGTCCATAGCTGTGAGTAAGATCCTGGCCATGGCAGGCGCGCCCTTATCGTTAGCGGCAAAAGCGCCTTCCTTTGAGGGCGTGCCTCAAATACGCTAGAAACATTCCTGCATGTTACTATCTGCCTTTGAATCCTATTTGTAAATAGAAGCGACATTTAGATATTCAACATAATGCGTGATTGAGCACCTACTTTCCAAGCAATTCATAAGCGTCAGGAAAATTCTTCTGGAAAAATGAAGTGACATCTTGAGGAGTGGACATGTTGTCTTCGAACTCGGAAAACGGAGCGAATATCGTCACTGAAAGAAATCGATCGGTCGGATCTCGAGTGACACTCATATTATGTGCAAAGAAATTTCAACATGACACTCAAAAGACAACTCAAAAGCTTTGAGAAACGAAGGCATTCAGTAGTGATAGCCAATCTGCTCACTGAAATGTTTCTATCAATGGAAACGGCATTCGAGCAATTCTAATCTCACTGATCGTCTAGTATCGAGACGCTGAGTCGTCCGAATTTCTAAACGCAGCTCTAACCAATAGCGATAGGAAGAGTCAAACTTTTCTCAATATTTTCTGAGTGCACTGAACGCCTGACTTTCCTTTGGGATTTTGAAGGCAGGACAAGGTGGTATTGAAGAGATCCCACGATTTACCATACAAGACCGGCGACTTCCCCATATCCACTGTGCCCCTTTTCCCAAGGGTTCTAAAAGAAGTCAAGATTAAAACATCGCCTCGGAAGCGTTTGTGAGTAACCTGAGTTACCGCCAGCACAGCGAGTGACTTTTCAGTTAAAGGCTCCCGTGTCACGGCCGGGATTTTTCTTCTTCTTGTCATCAGTGGGTTATGTCTATCGTCAGTCGCCAGTGGACCGTAAGTGCAAGATTCTGCAGTGCAAAATGTGTTTCATACCTGTGAACGTCTTGTCACGATTCGCTAACGCTATCAGCGTGAGTTGACCTCGAGGCCATACATGGAACACATTTGGCTCGAGTGCATACTGAAATTCGAATTGTATATCAAGTGTCTGCTGGAATCAATTATTCCAAGAGAGCTCCAAGATCTCTACGAACCTCTCCATTTTTTGGGAGAATGTTCAGCTCGATGTAGCCATGCCCAATGTATTCTTGAGAGTAGTCAAATCTGGATTCAGCATAAAAATAAGAGTGAATCGTACTGCGAAGAGAAATGACAAAATTTTGGGCGGTTCAGAGTTCTATTACATTGTTTGGCACGCTTTTGCGAAAGCTGTTCAGAGCAAGAGAAAGTGAGCTACTGAATACTGGAAAGAGAAATCCGCAGAAGAGGAGGCCATTTACGTACGTGAGTAATCCTCAAGAAGATAGCCCCTGAATTCATGAAGTTTCCTGGTTTCCTCACAATTTTGCATCTCCTCAAGAGACTGCCTTCCTGGCTATGAAGGTCTACAATCCAATCTTGCTCCTGCTAGATATTCTCCGGACCCTCACTAAAAGTCACTTGCCTTGGCTGAGTTGTGAGGCATCGCCTTACAGCCGAATATGCTCCATCACAAGCCACAACCAAATCAGCTTTCACGGTGATGTCGGTTCCTTTTATGCTAGAAAACTTCACAATGAGTTGAATTTGATTGAATTGCCTAAATATAAATTCTCACCTGTTTGCAGACTGTCCCGGCTTCGGTATCTTCGAACCACCAATGCTAAAGGTACAGCTAAATTACTGTATAAAAGTTCGGTGCACCAACCACTCATCCACAAGTCGCGCAACTTGAGTGCACTGACAGGTCTCTCAAGTCATGGCATGATTTTTGAAACATTTTTTTGTCAAATTGGGGCACGTGCGTGGAACCCGGTTTTGTTCTTTTTTTTTTTTCCTGAGCGGCCTTTGAATGCTCAAAATTGGTCCTTGGATCGATCCCGTGATGACAGTTTTGCATTTCCGACTGATGCTTGCCATAGGTCGCGTAATGGTACCAAAGGCTCAGGCTGGATGTCTCACCACCTATGGACCATATTTAGTTCGTCTTTAACAAAAACTAGTACCAAAAAATTAACTGCTTGTGTTTTCTACCCCATTTTTTTGGCATTCAGAGACGATCACTCAGGAAAAGTAAACCATAGTTTTGTGTTTTATGCACTTGCCCCTATATCACGCAAAGGGAGTTTTCGAAAAGCGGGAATAACATGGAGGACCCCCCTGGTGGAACGTCCTGGACTGGTGCCGACCTCCTACATATCTTGCTGAACAGGGACGAAATGTCGTGTGGTTGGTGCTGCCAGTGGAAGGTTTCCAAATGATGATGAAAAAATAAAATTGCTTACAAGGTTACAGTCATTTCCTTTTTGTCAACATCAACCGCTCGCACCTTGTGTTCGAAGAAGAATCTAAAATTACTTGGATTGGTATGAAAGGTTTCTCTAAAAAATGGATGATTTGAATTCATCGAATATTTGCAAAGTTGCTATCTCATAGGCGAAGAATGCATTCGTCCAGTCCGGCGTCTATTTTGTGAAAAACATGAATTTCTTGGGTGAGAAGGTTTATTTATCATTCCATTACGCTCTCAGGTGTGCATAGTGACGGGAGAAATGCCCCGTTGGAGAATCAGCAGAGCATAAAAGGAGCTATGGCCAAGCCTAGGAGAGGGTGGAACTACCATAAGCCTCAGGAGGGTCCTCATACCCCTCCTCATTATCCCCGCTCACCATCCTTACCATCATGAGGTCGCTATGATATTTGATTCTTTCTGTCTTAATTTGATTCCACAATCATGAATTTGATTCTGAGACCAGGCGACGGACCCAACTCCACCCACTTTTCCCTCCAAAACGGCAGTTCCAGCGGGGGGTGGGCGGGGGTGGGGGGAAGGAGGGATTGGTATAATGGAGAGCGGCAATTAGGCCAATTTTGTCTAATTTACCTATTTTTGTGGAATTTTCGTCAAAATCGTGGAAAAACCCGCGTAATATATTCCTTTTTTTCAAGACCTGCATTCACACTTTTCCCACAAGTAGTTAACCTTCACAGCCTCTGAATGCGGCTGCCCTCCTTCCCAAAATCACAAATGCAACCCCTCGTTCTAGTAAAGCAAACGGACGGTCGATACAGCCCTGGAGCCTCTTGCCTGAAGTGTAGTCCCTTTATAAAAAAGAGCTGTTTTGCGCGGTTCCAGTGCATGTTTCAATGGTTTCTACCAGAATGCCCCGTATCTTGTGATAGTGCTCGATAATATTTCGCAATTCATTCACAATGTTCTTACTTCACTTTCTCGTTGCTTTCTGCTTGACTTATGAGCACTTCGTTCAAGTGTCTGCGATTAATCGAGACGATATGCTGAAAATGTAAAACAACTCATTCGGATGAAACCTAGACAGCCTATCAAGCAAGAATGGGAATGTTCTCGGAAAGCATGGTTATTTTGACTTTAGTGATGAAAAGCGGCTTACCTCTCCAGGCTGTCCGTACGGCTGACGATTAAATGTTTTTCCATCGATATTGTGAACTAGTCGAGCGTACATGGCCACACCTGTAAGGATTCGAAAAGTAGTTTCTTGATGATTTGGAGTGTCATGCCTCGAGCACTCGTTGCCGAGATATCCGCGCATAGCTCCGGTAACTACACATTTGGAATTCTTCCTTTCAAGGTGAGAATTTGGAGATCTGTTTGGCGTATGCGCTTTCCTGACATGCTATCTGGAAACTACCCAAAGTACACGTAGGGATTTAGGCAGGTATTGTGCCATTGAAGGAACGCAGGATGAAAGCATTGGTCAGCATGTGAAGAAATAGATACCCAGTTTGATACATGGAAATACTTGATGACATGCGCCGGCCACTCTTCCCTCCCCTCCCCCCCCCGCCACGTTTATTGGTTCCTCCACTGCATCACCGTCACTAATTCAAGGCAGATTCTACTACGAAAAGGTAGCTCATTGGAAATAAGGTTATAGGAGGTCGGTGAAGCAGGGATGAAGAAAAAACCACGAGAAACGGTCCAGAACCCAACAAATGGGACTCTTTCCTTGCCTGTTGATTTTCGCGTTGATGCGCTCTCATCTTTGCTGCTTTCCTCAAGCTAGCGCTCTCTGTGCTATCTAATCAATATCTGCATATAAACCTGCGGAGCGGATAGGTAGTCGGTGGGCGTGCCGCGTCAACTGCGCCAAGAGTGAAGCATGCTCATCCTTCGATCGGAATTGTGTGCTGGTCCGCACCCTTAGAGGGTCCGCCTGCCTCTCCACTAGGTAAGTTTCTCCTTTCCCGACCTTTTTGCTTATCGTGGAATCATTCCTCAAAGGGATCGTTTACGAAAAAATCTCGCAACCAACCTCACCGAAAATTGATGCCTTAATCCCTTTGCTTCATGAGAACAGCAAGAAACGGAAAATACGTGCTGGCCATAACTAATCCAAATAACTAGGGAGTTTGAAAAATTTGAATTCTCGAGGTAAAACTGTTACAATGGAGATCTAACACGTGCAGATGTGTTAAAAATATGAAAAAGCACGTGTTTCACGCTGGACCATCCCGGAAACCTACACGTGGCTCCACGCCTGCCATCCCTTGTCACAATAGCACTTCCGGTCCCGCCCATCGCAGCAGATGCGGTCCAGCAGGTGAGCTTCCATGGGAGCGGTTTCTGTTTGTGATTTCATTTTTCCGCTCGGAACTTTGCACCTCTACTTTTTTAACACGCCAACAAATTTATACGAGAAAATAGTGAACAGTTTCTCAATGGACGACCCCTTTGAACCAATAACGTATGCCGACTGAATGGGCAGCAGCGTTCCTCTACAAACGCAAATTCTTGAGACTCTTACTCTATTTCGCCGGCACTGCGTTTCCTTGCCCAACTTCTGATGACCTTTGCGGAAGATCCGCCATTTGGCAATGCTTTTTGCCGTGAATTTTTAATAAGCGTGCGTTTTTCCGGGTACCTGACAGGAAGGCCGTCGCGAAGTGAAGTGGCAGAGACGCAGATGGGGCAGCGGTCAAGTTGCAGCGCGCATGTGCAAGATGAGACGTAGTGTTACGCACCCTGTCTAACCTAACGCTAAATCGACACAGTGCGCGCTGCGACTCAACCGCTGACCCGTCTGCGTCTCTATCATATCGCGACGCGACAGGCCTCCTGTCAGGTCCGCTTTTCGACATAGATTGTCCATCATATTCAAGAGGAAATATTGCACCACTATCACATGACCATCATCCACTGCTGCAGGTGTGTCATGCTGAATTACGTAGAACACACCTGGCCAGTACAGTGCAATTTCTTCGACTCCATTTTATTGTGACTTGTGATGGAAGTACCTTGTTCAACAATGTAGTCCTTCAGTCCAACCGCTTCCAGAGCGCATTTTCCTCTTTGTGACAGCGCTAAGTTGATACTGCGGCCTGGCACATGCTCCATTGTTCTTATATCTGGAATAAATAGTTTATAGGAATCGAAAGATTAACAGCTGATGTTCTTGCACATCAACGTATGAGCAAGTATTCTTCAAGTTCTATATTATATTATGGTCTATAGTTCTGTACTCTATTCTCCAAGAAAGTAAACCAGGCCACTGCGCAGCGATTTTTCGCAACGCAGCTGAACCATCTACCTGTGATTTTAGCTCGTAATGAAAACGAGGGTAAAATAGTCACCTCTTCTGTACTCATATACTTCCACATCCCAACCACGTTGAGCAAAGTAACATGCGTTAAGTGCGCCAACTAAGCCGGCACCGGCTATGGCGACTTTAGGCATCTGTAAATGATTCAAGTTCAAGTCAATTTCCGTCATCTTTTGATACGTACGAAAGAGGAGAAGAACGAGGAGGTCTGAATTATAGCATTTATGTACAGATTACAACAAATCCGCTGAAGATTGTAGGTTGAACCAAATATGGGCAAAACTTGGCATACCAATGTAAACTAGAAATGTTTCACCCTCTCCTTCAATTTCTGAATTTAAGATTTCTTTGATACGACAAAGCACTTCGGAGCAATCTAATATCCCAACAGAATTCGCCATTTTTGCCTTATTTGAAGGAAAGGTTGTTTAGAAGAGGCACCAATCATGGCTCCTCCAGATGCCCTCCAGCTGAAACTCTATGATATGCTCTCCATAGTGAAGCCAAACAATTTTCCACAGAAAATCGAGAGTAGTTTCACCACTGATACCTATTGGTAGTCGCATACATGCGTCGATTCAATGAGCGATCAACATCACCAACATGACTACTTATGAAATGTGCTACAGTGCATAGGTGGGGCTTCTCTGAGAAATATGGTGTAATCTTAGAAATCAGGAATCCTTCTGTACAGAAGGCTTTAGCTAACATATTACGGCATCTGGTTTTGGTATATAGCATAAAATATGAATGTTGAAAAAAGAACTTCAAAGTCAAATTTCAATATATGGAATAGCAGAAGTAAAAGTCAAGAAAAAGGAAAAGGTTTCGAATGCGATTTGATTAAGCTGAGGCAGCGCTGAGTCACATAAATATACCAGAAGATAAAATCAGCACCACCCATTTCAGCAATTCAGACCATGATTTGTAAGAAAGCAGCGAACCATGGCTTCTTTACCATATTAGGCTGTTTCTGTTATTCGGTAAGGTTTACAAATAAGAAGATTAACGGAAATCAAATAAAATCGTTATTGCAACGATAGGATCGATGATGAGGGTAAAAGTACACATGTGACGAAATGTTAAGAGGATTGCACCCTGCACAGAACGCGAGTTTAGCACGAGGTAGGCAGCGCTTAGAAGTCATCTCACTTATTCTTCAGAAGGAATTCGAATTCAGCTTCGACTCCCCTCTTGCCCCCCCCCCTCCCCTAGGTGAAGGTAAACTCTCTTGCAAGCTATCTCTTCGAGAAATGCTTTTTCACATTCGAAGCTTCGAGGCGCCTTTCCCCAAAATCGAGCTGAAGCAGAGGACTGCTGCAAGTGAATTGAGTAATGGTGAGCTTTTATCAGTTCTGACGGCCATGATGCAAACAACAAACTTTTGAAAAGTATGGGAGTTTTACTGGGCGCTCAATCGGAGTTCAAACTCGTAGAATCGCTAGAGTCGCTCAGATATAATCTGAACACTAAAACATAGAGAAATCGATGAAAGGCTTCATCGCCTCTACTGCGATCAAAATACTGGACCTAGCGAAATACAACCACGCGTAAAAAACCTTAGGCAAATATTTGAACACACAGTTAGAAACACACGAAAAGAAAAAACAATGGAGAGCACTGGTAGCCGCCAAACGTAGTATAATCAGTTGCAAAAGAAGAGAGAAATACAGACAAAATGAATTTGTGGGGGGAACACCAAGGGAGTCAAAAGGAGTGCATTCTAGGAGGGGTCCATAACCAAAATAAGTGGCGAGTTGTCATTGTTCTCGAAAGAGCAGATTCAGGATTCAAAATCATACATTGTGTATCCCATTGTTCACCCTGGCAAGTTTGATTGAGGTGGGCGACATTTGAAAACAAATAGTCTAATGGTAAGCACAATCTCATCATTATATCATTTTCAAGCACCTCCCTTAAAGCGAATATTGGCTCGTGGGGATTTTTAACCTCTTTAATTACATTTCCTTCTCGCTCACATTCTTCTGCGCAAAATTTCTTCGAATACCTACACGAAGCTTCTCTAGCTCGAAGCCGGTATCCAGTCCCCTCCGGGGATGCGCCACGCATTCTATCGCCGAGGTACGGGCCATACCGCACTCAAAGGTCGCCCTGCGATTGTGGCGACCTTTGAGTGCGGTAGGGCACAGACAATGACCTGCAGTGTTCGACCGACCGATGCACAAATCATACGTTTTAATCCTCCTAGACAAGTTTGGGATCATTTGACAACCTGGAGGCTTGGTTGGCTCAAGCGAAATTAGGTCCGGATTTTAACCCCAAGACCATGGGTTACGGAAGCTCCACTTGCGTCTACACCGCTTCAACTACTATGTATAAGCACTGAAGCTCGAAATAAGCACTAATTTTGCAGCTATTCATAATGTAACAATTGTGAGAAACATTCATGACGGAAAAGTGTCATGAGAATTGAGTGAGGTACTTCGGTAATAGCGCTGGTACCTACGACAAAAAACTCAGGATGTAGGTCAACTACTGCCTTCCGTCGTCTAATCGTACACGACATAAACTCTGACGACTTTACAAAATGCTTTTTTTCCGAATCCCTTAGAACGAATGACTCATGTCGCAAGTGTCAGTCTTCATTGGGAGCAAGTCTTCCCGAAAGAGAATCATTTTTGTGAACCCCTTAGCGCTGCGTAGGGCTTCCATTGTTGGGCTCACAAGGGGGGCCTCTCATGGCAAGCCGCGCTTTTTTTCAAAACGGTATTTTGCGATATTGTGGGACGCTTGTAGGGAACACAAAAACATTTTTCATCTTTGCTGAACAGTTTCAGCAGTACCAAAGTGCATGCAGAAGCATGAGGTACTGTTAAGGGTTCGATCTCCCGTGGAGGCTGATTTTTGCCTTTGGGTTGCCACCTACGGGTTGGTGCCAAATGGCACTAAATGTCGAATCAGGTGACGTATTCATGGTCAGGACGGTTTTAAGCTAACTAGTAGTAGTCCCAACTCTGAATACAAAATTCAGTCGCCACACCGAACCACTGAGAGTATCATTCATCACTTTTTTGATACTACTAAATTAACGAAAACGAAGCATAGTTTCGTGGTCCACACAAGGTCCCTACAATATGCAAGAAAGCATTCTGAAAAAGCGCGGGCCTGGAGGACCCCTCCCCTCCTTGTAGTCACAACTGCAACTGTTATGGTGACCGGTAAAAGCAAGTTGAGTTGCAGCTGTGGCTGACAAGGGGGATCGCAATTAAATTGTTGTGTTATTTTATTCAGAAATAAGATAAGGAGTGCGATGATGAACACCAGTAGGGAAAAGAAGCAAAAAGTACCGAGAGAACGTAGAAATGTCTTGTGAGATCGACACTGTGACATGAGGAGAGCGAAAGCACCGCAAGGAGAGGGAACAAGCGAAAGAGCACGTTGTACGTGAGAGGGCACAAACGCCATGTATGCTGCGACTGATAAGAGTAGCAGCGGTCGCAGCGGTCGGACGAAGGCAATTGCTTCGTTGTCGCACACTCTCAAGTCGCGATAGTACCGCCGCCACTCCGATTGAGGGTCGCCCTGCTACCCCGCTATGGAGAAATTTTCTCTCCTAAGGTCTAATATTGCCTTCAAAGGTTTGAAAAGTGTTCCGAAATTATCGATAGCAACGATCATTCTGGAATGCTGATCAGAAAGAACCGAGTGGGATGAAACATGTTCACCGGTGCAAAAAAAAAAGTTCGCCTGAAAATGTTCTTCGGAAAAAGGGTTTTTCAAATTGGTGACTAAACCCGAGGGTGTGCCGTGCAGGTGATTGATAGCAAGGCTGCGATGAAGTGGAAGAAGGTTGGCATGACACGTGACATTTTGTTGACCTCGTCACAGTGGTAGTACAGCACATTTGTCGTACCTCGGCCAAAGGCTACGTTTGAAATTGAAAACATGCGTAGCGATTAGAAGAACTGCTTGTTTACAGTTTACTCCAAAACAGCCAAGACAAGCAAACTTATCAGTAACCCCTTATTTTTTATCAAAGATCTCGATGAAGTTCAGCCTAAACGCATGAATTTGAAAAGTTTGAAGGAGCTTTGGGGGTTGCTAATCATCCCATCATCAATCAAAAAGGGTTTTCGAGAAGGCGATAACTTCAGCTCAATAAATTGCTATTCACATCCCCAGTTTTGAGCTGGATTATTCCAACATCTATAAAAAAGGAAAATGCCGAGATTCATCGAGAATGGAAGTCGGACGAAAAGCTTCAGCACTGGAAGCTTAGAAAAATCTAACCACCCGTTAGTTCGGCCTCATTAACTAGGACTGGCTATGTAGGATGTGATGAATGCCAGATTACACTGCTTACTGCAATTGAAAACTTATTGACTAGAATCAGTTACTCAGAATACACCATCCGAGTGTAATCAAATAAACTGCCACATTCTAATTTTCTTCCAAATCACGGTCAGGCGAAGGAAGAGCACTTCGAGCATCAGTGAACATCACTTCCAAGGAATGTCTCGTCATCACTAGCACAGGGACTGAATAGGCGGGTCACAATTTAGAGTGGAATTACTCAGAAGCAATTTGTGGGTATTTGCCATGCGATCTTGTCGCGGTTAGGCTGAATTGTGTAGCTGTAACTGCGGCCGCCGAGAACGGCCAAAGTTCTACTTTTAGCCTTGCTCAGAAATGGAAGACCCTTTCCCTAATATTCAGGACAATACAGATGTTTTCCTTTGTGCAGCATTTAGGACCGTTCCACTCGCTCAGAAAAGTACATCGCATTTTGTTCATTTTTTTGTCATCGTTGACCGGAGATCTTCGTACCTTCTAATTGTTTCACTACTTAACGGCACTCAACTGCATTTTGTTGAATTAATATGATCAAGTTTTTGTAGCAGCGCACCTAAGAGTACACTAAACAAATGAACAAATAAAAAAGTAAATGAATAAGTAAATAATTGAATACCATGAATTCGCTGAAGCCATAGGTAGCTAATCAAACATCGTATTTTGCCGGGTAGTAGAATAGTGGATGGGAACTGAACAAATGATAAGATTGACCAGGGTTATCCATGTTCAAGCACTCTTGGCTAATGAATTATCGAAATTGTAATGCTATCGGGTGGGTGGTTGGTGAGTGGTGAGACCGTTTCAGCTTACTATCTTCCTATTCCAACAATGCTGCGCTTTTTTGGCTTGAACTGGATGCCGAATGTTTAACTTCAAAGTTTTTTGGGGTATTCACGCCCAGTTCCAGCAACAATTTTGACATTTTCGAGAACGGGGTAGCTGTCGGAACGAAAAATGCTCATATTGAGTATGCGTTCACTTCAGGTGGTAACTTTTCGGAGCGGAGTTAACCTGGATTGGTTACTCAAACAAGCTTCAGCGGTACAGTTGGCGGGGAAGGAGGTGTTTTGCAGCTAGCTGACAGCGAAACAGAAGCTGGAGTCTGACCACGTTAGCGACTCATTTTCAGGATTCTGGCACTACGACTGATGTGGAATCGGGAATGGATGATTCTGAGCGAAACAACCTTTGATCTAACATCAATCGAACACGAAGCAGCAAGGAACAGGGCTTGCATTCCAGGAAGCTTGCCCGAAGAGTATTATTGTTCAAAGTTCATTCACCCTAGGCTAGTAACAATCTTTGCCCACAACTTTCATACCAGTATGAAAAAGGTGTTATGATTTGATTCTAATGTTCATTGACGTGGCCAGGAGGACCCAGTCATGCGCTCGGTAAAGGAATTCAATCCCAGGTCAAATTCTGAATAGATCCAATAAATCTACAGCTTGACCGGCTGTTCACAGAAGCAATACATATGTTTCTTGCATATTCTTAGACAGCTCGTCAAAAGAAACCGAAGTTCAATGGTCAAAGGAGCACCGTTGAACAAAGTCCGCAAAGCTGGTGCTTAAGCTCGATCTCATGAGAACCCATTTTGCAGTGATGTGACGAGTACGAAGTGGATGAGAAAAGGACTGCGATTTCGCAAGAGACGACAACACGACTGTACAATCTCCTCCTACGAGTGGGGAACCTGTTACTTAATAAAAAGCAAGCAGACCTGAACGAGAGATCGTTGTTCTTACAACAATTCAGATCAGCTGCTGCTGCAGCTTGTTGACTTTGCAATGGGAGGGTGAACCAAGTTTACTCATTTATTTGGCAGAACGGAATGGAACCAAAAAAGTGCTGAGCGGATGAAATCTATCGATTAACGGGAAACAACTGGAAAAATTTGATGTGATTTCATAACGCGCTCTCTTTTCCGTGAAACTTGAATGTTTCTCGTGAATCACTTGTAGATAGAATCGTTCTTTAAGAACATGTGAGCCCCTTAACAAAAGAGATCCCTAGCTCATAAGTTACCACTGAATCTTCAGTCAATGTAAGGGTATACAAACAGTTCATTGCTGGGATAAATAGCTTCAATTGATGTGGTGTGTAACAATTGGGCGAGAAATTTCAACATTTCTCCAGGTGAATTCTGAACGAACGGGTATTTTTAGTTGGTTTTGAATACTAGGCTCTTCTATACAGTATATCTTTCCGTTCCTATGGCCGCGAATAAATGTCATCAAATGTGAGACTGAGTTGCAAAAATGAAATAAATCCGACCGTAATACTGGAATGAAAAAAAAATGAATTGAAATTAACCACGGCGTCAGTGGACCATTGAAAAAAGTTGTAGGTTTCTACGAGGGCAGTAGATATGCACTGCTCCTCAGAATGATACTTCCACCTACAGTTATCGGTAGAAGTGCAGCTGGAAGTACCAATTGGGGAGCAGAGTGCATACGTATTGTCAAGGTGAAGGGCCAAGAAAAAACGGCCGAAGGATCCGAAACTATGATCAGCGTTGTAGAAGGAAGTGCACTCGATAGATTGAAGATTGTCTGGCCGTGGACGATTGTGTCGGTAAAGTACAGTGTAGCAACGGTGGAAGAACAAATGATGTTGTAAGGAACGGGAAAAAGAGAGAAATCTGCTCAAATTAAAAACACCGATTTTTTCAGCAGACGATCGAGACCCATTTTCACTGCAGAAGTGTTACAAAAGGAAAATTGATGGGAAATAGCTCGTTATAAATGCTGACAATAAACCCTTCGAAAAACGACCTTTAAAAAAATAAAATAAAGCTATAAAAAGTGGATCATGAACATCGCCGAAGTTCACAGAAATTGTGAAAGGCTATAGACTACTAGATGTTCTCAGAAACCTCTTGATTAAAAGTTGTTCAAGTTTTTTTTTTGAAGGAAAAAAATTAATGGTATCGTCGACGATGTGTAGCTAGCGTGAACTGATTGTTTGATAAGAAGACGATGAGAAATGACCGCAAGATGAAAGGGCATGTCGTGGTCGGATGACGAATTGGACGCGGTCGGTTACCATCGAGATAGTCAAGGTTGATTCCTCACCAGATAATATTCAAGAGTACAGTTCCACATTAGCGGTTTGTGCGGAGCAAAGAAGTATGGAGGAAAGTAAGCAGATCCGTCCTGGGGACGCATGGACAAAGAAATCCAGATTAGCGGGTCCAGCCAAGAACGGATACCTCGATTATCGTTGAACTTAAGAAGTCGTAGCATGCAAAGTTGAACGTTGAAGTTCTTCCGGAGTGTAGAAAGGCGAAAATAAAGTATCACTCGGATATGCATGTATAGTGGAATACGCGACGAGAGATTCGTATTTGGTCAGCTGAGAGGGAGGTTTGTACATAAGTGACAGAAGGGGTGAGCTCTGTACAAAACTGTGACGTCTCCCCCAAGAGAGGTGAGAACGCAAGCACTAAGCTTCAGAAATTGTTGTCGTAGTCGTCCCTATTCCATAATGAGCGCTGCCTCCTAGCCGACGGTCGAAAGTACATCTGGTGTGCACAAGTAATAGCAGGTGAAATGACTCTAGTATAATGGAATTATCCCATAGCTGTAGGCCTTTTTTACCATGATTAGACACTTGGATCGCTTACGCAAGTCATATTGAGTCTAAAAATAGTACCACTGCAAAGCGGTGAGGGATAGCGTGGAATATGAGCAGGGTGAAAATCGTGTCGAGGACGTGGTTGCAGAAGTACGACCCCCCACAAAAATTTAGGTCTTGGCACAACCCCTCCTATTTTGAATCTATTCCACGAACGGAGTGTAGTGGTGGTGTAATGGTGAGTACGTCTGTCACAGCGAGACCCGGGTTCAATTTTCGACCGGAGAGCGTTTTTGCAATCTCACAGAGTTGTCCATGCCAGTGCGAATGTTCAAGAAGTTCATAAAAGAGCATCACAACAACCTGTATCGAACAACGGCCGCCTCCGCGATAGCTGCTGCGCGGTTTGTCTCTGGGTCAGATTTGCCGATACCCCCGCTCAAAACCACCGGAATGTACACCCTCCATGAAAAGGTTCCATTCCCAATTTCCGAACCTTTCAAATAGCACTCGGTCGGGTTCGATAGAGCTAGGCCCGCTATTGCCAAACAGTATTGCAATTGCTTTGGAAGCCTTCCACGCAAAGACATAAGGTCTGTCTAATTCCGTCGAGGTAGCGTCGAGGACGCGAAAATTTTCATGCGAGTTTTCGGCATTCAGAAGGCATTATCTTTCTCGAAAAAGTGAAGACAATTTCGGAAAGCGAAAGGTTTGCGCTTCCTAATAGTGTATTTAGCTTCTTCCCAGGCCTCTTTTCTGAGGAGATATTTGCGTCGAAGTGGTATCGAGGTCAATCGCTGACCACTCAAAAAGACGCTTCCTTCTTCACCGTTGCAGAACATTTCGTAAGCAACACTCGAGTTGTATCAATATACAACCATTCAGCGTAGGCGATACAAAAAGGGACAACTATCGACGTAACCCGCTATCGTCTCGAACGCCATGCATCTGACCGCCACTCAAAGCGGTACACTCGATTGAAAGGTGTTATATGATGATGACCTATTGACAGAACCTCTAATGTAGAAAACCATCTCGCACCCCCTATAACAGACAAACCGCAATATTTGCGCAGAGCTTTCCTTCACCATTGTCGTTTTTGCGACAGCGTTCCTTCCAACAGAATCACTGTCAGCGAGTTATTAAGAGCGAGCAGAAAGAATATTTTATATAATATTGTCTCGCACATCCTCGTTTTTTCCTGAGGTACTATTTGCACCACGATGCCACTGATGCGCTCGCTGCCGACTTTCACAGGTACGGCCTCCCATGACCCATCCTAACAAGTGCGACCCCCTTGTCGAGGATTTCCTCGACCGTTATTCACCCTGAATTCGAGTATAAGCCATGTCTCATCACCTTCAACTTTTTATGAAATCGTGGACAGAAATTTTGGCAAGTTGATAATAGGGTCAAGAATCAGTCTTAAATTAGTCACAAATATGAACAGCAATTTTTCAAGCAAGTGTGAGCTGTCAAAATCAGTAAGAAATACGGCTCCAAAAAGAACAAGTTGGGAAGCCAAATTGGAAGGAGATAGAATCTGAATCAAAAACGAGTTTTATGTGTGATCGCCTGTCCATTTACAACTTTTGAGGGCAAAGTTTCAGAGATGATAAAACAGTGCTGATGCAGGTAGATAGAGTCGCCTTATGTACTATCGCTGCATTTCCTGCAAAACTTGACCACCACGGCTAGCTTAGAGTGTTTACGATGCAGTTTTGGTCTCAATATTTGTAATTAACATTTTTAATTGTACCGGTTTACCCAGGCCTACAGTCAAAGTTCTTAGGAAACTAGAAAGACTCTCCTGGTCAGAACAAGGTCGATCTGCGCGAGTGGCTTCAGTTCGTGCTCACTAGGAGCAGAATGCACCTGCATGCAATGCACCTTGACATTTTGCTTGCATGAAATAAGCGCTAAGGCGAGGAATATGCTTCCGCATTGAATTTGCAGGGAAAAAAATACTTCTCATGAAAAGGTTCCAATATGTGTTTAGCTCAACACGTTTTTCAAGGTGACCGTACATTGGAAATCACAAGTCTGTCCTTTATTTGGAGCAATATATATATATAAAATCGAGAGATTCATGGCCACCGGGATTGTGACCTACCACTGCTGTACAAGACGACACTCTCAAAGCAACGTGTTGATCTCTGATTGATGACAAGCACTCGCATCTTCGAACAGTATTCCACTTTATGTCGGGGAGATCCTTTCTTGAATAGCAGCAATATACGTCCAGCTTTTTTCTGCTCAAGTATCCTCGTTATCCGCTTGCTTCTTTGCAAATGTTCGTTCGAAGAAAATTCTGACAACATAAAATTCAGTTCTAAAGGTAGACTTTTTCGGAATAGCCATAAACTTTGGCGGCGATACATAACGCTTTGTAATTTTATGCCATTGTAATTCCATCCCATATGTCCTGTATGCACAGTATAGAGTTGTGCAAATCAACTCTCGGTGATGAGAACAGGACGTATTCTGAGATTTCTCCACGATGCCATACTCGACCCCAGTGCCGTAACCGGTTGAGTGGAGAGAGCGCAGTGGGTGCAGGGCCGCTCGATTTATTCATGTTTTTGGAAATACAGCACTGGGTAGCGTCGCAAATGGTCATTAAGCACAATAACGGAACGTGGTCACAGCTGAAGCATTTATGTTAGGCTGTCGGAAAAATCCTTGCGCATTTTGTTTTCAGTCGAAAAATCTTTGGCATTCGTTTTGAACATCTACTGAAGAACATGTGTGAACGATGGTGAACGCTCTCTTCAAAGCATTTCTGCCATAGCACCTTACTGCCATAACAGCTGAGGGAATCGTCTTTCACTTGAAGAACATTTGACTGCTGTTGCCTTTGAAAACCCAGAAAGTGTGTTGAAGGAAGCGCCGCGACAAGAAGCCTACATGTTGCAATGGAGGAAGTCCAGATACTTGAGAAATTATAACATATTTGGTTAGCCTGCCACACTGAACGACGAGTGTATCCCGAAGTCGAATGAGAGGCGTCTCCAGTGAATGTACAGGAACTGGCAGAACTTTTCCAGTGTTATCGAAGCACACCATTGTCAATACCGCCTTGAAAAGAAGTGGAAAGAGGGCGAGGGGGTATATCGTGATCTGACTGCCCACAGGCTATTAAGACGATGAATTTCACCGACATTTTGATTCACTGCCTGTCTCTCATTTGGTCCAAATATTTCAACGCCGATTCCAGCACTGGAACCCGGGAGGCTACTTTAAGGATTGGAGAAGCAGCAAACATTTGTTGTGTTCACTAAGAGCTGTTGACAACGAACTCCATTGCAATTGGTGATCAATAAAGTTGGCGAGTGAATGAGCTCGGAAAATCTAGCGAACTTTATTTCATGTCGGCAGCGCTCGTCCACGAATTATATAAATGGTCCAGCAAAGGCCTCCAAGCTCCTTATGGAATGATCTGATCCGCCTGCTGTGTTCAGCAAAGCTGGCACTGCCAGATCACCATAGAGCTCTGTTGCTGCAAAGCAAAGTGAAAGGCAGGTAGTCCGATGATCCGGACCTAGTGGAGTTGTTCAGGTGTGTTGCTTCGAAAGCTCAGGATTTCCTAACAGCCGGCAACCACAAATTACCTGCTGAAAGGCAGTATTTCGGCGATCATGGTGGTGCACACATTTTTATTGTTGGCTGTATTAATACATTGACGACAATGCGAGTTTTGGTGTTTTTGCCCATGTAGGGGCGATGTGATCTCGCGACCATATTTGTCGCGGTATGCATATCCCCCGCTCGGTCCAACAAGGCGTGTTTTGGGAGCCCGAACGTAAAGCAATCTTAGGAAGCGATAAATAAGTAATTTAGCTTACATGATAAAAACACAAACAAAATGGCTCTTTCAGCAAAAGTTTCGATTGAGTAAACACCTGTTTAGGGTTACAAAATGGATCAAATTGAGGACTTTATTGAAAAGTGTTCGCATACGTTTCTCCATTATAAAAGTTGGAACTTTTTGCAGCATAGCAAATTTATCGTACTCAATATTTTGGCCAAGCATTCGATTGACAATCACATTTTTTCTTTATTCTTAAGAGTTAGTTTGGGTTCGAGCTGAATTAGGAAGTTCACGAGTTTCGGAAAACATTTGTCAAACTGAAGCATACTCAACTATTCCATGGACCACAACGTTTCCACTTATATCAATATCCGATCTATTAAATAGAAACAAAAACTTCGGGAGAAGTGGTGCATCTGCGAGAGAAAATGATTGAATGGAGGCGGGAGATGTATCCCCGCACGTCCCACGTGGCGTGCGAGGCGCGAAATACATATCCCCCGCGCTGTCGTCAATGTGTTAAAGGAGAAAAACAATTCGAAAAAAAAAATCGGCTACTGCGCAAAGACTTTCCCGACTATCTAATATACAGTAGCGCTCAAAAGTCTTCGGCCAAATGGTTTTTCGGTTGTAACTTTTTTTCTGCTGAATCAAATCAGTTCCAATTTTGATATGTTTAGGAGGCGAGCATTCTTCACTAGACTGTTATATAAGCGTTGCGTAGAAAAAAAGATATAAGAGAGAGAAAATTATTTTATTAGAAGTGCCCGAGTATCACCCAATTCCAAGTGGGTTTCATATTATTGTAAAAAGCTCAAAATTTCACAAAACAATCGACAGCATGATAAAAAACATCAAGCATAACCAGTACTTTGTGATGAGCCTTTTGAAGTTGCTAAAACATCAACAGGGTCTAAGTACGGAACCAGTCGATGAAGGCGCTATATGCTGAGACGACTACCTCAATTTTCCTTCAAATTTGACGAGTTTCTCGCCCTTATCCCTAGTTCTTTTTTTGCCAATTCTTTCCCTAACCTTTTCTGTAGCGTTTCGATGACGCTCGGGATATGTAACTGAAGGTGTACCTCCGGTAAAGGCGCGCCATGCTGTCGAGAGCGCTCTTGCACAGTTGGGGTGCGATGCATTGAATCGCTATATTACTAAAAGGCGAATTCAGTTCGGTGAGGGTGCTATACGGCTGAATACACAACGTCTCATAGAACCTAACCCTCTTCGACAGCTTTCATCACGTCCCGAATTCTGTGCTTTACTCCCACAACTTTTACGGATTACCATCACCGAGCCTCCGCCTTGCTCACGAATGGCACCTAATACTTTGGATCGAAATCTTTTCTGACAGGACGCCACGTATGCGTTACCCTGTGTTTTCCAAACATCACAGATACAAATTCGATTCTCCAGATTACGTTGGAGCTCTGAGGAGATTCAAGTTCATGGGTGTGCAGACCCATTCCATTCGCTATCACTTTGCCTTCGACAACTCCACAGGATTCCGAGAGGTGGTGAAGACTGTCACATGGAGGTAGGTTCCACAAGGCCTTGCGTGTTCAGGCGCATTGCACCTGCACCAAGCTGAATTCGCCTTTTGGTAATATAGCGATTCAAAACATCGCACCTCGAATGTGCAAGAGCGCTCTCGGCAGCATGGCGCGCCTTTACCGGAGGTACACTTTCAGTTACGTATTCCGAGCGTCATCGAGACACTATATAAAAGGTTAGGGAAAGATTTGGCAAATAAGGAACTGGGGATAGGGACGAGAAACTCGTGAAATTGGAAGGAAAATCGAGGTAGTCGTCTGAACAGATAGTGCCTTCATCGACTGGTTCTATACTCAGACCCTGTTGATGTTTTAGCAACTTTAAAAGGTTCCGCACAAAGTACTGGTTATGCTCGATGTTTCTAATCACGCGGTCGATTTTGTTGTGGAACTTGGAGCTTTTTACAATAATATGAAACCCACTTGGAATTGGGTCATACTCGGGCACTTCTAATAAAATAATTTTCTCTCTCTTATCTCTTTCTTCTACACAACGCTAATATAATAGTCTAGTGAAGAATGCTTGCCTCCCAAAAATATCAAAATTTTAACTGATTTGATACAGCAGGAAAAAAGTTACAGTCGAAAAACCATTTGGCCGAAGACTTTTGAGCGCTACTGTATCAGAGTTGGTAAGGAATCTTTAATAATAAGTGTTCGATTCTTAAGAGGGAAGCGGTTTCAGATGCGTGATAAAGTTCTACGACAGATCAACTTCTGAATCTGTGGGGTTACCAATTTCAGTGTACTGTAAAACCGAAAAACTTGGGAAATTTTTGTTGCTTAAAATGCTGAAGGACTACAGTTTCAATATAGAAGCTTCAAATTGTGCGAGCTCTACTAGACTGTCAGAAAGAGTTCTCTTCACCCGCTCATGTACAAACGTCACGGATTTTTTGAAAGTTATCCCTGAACTCGCCATTAAAAAGACATGAATGCTGGACTACAGCCAGTTTACCAGTAGCAAATATGTACTATACCGCAGCATTTTCCAACTGGTATTATTTTCTGAAACGCCCTTGATTACATGCAAGTTTGACCACTCCTGCATCAAGAGTTCAAAAAGGCAAAAACTCAAGCGATTATACAACAAAAACAGTGAATTGGTCAGGGAAAGTGGAGGAAGAGCGCCTCTGGGTTTGTTCTGGAAGGATTCCTATTTTGATATCAGGTAGTGAAACTTCAACAATGTCTGGGAGTCGACGCTACACTCTGGACTGTGCTCTATAGCGGATCAGCAAAGCGTTGATTTCCCATCTGGCTCTGCTTCACAGGCGTACAATGTTTACTTTTCAACAGCGGTGTTCGTCCAAGGTAATCTAACAGAAACTCTGGAGCTTGGGATGGCACGTCATCGCCCACCCACCGCCAGACTTCGTACCGACGGACTTGCATCTGTTTTGTCTTTATCTGACCATCTGGAAGATAAGAAATTCAACGACAAGGACCGCACCGAATTAGCAATTTTTTTTGCTTCAATATCTCAGAAATTAAGCTGAAGTGGCATTCAGAAGTTGCCTGTGCTGATCGAGCCAATAACGAGCCCGCTGTACTGATGCCACTTTTACCCTTGAATGTGAGACGTTCGTGTTTAGGAAGCCAAACTATCCCTGAAGGCAATTTCCTTACAAAATGCGAATTTTTGAACCAACTTCACAAAAATGGAGCACCAATGCAATCATCACCTTACCAGCGAGTGTTTATATGATGCATAATACATGATATGACATGACCAGGAAGAGGTTGTGAGCGAATCCTGTTCAGTTTGAGCACTACTTGCCTATGAGAGCCCATGGTGCCTGTAGTGCAGGTGCCTCACGTTCCCGTGGCAAAAAGTTGCGGCATTCGTGTTTAGGAGGTAAAATTATCCCAAACAGTGATATTTCGGCCAAAGTTGAAATTTTGATCTCACTGGTAGAAAACGGAACAGTCTTAGGGTACCATTCTGATCGTGAGACAGAAACTCTAGAGTTGACCGTTCATGCACAGCGGGTATCGTGAGAGAGAAAGAGTTATGCTTGAAAGTGATGCCTTGTCGATCCTAGTGCGGTGTGGATCGTAGGGCCAAATACTGGTTTAATCTTCTTTAGGTATAATGAGAAGATTTCACAAGATCGCTGGGTTGTGAACAAAAATTTCTCCGTGGACGCGACTCGAACACGCCCCTCTTGGTTACCGTGCAATTTCGCTGCAAATTACGCTACCGACGCATCATTTCATCCCAGCTGGAATGAAATCTCACAACCACAAAGTTTTATTCACAACCCAGCATTCTGGGAGACACTCACAAGGCGATCTGCTGCCAAAAACAGCAGTTAACAACGAAAACAAGTCAAAATGCATAGGAGGAAGAGTTGTTGCCTCCCAATACCAGCTTTTGATGATGGGTTGAGGAATAAATGGCCTCCCGATTTTTCCGACGGTAACACAAAAATTCAGAATTGGCCAGAAGTATGCTTAAAGGGCGAGTCCAACATCATGATGATGACCATCGCACTTGTTGGGAGCGAAATTGGCTGCAGCCTGCACTACAGGCAGCTAGTGAATTCAGGATCGGGCAAATATTGCCCGATTTCGTTATTTGCTACTCTTAAATTCTTCGAAGAGGAATCTAACCGCATTCATGTTGGATAAGCGATGTCAAGAGCCCTCCAAGCTATGTTGCTAAGAAGGTGATCCAACGACCTCTATCCGGGAGCCGAGACCACTTCCTCTGCGCTCTCCCGCTTCATAATTCCGCTCAGTCAAGAGTTTAGCAGATAAGGAAAGCAGATTCGAGCTCATCACTCGAATAGCAATCCCTCGCCCCACAATACGACCCTTTCAATTCCGCGAATACGAGCCGCGCTCGAGTTTTGCGGACGACGAATGACCCTGGTTGAACTCAACCCATGAGTTCCTCCAAAATGTAAGAATCACTCGCCCATGCAGCAGACGTGCTGGTATCATATTTTCGAAACAGATGAGACTCTAGTTGCAGAGAACACTCTTATCCCAAAACAGAATGCAAGCGTTCGAGAAGGAAGTCTAGTTTTTGTTGAAGTCTGAAGGCAGTAGCAGAAAACGGTGTAACACGTTGACGACAGGCTGACGCGCACGCGCGTCAGACATTTGGCGCCGCATTAGACGTTATGACGCGCATGCGCTTCAGAACTTGTCGCCCATTTTTCTTTCGTACTTCCGCTCCTTCTTCTCCAGTTTTTTGCATACATTCCATAGATAACGCGATAGCTTAACTATGAACCACATAGTCGCCAGAGTGGTCAAATATGCCTTGGTTTAACTAAAATTTTCTGCGCTCACACAATTTTCGATTCAAGTACAAAACTCTGCGAGTTTCAAGCTATCTGTTTTTGATGGAAATACTGAGGCAGAAATGCTTTTTATTTCATTCGCGACTAAAGTGGATGTTTCTCGCTTCTTCATGGTCCTTATGCGCTCTCCCAAGCAAAGTTCTACTGCTATTCATAGAACTAACTTTCACGCTTTTATCCTTGCCGAAATAATTCTGAGCTTCAAGTTGTTGGGCCTTTTAAACAAAAAATAGGAGGAAGTAAGGTGAGGACGGCGCGTTTGCAAAATCGCTCCTGTCCTACGAGTGGAAAATGCCAAAACACGCGATATCGAAATGGTCAACTCGTGTGAGTCTGATGGTGGTAGCACTAAAAGAATGAAGGTAACCCAATTTTTCGAAAACGCTTTGTCGCTAGCGTTCCTTTGCCTGGTATTATCGTGGGAAGCTTGTGTGGGTAGTAAAGCGATGTTCGAAATTGATAAATTCTCAGGATGTTTGTTTGCTTTTCATGTTCTCCTTACGCTAACACGCTTGTTGTTGGAAGCTGAGGTCAGACTCTCCAAACAGCTGAAAACCTTCCAAAAGGGCCAGGATCGTATGATGTTTAGACCTCAAAAAAGCCATTCAGCCTATATGATTAAGATGGTACGAATATGTTGGGAGGGACATATTTTTGGCATGTTGAGGTCTCGTTAGCTGTAAGTAAACTGCACAAATCAGATATCAATATAACTTGTTGAGAAGAAGCTCATAGGTGGAGAAAGTGGAAGTTATTCGGGAAGTTTGTCATAAAATGCAGGCATTTCAGTGGCCAAAGACTCAGACCCCCTAACCTAGAATATAATACTTTTCTGTAACACTTGTATGGGGAATAAATACTCGAAACCAAGTTGATCGTTTCAAGGCTGAGTACACATCCAATCTCATCGAATAATAATGTGGGGCTTCTGATTTTGTATCATCGATGTTCAATTCATATGGGAAGGTAGTAAAGTACCCCAAACTAGCCATCAAATGTGGTGATCTTTCCCCATTGAAGAGGAGCAAGCAACATGGAACATGGGCATGACCCTTCTTGAAACCACCAGTCTCGCCACACTACCTGCAGAACTTGCTCCACTCTTGGATTTGAACCCTGGATGACAGGACTCACAACCGGGTTTTGCCGCTGTACCAAGGATCACTCCATCACACTACTGGAAGAGATGGAGATGAAAGGTAAGCAACGGATGTTGTTTCAAATATTAGACTGCAAGCAGTGTTGATCCAGCAACCTTGCCAGCGGCAGCGTGGAACGTTCCCATTAAGCCTTTGCAAGTTTGCCATGGTGGGATGCATCATGCATCCAACACTTCAACTGCAAAGCTTGCGTCGCACATGGGTTTGGTTTGAACCTTTGGTGCACCGTTCCAAGTGCGACATCGCTACCACTGCACTAAGGAGCCCTTCTTATTGACAGTGAAAGGCTTGTAGCGAAAGGGAATAGCCTGTAAAGGTTGCAAATCTTCAGACATCTCGAAGAATTGATCCCGTGACCGGCCCAGTACCAACTTGGACCGCAGGCGCTACGCCATCAACGAATCAATGCAGTACGCTTCTCTTTCTCTTTTTCACACTCTGCTTTCACCCATGGAGCCTGGCAGTTTTGATGTGGCCATCTCTAAAAAGTCCTTCGGAGGACCTTTCAGAGATGAAGTGGCAGCATGTTTGCGTCTCCACCCCCCCCCCGCGCACTATTTCTTGTTTCTCTACCGCCATCGTTGTTAGTTTTTGGATGAACACGCACGCTGCTAGCCCTTTTACTACCACGTGATGTCATCACACCGACTTTCGAGTAGTTCGAACTCACTTCGGCTATTCTGACGGGGATTTTTTGGTGTTCCTGAGGTGCTCTAAGCATATTTTAGGGTAACGTTGTTTGGAGGCCATCACCAAGTCACCACGAGCTCATGGTCACATAGTAACTAGCAGTTGAAGGCACTTTACCACCGTCCCTGTTAATTTACGCTATTTTTTCTACAATTACTCTGCATGTGCTGACACCACGTGAAGAAGAACCGATTATAGCAGTCTCTCTTATGCCATCGAAAAACATTCCCACTTGTTATCAGTTCGCAGTGTGAAGTATCGGAACGACCTCTTGAAGTACCTTATGTTTCGGCTCTCTTTCAAAAACTGATAACTATCACATCACCTAACATTTTCTTTATTTATTAGCATCAACTTTGCTCGAGCCCAAGCTAGTCTAGTCATAAGTTGTGAGCCATTAAGGTTTTTTTCTGCGCTTAAGGAGCACGTCGTTGTTCAGAGCTAGTTCACCAGCTGGTTAATGATTTTACTTGATTTTGTATCGTCGATGTTTATTTCAAAATCAGTTCGGTTATATGTCCAAGAGCTTGAAAGAATTTGAACGTCTCAAGTGATAATTACACAATTATAGCAACCTCCCAAGTATTTGACATGGTTTGGTTCGTTAGCCGCCGTCTTCAAGAAAGATGCTAAACGATTGCAAATTTAAGCGAACAACAGCGCTCAACAAAAACAAGACTTTCTTCTGTGCTCATCAGTAAGGGAAGAGAGGGCAAATTATTTTTAATCTCCGAAGTAAGTATTTGGAGGAGTCCTTCCCGAAGGGAGTTATGATTTTTTGCACCCTCGAATCGCTGGCTTGAGACCCATTGTCCACGATTAGAGCGAAGAAAAAAACGAAAAAAGAAACTTGCATTAGTTTCTCTTTGGAAACTAAATCTTTGTGCGTAAAATTCCATGTGTTGTCTCTGGTGATCACAACAGACATGTTCATGTTAGGAGAGAATGCAAGAAATTCCAAGGGAGGATTCCTTTGATCATGGTAGTGTTTCTTCTCTCATTCGTTCATTTTTGTATGTCTTCGTTTGTTTTCGAATTCCTAAGCGCAGGCGAAGGATAAATGATACGATTCGTCTAGTCTCCATCTATCTTCGCTGAAGGAGAGAGTCAGACACGATAATATGCAGATAATAGACGCGAGAGGTGGGCGCGTCGAGCCAACCGGGCCGCCCACTTCTGCCTTCTCTTTACCGGGTTAGTTTCCCCTTCTTCGACCTTCGTTCTCATTGTGAAATCCTCCTTTGATGCCCTGTCCCCTATGTCCCCCCCCCCTTCAAGCACATGAGAGCCAGGAAAGTAATTCTGTGGCCGTATGCAACAAGCCGCGAAAATCTTCGAGTTTTCGTCCCAGACGATCTTCGGAGCTTGTTGCACAAGATCTTCGAGGACACACACCCAACGAGTCTCGGGGCTTGTTGCATACGACTTCGGGTATTTGTCCCCGACGACCTTCCGGGACATAGTCTCGGCCGGGGTATACCCCCGACGACCTCATGCAACAAGCCTCGAAGTCCGGCTGGGAAAAATACCGGAAGACCATCGAGGCTGGTTGCTTACGGCCCCTGAACTTAAGAGGAATGCGTTAACGTGAAGAAGGCAGCACCGATAGAAGTTACGTCAATGCGAAAGATCCTATCCCTTCCCTAACCTAAGGCTGAGTATGAAGTTTTGTTGGTGAATCACTCACTTCAATCTCTCCTCTCTCCCCTCTGACGGCATGTGCGTCGCATCCCATCTGCTGAACGATGCCCTGAGAAGAGTCATGGAGGATCTGCTTCTCTTGCATGCAATCCTCATCGATGCGCCCCTCCCTTGACAGCCGAGTTACCGAGAAAATCAAGCGAAGAACTCCAGCTCGCAGGAAGGATTCGGTCCAACGACTCCTTCCTGCGAGCTGGAGCCGATGCCAGTGCGCAGTGTAGCATTATCAGCCGAGCTGAGCAATATCTTTTGAGTGATTTCTAGAACTCTCAAACTGCCGACCTGTTGACTCTCCTGGTGGATCAACGATCTTTCTGCTGTCAAAATTTCCTCCGGAACATCGAAGCCGGCTTTCATTTCACTCTCATGCGTTGATTTTTGATCTCAATGCGTCAGTGTTGCACTCAATTAAATATAAAAAATTCTTGCGGTTTTCGACCCTGGAATTCGAATGTATATATCTCAGCTAAAACAAAACAATTCCACATACACCTCAGGACCATAAAGTTTTGAGCAGGTTGGACTCTCGGTGCCCTAACTCCCAAATCGTTTAGTCTGGTTAATGTCGCTTGTTGATTTTTTATAACTCTGCCAGCAGTCCACGTTACCGGTGAGTATGCAGGATGGTCAACTGAAGGAGCCATGGGAAACCAACAATAACATAACGATGTCAGTCTCACATTCTCGTGTTTGGAGCTGATTCAGGCTCAGAGCATGTGTGATACTAACGCCAATTTTTGATTTCACGACTCTATTGAGAGGTCTCATTACTCTGCCTTGTCATAGCAGTTACCATGTTCAGATTACTTTTCAATGGCGTCAGGTGGAGCATCGAGGTTGCCAGACGAGGGTGGTTGGAGCGCGCATTATCTTCAAATAAAAAGGGCCCGTCTCTCGGAAATTATATGCCAACCTAATATTATGGGATGTCGTTTCCGATAACGTTCGTGGTCAAGCCCGAAGGCCCTAATGGCTCCATTTGTCTAGTCGGAAGTTTACTTCTGCATATCGATCAGAGTGAAACGATCAGTATAGAATACCAACAGTCGTAACCTTGCGCGTCTATACTAATGCCAAGTTTCTTCTCAAATGTCTGATCGGGCCTTTACGATTTGATAGTAGCTTGAGGCGTAGATGCAGTGCTTCACTTTCTTCGAGCTAACATGATGGAGGAAAGGGCAAGAATTCAGCAGTTATTGACATGCACTGAACGCCATTGTCATTGTGGAATGAGGTTTTATTCAAAAGGCATCTAGTTGGAGCCAAATCCCAGCAAAGTGACTTATTTGCCAGAAAAGACTTTGGCTAATTGTCACTTAATTCCAAGCTTAGTTTTTTTTTCATTAAAATAATTATCATCTTACAACTATGTGTGCAATATGTGCATCGCCGTCATCGATGATTTGCTGCCCATTGTCAGGTGTGATGCCTTTCCCATATATGTCGAGCTTCTAGAGCAAACACGTCTCCAATCCGCTTTCCGAGGTACTGATATGATTCTGTATGGTTTACACGACTTTCTTAACCTAACAAAAACTCGAACTTGAAGAGTCGACACGATTTTATTCTGCAACAGTTTTTGTAAAACGCTGTGTCGAATGTGAAATATTTCGGCAGATTAGTTTCGAGAAATGCCGCTAATCACCCTACGTTGAGAAGTGCTCTAGAACTATCTCAATGAGGTTGTCAGACACTTTTTCAACCACCTACTTAAAAAACTTCAGACTCTATTTCAAGGCATCAAAAATATAGTAGAATATTGCAGCATTTTTTAAACACCACCCTTGCTCAGGTAACTGTCAAACATTTTCAACCGCTTGCAAAAGATTGTCTTATGCCACATGTCACCAGATCGATAACAGTTATGCAGCTGTATCAACGCTTTACTTATTGCGGTAGTTTCATCTAATAGCCATTTTTTGTGAACAGAATGGCAGTTACAGGCAGTCACTACAACTTCCACTGAGCGGCTGGTCGCCCCACATTTTGGCCTCCAACGCGGAGGATGGCGTAGTTGTTGTTCCAAATTCCGTTCTCTTCCCGCGGGCGTCCCGATTTAGGTTAGTCCTACAATTTAGGCAATACAGCTTCGAATAACGATCCGCAAGCGGCGCTGATTCTAGATCCATACGGAATCGTCTACTCTGCGGGCTCAGTCTCTGTCAGTAACCCAACTGTCCCAACTGTTGTACAAAGCCATTTGCCCCTGCCCACATATCGAACTTTTTATAAACACCCCTTGTCAATTTACCATCTCCAATTTCACTAAACTGAAGCGGCTATTATCGATCTTCAAACCAGTTCACCATTGTAGTGGTGAGAATCTGCACTGCTGCATTCAAGCGAATCACTGGCGCATCGCATATCGTTCATTCACATCTACGAAGAATCTCCTTGAAACCTATAGATAGGCGTAATCGCAGCAAATCTTTTGTATAATCTGTTATGTTGTGAGTTATAGCCAACCGTTCTACTGTTCTTCTAGTGGCTTTATTAATTGAGATCTTTGTCGAATTTCTCTGAAATTTATGATGATTTGTGAGCATCAATTCTGTAGCTTTTTTGGATTGAACCATACCTTTACTTTTGAAGGAGAGATGAGTCATTGAACGGACAAAAAGGCTACTCTTAAGGGTTTATGGGCGCCCTTTCATGGGATCTCGGCATAGATGTTAAATTTTTTCTTCTCTTGAGACAGTGTAGTTGCTAAGGAAAACCCATTGGAAGGGTAGTGATTTTACCAAATTGCCTCCTTCGCTGAATGAAGTGTCTCTCAGAACTGACGGGGCTCCTTTCACTCTTAACTTTAGAAAGGCTCTTGCCTGGTGCAACTTTATAGATTTGTTTCTTTTCTTCCGAAAAAAGGAGGAGGCTTAGAAAGAAGTGCTGCTGAGCGGAAATTTTTTTCCTGAGCCTCCTTTTCCTGTTTCCTGTTGAAATTATTACATTTAGACAAGTTGCATCAAAGTAACCCGTTTTTACTATTATCTTCTGCTGGGGCCGTATGCTGAGTGTTGAGGAGGGTATGGAATCCCCGACGGTCGATGGACTACTTAAAGCAACACCCCCGCGGGGAGCCAACTCGAAGAATCATTCCTAAGGTGAGATAGGGTAGCCCAGTGTAGCACAGATGTGCCGTTGTCGCTTCTCAAAAGTGCGCGACAACGGCACTAAGGTCTTACAACGCTGGCCGCTGGCCGTTAGTTCTGGCCGCTGGACGGATCTCGTGGCTGCGGGTCCTTGCGCGACTGCGTAGTCCCTGCGGGATTGCCTGTGAACTGTCTCGCGTTCGAAGGAATGTTGCCTGCATCTTCATGGCTTTTACTCTTCTAATCCTTTGAATTGTTATATTTTCTTGTTCGTATTGGTGCCTGTATATTTGTTTGTATTAATGCATGTGCAAAAGCGGTTGCATTTCTTGCTGCGCTAGCCAGCAAGAAATGCCAGCTAGTTTAGACAACTCGTCCGGCACCCCCGTC
>KZ345016.1:552630-563024 GCA_002352805.1 Teladorsagia circumcincta
TGCTACTTAATCACTCGCCACGTTTAGAGTGGTGGCGAGTGACTAGATAGACGGTGGGCGTGCACTGACCAGCCGCGCCAAGTTTGAGCCTTAATAGGTCAACGAGTTCAGCTCCTTCGGTGCCAACTGCACATCACACCGGACCCTCAGGTGGTCCGCAGGTCCCTCAACCAAGTGAATTACTCCGACTTCGACTCTCACCTTTGATCAAGAATTCGTCCTTTAACGTAAATTGATGTGCCTATACCATTTAAATGCGAAGCATAGAAAAAAAACCAACAAGATTTTTTCCTAGCTATGTCTCCTTTAAAGTCATGCCCCAGGATCAAATTGGTGTGTTTCTTGGCTCTTGTCGGGCGACTGTCGGGCACGGTAGTGTCACATCTGCAGCTGCGTTCTAGCAGTCTATTTAAAGCAACACCCCCGCGAGGAGCCAACTTGAAGAATCATTCCTGGGGTGAGATAGGGTAGCCCACCTGTAGCACAGATGTGCCGTTGTCGCGTCTCAAAAGTGCGCGAAAACGGCACTGAGGTCTTACAAAGCTGGCCGCTGGCCGCTAGTTCTGGCCGCTGGACGGATCTCGTGGCTGCGTGTCCTTGCACGACTGCGTGGTCCCTGCGCGTTTGCATGCGAACTGTACCGCGTTCGAAGGAATGCTGCCTGTATCTTGGTGGCTTTTACTCACCTAATCTTTCGAATTATTATGTTTCGTATTGACGCCTGTATACTCACTTGTATTAGTGCATGCGCGAATTCAGTTGCATTTCTTGCTGCGCTAGCCAGCTGGAAATGCAACTGCATTCGCGCTAGTTCGGACAACTCGTCCGGCACCTCTGTCCCTTCTTTTGAAGGGTCCCCTGTTTTCCTAGTTTCTTTTGTCATTTCCAATCAACTCGTCATCCACAGTTTCATTATCGACCTCTTCTGCCCCACCAACTCGACCTGGGGGTGTTGCTTTAATTAACAGACCAGAGGAAATCGTTCACAAAACTTCTGGGTTGTGCTTTTCAAATGATTGCTCGGTCTTCTCCAGAATTGCAAACCATTGTAAGTTCCTAATGCTAGCAATCTCCTTATTAAATTCCAAAACGAGTCCGAAAGCAGCTTTACCAGTTCCGAAGGTTTTTAGACACAATTATTGCTGAAGTCATGACACGATCCCAATAAGGCGTCTAAAACTCCTTCCTCTGGTTATCCATAGCTTCTTTTCTTTGTTCTTTTTACCTGCTTCCCTATATTGCCTACATTCATCAGAACGTTTCGAGGCCTGAACACACAAACGCGAAGATTTCTGTGCGCGTCTGTTTACCATCAAAGCTATAGCAATTTTTTATGTCAGTCATCTCTATTCAAAGTTCAATAACCACAAAACTGATGAGATAGTTGATACATTCAACCACTAGTACACTCATCCCCTGTCATTCAAAAAACGTGGACTACTTTACTCCTCGGATGTCTCTCTTGGATGTTTTCTCGACTGCTAGTTCTTCCTCATTTTTATCCACTCGAGTACTCATGGGCGCTGTTCCGTATGTCCTTCAAGGGGAGTCTCTCAGGGCGAAGAGCGCTTTTTCAAAACGGTTTTTCGCATATTGTAGGGAAGCATGTAGGACACAAAACCATATTGCATTTTTGCTGAACGGTTTTGGCAGTAATAGAAATTACCATAAGATACATACTGTTAGTGGTTTAATCCCCTGCGGTGACTAAATTTTGCGTTCAGGTTGGCGCCTACGGGTTGGTGCCGAATCGCGCTAAATATCGAAATAAGATGTTATATTCATCGTTAGGATCATTGTAAAGCCAACAAGCGGCCGCCAGCCTTGATTGCAAACCTAAGTCGCCGGGGGGGGGGATGAAACCATCGAGATATCAGTCGCCGCCATTTTGATACTACTAAAAAGGCCCAACGAAAAGGAAACATGGTATTGTGGTCCATACATGCATTCCTATAATATGCAAGAAACCATTGCCAAACGCGGCTTGCCCTTAAAGACCTCCCCACCTCCCTTGATAGAAACCTGCCGGTTCGCTCATATTGCTGGATCGTCCTTCTTGATCAACGTGTTTGGAGTTTTGGGGACGTGTTTCGTCCATTGCGGAAAGTTGAAAGAGATTAGTGGAGGCTACCAGGCATGCAAGGTCCCATGTGGTGCTTGGTTTGTTAGTTAAATCGGAATCTTTTGTGAGAAACAGACTTTGCGTTTCTGCGGAGCTCTAAGTCGATAAAATATTTGTCAAGTAAAATGAAGCACAAAATCTGACTTCGACAAAATTACTGTCTGTTGCTTTTTTTCATAGACCCACATTTCTGACAAGCACGCTCTTGAATATTTTGTAATTCTGAAAGAATGCTGAGTGCGTGACGCATCCCAATGAAAAAAATCTACAGAAACTTTGTCAGTCCTCCTTTCACTTTGAAATAGAGGTAAACAACCGTTCCTACGAAATCGTGCACGGAAAATTCTTCGATCGGAATAAGCCCACTTTTGCCTTGCCACACTGTCAAAAGGTGTTTCTCATTCAGGAGCTATCACTTAAAGCTTGCCTAAAACCACTACTTCGAGTGAAAAATGTGAAACACTGACTTTAGTGAAGTCAATTGGCTAACAAGGAAAGCTCCCAGGTCGCCATGGCCATTCAGGAAGAGATGTATAGCTTATATGTGCCTTTCTGATCTTATTTCTACCTTCCAAATCTGCTAAACGATTCTTTCAATGAAGCTATGAAGCAAAGTAGTGGTAGTGGTCGAGACTCACAGCCGAAACGTTGTAGAATGGGCCTCGCATCGTATTTACTGTTTTCCATTCTTCAGGGACGCGGCTCTGCTAGCCTATTTGACTGAATTCCTTAAGAATGCAAGTCAGTAAATACGATGGGGAACCGATCCTTCGACATTTTGACTGTGCGTCGCGACCGCTACCGTTGTACTGTTTTGCGTCATAACTCCGTTCAAAGAATCGTTTAGCAGATATAGAAGATAGATTCGAGATCAGCGTTCGAAGGTACATCTAAATGTATGTATATCTTACTGGATGGCCATGGCGACCTGGGAGCCTTTCCTTGTAAGCCTTGGTCTCGTGATGGAGCTAGAAATAGGGAAGGAACTGAGAATCGAAAAAAGGATCGGGCGTCCGCAGTCTTTGGTTATTATATGAATCGTCCAACTGAACGAATCGTGAATCAGCGCCGTGATCCGCTGACCATTCAAATCTTTCATAAGGGAATTTTGGGCAGTACTGCGCTATCTGAAAAATTGCACTCGCATGCTCTGTGAAATGATCAACAAGACTACAGGAATAAATCCAGCCTTCTTAAACAGTTTCGAGTGGACCACAACCAAGCAGTCTTGGTCGTCGTACCCGAGGTAGTAGCGGGTGCTATATGACCACTATGTCTAATTGCATTGAGCAATTCCTGTGACATATGGTCCATATATTTGTTACGTGGTGCCAGTAGATTAATAGCATAAACAACGCCCCATGGTCTTTGCCCATCCTTCTCTATTCAGCTCTCTATACAAAGCACAATTGACTGGCTGGAAACTCAATTTTTTCGAATAAATAAATAGCTTGTGCAAATCGATAGGGCCAAAAAAGGCGGATTTCAAACAAATTTTCCCATAAACCCTTTTATGAACCCATCGCTGTCTTTGTCTTGTGATTCACTCACGTCTCCATCGTGATGCTTTGGATGGTCTTCGTCGTCTTATTGGCAATATTGATTTATTTCTATCGATCGATTCTCTTCTCATTTTCCGCTAGAATGTACACACCATACATGGACTTGCCAAATGGATTCTACACAGCACGGCCGTCAGCTGCTTCCGATCGCAATCGATTCGGTAAGTGCTGCTAATACATACATATATCTAAATACCAGTAGTTGAATAATATCCTAAGTGAAACCAGATCAATAAAGATACTTGGAGAATAAAAAAAATAAAGTCCTCCTACAGTTTTAGCTCGTAAGAGAGTCTGCTAGACGAAAGGTACCTTCCCTTCCGCTTGCGCTGCGTTGGTGGAAGGGGTTGAAAAATTTAACATTAGACGGGTCTTATCATTTCTAGACACTTCCTACGTATTTTTCTTGCATCATCAAGAATATGAATTCAAAGTGCTCAATGTCCGCTCAGTTGGGAAATCAACTAGGTTTTGGCTCCATCCCAGAAAATAGGTTTAACATAGTTGCACATTGCAGATGCAGAGATTAAATCAAAACTATAAAGTGTAATTTCTTGATTGGTTGTGCTTTTCACCTAGTTTTGCGATAATCAGCGGTAATGAATCGTCATATTGGGGTGTATTCTTGCAACGAGAATATGTTTGTGATTGCGGCAAAATCATTCTTAAAGCTGGAATGTGTATCGTTATTTCGTTTGGAGCAACACCTCCAATCGAATCTGTGGGGTTACAGTGACTGATAATGGAGTTGTGGATGCCGAGTCGACTAAAAGTGAAAAAAGAGGCGAGGAAACAGACGATGAAGGCCAAAACAGAAATTCCTCATGAAATCAGGAAAGGGCGGGGCTAGACGAGTTGTACGACTTGCCTGCTGCACGGCTCAACTATCCACACGTATCTGAGTTAGCCGCTACGCCGTAATCCACGTTGCGTGTCATGGGGTAACTCATCCAAATGTTAAGATCGGTCGTCAAATGCCGACTTTGCAAGACCCTAGCGCCATTGTTCGCACTCGAGTCGCGACACTGTGCTACTCGTGAACTACTCTATCCTACCCACTGAATAGATTCTTCGACATGACCTCTGCTGGGGTGTTGCTTCAAAAATGCGCTGCAACAGCGCTAGTTGTTCACGAGCAGCGGTCTAGACGCCGTCGTGTCTGCTCTCTCACTCGGCTGCTACGCTCTCGTGTCAGGAGTCTGTTCTCTCTTCTCAAGGCATAGTGCATCACACGCTGTTCCTCACTGCTTCGAATATTTTGTTTTCGTTTCTCCACCTCGTCATCCTCGCAACACCTATTTCCGAAAAACACATCTTCGTGTTTAATCATTGTTTTGTCATTGAAAATCTAGGCCCGAGATAAAAAGAAGGAGTTAGATGTTCAAATTCAAGGTATTGGGTGCTTGGTGATTCGAACGTAAGGGGAAAGGTAAGACCGCCAAGAAAGTCTAAAATAAGACTCTTTTTGTCAACTACTCACAAGCCAGGGCTGTCTGGACGTGGTTTCAGCAACTGCTGGCTCTGGGCCTTCGATCGGCATGATTAAAAATTCTCACCTCTTTCTTCTTCCTAATATGCCTATTATTTTTCTGTTTCTCTAAATTCTTTTACCTTTTTTCTCATCTTATTTTTTGATGGTCGCTAGAATGAGTGACAATTTTCTCGGTGTAGCCGACGCAAATGCTTCAATGGAGATTTTCACAGTTGAAACTCGCTAAGCATATTTCCTACGACCTTCCGAACAACAGCTCAATGTGAGCATTCTCACATGGGTTGTTTGGAAGGTCGAACGAATTGTGGGCGGGCTCAGTGGTGTTGGGGCTGCGCCAATGCTTCGTCTCTTGCACTTAGCGCCCCAGCCTTGTCAAACCATCCCAGCAGTTCCGCACGTGCTCCGCTCCGTGCCACTGCATATTTGAAGGAGAAATAAATTTCGACCAGAAAGCCCAAACCTTGCCTCTAAGGCCTCGTGCTCTTGCAGCAAGCCGTTTTCAAAAGATACTTGAACCTAGAGCCAGTACCAGTGCTCACCAAGAGGAGCAAATCCCAACTTCATCCATCGTTTGGAACTCGCTAACAGTTTCATGGCATTCCAGTTGCTCTAGCGTGAGAATAGCGAATGTCGATGGCTTTTTCTGCTGTTAGGACAGCGCAGCACATGGTACATATTCAATCTATCTAACAATGAACGGGTGTTTTGACATTCATTGAACGCTCACAGCTCTCTACTGAAAGTCTCCCATCCATCCGTATGATGATGTCCTTCGATCCATTCGAACCGATATGGGAAGAAACAGTAGGTGGCTTTTCACTGCGACTTTATCATTACCTTTTTCCTGTTAACTCACTAGTTTTTCTAAATGAGGTTACTGCAGAGGAGCTCCAAACATGGGATGTCGCTACGTGCTCAAAAATATGTAGAGTCATGTTTACGGGAGTAATTGTTTAAGTGATTGCGGAATTACCAGGGAAGATCACTCGATCCAGCCGGCCCATTCGATGGGATGCATACCAACATACGTGACTTGAAATGCTGAGCTCAAATCAGTTTTCATTATTTGCTACATTCTTCTCGGTAAAGAATTATGAAGCAGGAAAAAGCATGGCAGTGGCCTGGACTCACAGACAAGAGGTCCTCTCGACTACTTGAAAAGCTCACTCTATTGCCGTCTGTAGTGGCATAGCTTGTAAGGTCCCTGGCAGTCCAATGCGTTTGCGTATAGTTTTACCTGTACAAAGAATTTAAGGGCAGTCAATAAAGTATTTCGGTTGCTTGTGCTCCTGACTGCTCCTCTGGACCCCGTAGCGCAGGCACCAGGTATTTTCGCTCCGGATAAGTAAAATATTCGTAATCAGGGAGTCGGACACCCCATTAAGGCGGACTCCCGGCCAAATCTGAAATTTCGACCTGACCTCGAAAATTCGGGCAGTCACCTATTCGATTATACATCAATCCTATACAAAATCCTCAAATTGTGATGGACATTCGACTTATTCAGAAAGGATGAAAAAAGTGTCTGGCTTGCCCATCTGCGTCATTCTAGGATCAGCAAGGCAATATTTTCAAGTAGAATTCCCTCTCACTCCTTTCCCTGTAGTCCGTGATTGTGTCAACTCTAGAATTGCTGTTTGGGGCGGGGTAAACTTGTGACTGCTCCGCTTTTTCCCAATTATTAGGTTGTCTCATAAATAGTGTCGTATTTTTTCAAACGCACATTTCTCTCTAAAAACTTCACCGTTTCATAAGGTTCTATATACGATTCGATAGGAAATTCTCTGCTCTACAAGATGGTTCAATCCGCTTCTGAAAATATTGCACTTTGTTCAAATTTCAGACCTGCAAAGAAGGAGCTTCGGTCGACGAAATTTCGCCAAACCGACAGCTGGCCCCAACCCTACTTTCCCCTAGGGTAAATCAATCAGGGGTGTAACATCTACTTACTCATAACGTCTTCTGACCGTTCTGCTGCTAGGTTGTGGTGAAAGACCTGCAGTGCTTCTTTTCAGAGTCTGTTTTTCATAACACATAATGATATTTGAACTGAAATTTTTTCTCTAAAGCGTCATAGTTTTATAACAAGTGATATATCATTCGTGAGCATCTTCTCCGCTCTATTCGGCCATAACATTTGTACTTAATTCCGTTACGAATTGGTCCGAATTTCAGGCCTGCGTGATTACCACGAAAATGACGGCATTACTTTGAAAAATTTTTTCCTTGAAATGGAGGGAAAGTCAATCAGACATACATTCCTGACTTAGGCATGACTTGTTCTCCACATTCCAGTAGTTTTCTAATGTCTCGGCTGGAAAAAAATTTTGGGCCTAATTCCATTAGTTGGTGCTTGGCCATCAGGTTCTGGAGGAAAAACCCATTCTGGAAAAGGAGCGACGCGACTTGAAGGGAATACCTATAGCGGATTCTCAAGAAGATGTCATGAGTAAGTAGATGTCACACCCCTGATTGATTTACTCCAGGGGAAAGTAGGGTTAAGGCCAGCTGTCGGTTTGGCGAAATTTCGTCGACCGAAGCTTTTCTTTTGCAGACCTGAAATTCCAACAAAGTACAATATTTTTGAAAGCGGATTAAAGCATCTTGTAGAGCAGATAATTTCCTATCGAACCATATATAGCGTCTTATGAAACAGTGGAGTTTCCGGAGAAAAATATTCGTTTGAAAAAATACGACATTATTTATGAGACAACCTAATAGCTTTGCCTAGAAACTAATACTGATAGAACGTATATGAAAAGGTCTTTCAGCCATGTTGAGAAAAAAGCAAAACAACGAACTTCGTGCGGAAGCGAACCCCTTGCCCACTATGCACTGCTACTACTAACCGTGCCAACAAAGCCACTGAGCAGCATCTATGTTACCTTTATAACGGAGGTATATGTGACTGCAGGCAGAACACTTGTAACTGAGGGCGGAAAAGAAAACCCTTTCTACCTCTTTTCAAAAAAGAGTTTAGGAGATGATGAGAGCTGATTTGAACTTTCTTTTAAAACGCGTATAGAAATGTACACTTACTTTAATTTGGCCTTGTGGACCTAATGACCTTTCCTGGTTAGCACAAGTGCACGGTCTTCAAAACTGGTATCATGTTCGCTTTCTAAGGCTCTACTGTCACAAATGCTTCTGAAGAGATGTCATCAGATAGCAGGAAGAGCATTAAAAACACGCGCGAAATAAATAGATTTCTCCGAGACCGTGTACCAATGAGTCTGTAACTACGATATGCTTGCTCTATTGCAGAAACTAAAGCATATCTGAATGTGCGTGAAGTTTCTACTTTTCTCCACTGGACCTCTGATTAATTTATTAGATGTTTTGGGCTAGCTTTCTCATTTTCCTTCCTCAAACTAGCATAGGCCAAATCGCATTCTAACTGCCACTGCGATTCTGAATGGAAGAAAAGGATTTGTCAATGTTGAAAGCGTTATGTTTCTCATGATTTGTTCTCCACCTGGATGTGACATTATGATGATAGAGTGTCCGTCCCTTGATAGAGTTTTTCGCGACCAAGACTTCTTTCGTTTCGGCGTCGGCATATTGTTTCCACAGTTGCTTCGAGAGCGGAACAACCCAGTCGGTACCATTCGTCGACATTAGGGCCATTGCGGCAGATCCGAACGGAGGAACGTTGACTTGAAGATGTCTGCTTTTGTAGAAACTCCTGAAGCAACCAAAAACAGCAACTTAAGGGCGATGTCAGACTTTGCGAATCGAGCGATTCGCTAGCGAAACGCTCGTATCCAGCGATTCGTTCCACCAACGAATCGAACTTTGCACCAGCGAGTCGAGCTATGCACCAGCGGCTCAATAGTGGCGGCATCTAACATTTAAAGGAGCCGCGCCATTTTAAACGATGTTTACTGTCCAGTGACGCTGTTTGAAAATGGCGCTGCTCCTTCAAATGTTGGGTCCCGCCACTATTGAGTCGCTGGTGCATAGTTCGACTCGCTGGTGCAAAGTTCGATTCGCTAGCGAATCGCTCGATTCGCAAAGTCTGACATCGCCGCAAACCAGTGCCACAGTTTCGAATTTTTCATTATTTTTTTTCACCGTCGGATCACCTGCATTTCCACTTTTAAAACCCGAACAGCTTACTAGATGCTTCAATGTCTCGTTCGCCCATGAGCTATTCATAAGGCGCGCTACGTAGACCATTTAAATGTCTTTACAATTCCACTGGAGAGCTGGAGGCCTAGCATGGAAAAGCGCTTGCTCATCCCAACCACGGCTCTTGAGCCACCCAATTATCCAAACACGATCATACTCTGCATTGCGCCTTGTGCTGAGTTGCAGCCGCGTCACTACGTTTGCAAGCTGACAGGAAGAAGGTTTCGGGATAAAGGTCAAGCAACCGAATATTTCCTTCTATCATATTGTCATTTTTGTAGCGCGGACTAAGAAACAAATAAAAGGAAGAGTAAGCGGTTTTTATCAATTCCTTTTTGAAGATGTCACTCATCCTTCTCCCGTTTGAAATCTTACTAATAGCAGGAGCCCTTTGAATATCGCAATGAGTTATTTACGTGAGCTGAGATCAGTGAGCTCTACGAAATTCAATCGTGGGATTGAACCTCGAACAGCGCTCGCGGTAAGTAGCGCCGATTGCCACTTCACCGTCTTCACAGCAAACATAGGTTGTCAGAGAAGCTCTGTGCATTCACTTATTTACTTGAAAATCTTTGGGTTCGTTTCGAGCCCACTCTAGTGTACATACTACACACGGGGTGGGGGCCAAAAAAGAGTCACTTCCACCCATGTTCGAAGCAAAATGAATTTCCCCTTTCCAAAATCTAACCAAATGAGCCCGACTGCATATTGAAGAGCACTCTCCATGCCATCAGAAAACTTGCACAGGGTTCCTCTACACTGACGAAATCAGAAGATTTTCCCACGGAAACATGATGCACGGTACGATTTCGACGAGGTCGTTGAGAAACTATAGGCCATTACGACGACTCCGAGACGCTAGTCAAAAGGTATCTTCTGGCTATTCTATCAGCTAGCGTCTCTGACGAACTATTCACCACTTATCCGATTGGAGAAAATACGTAGCAGCTTCAGAATGGAACGAATATTGTAGCCCTCCTTGAGCTTGACTGTGATGACAGATGAGTCATATTTAGGAGATGGTGAAGGCAGTGAAGGTGGACCTGCTTCTGTTTATGGGGGGGGAGACATCTAAGGACTGTATCGA
>KZ345016.1:563124-577205 GCA_002352805.1 Teladorsagia circumcincta
TCCAGGAAATATATCGACGCAAAACTCCGAATTATAGCGGCAGTCTTTGCAAAAAAAAGTTTGTTGATGTGCGTCATGGGCGAAGTGACTCTTTTTTTTTGCCCCCCCCCCGTATATGGGTACGTGAATAAAATCCTTTATTCGAAGATACTTTCTGTCTTACTGGCCCTAACTTTTCTAAGCACCTTATGCAATAATTGAATGATGTTGTTATGAAACACTAGCTACGATTACGAAAAAACTCCGTGCTTAGCTGTTCAAGTTTAGATGATCTTCTACGGGCTGAGAATGAATCCTTACGAGTTCGAGTGACGGAGTTAGAGAAGATTGTGGACCGACAACAGAATGAGCTGGTTAGTTTATCAGAGCACCATGCTCGCCTTCAACATTTTTTATGGTTAATCATGTTTCATTCTCCCCCATCTTCTTACTTTTTTTTCACATTATTGTGATTGCCAAGGGTGTGATCAAAATTGGTGTAGAAAAGGTCGCATGCGTTCTTACGGTAGCGTACGTAGTTCATCTGCAGGGCAAGTCCATGCGATTGGTCTCATATCTGTTTCACATTGCAGTTCAACCGTATGCGAGGGTGACTCACAAGGAAAAGCTAATGGGTCGTTCCACTCAGTGTAAATGAGATGTATTCCTATATACGTGCCCCGAGACGCTGAGTCCAAATCCGCTTCTGTTACCTGCGGAACGATTTCTAGAAACGGAACGATTTTTAGAAAGATTCTAAGAAGCAGGAAAGCGCAGCGTAGTGATCATGACGCACAGCCAAGAGTGTCGCGATCGACTCCATCGCAAGTGGATATTTGCTTTGCGTCAGAAAAATACTCAGAAAGATATTTAGCATATTTCTGGGAAAAGTGAAAGTAAGAGTCCGCATTGGAATCGATATCGATCTCTTGTCCGTGAGTCAAGCACAAATGCTCATATATGTTGCATAGTCTCACAAGAATGCTGGGTTGTGAGCAAAACTTTCATCCCAGACGGGACTCGAACCCCTCCTCTTGCTTGTCGAACAAGTGGGCTACAAGTTACGCTACCGGGGCAACATTTCATCCCAACTCAGCTTTTCATGGTATATCATTTCTACCATAGCTTTCAACACTAAGTATAGCGTGTTGGAAGCTATGGTACGTAGCTATGGGACGAGTCTGGCGAAGTGCGGCCAGAAATAGCAGTCAAAAACGAAAACATGCTGTATATAGTGTTTCTCTTGCACTTCTGAGCATGAGCAATCTGTAAAGGGTAAAGTCATACTATAAGAAGCAATAGAGTTAAGATGCTCCTGCAAACGACGTCGGCAGATCTTTTACGACGGGTAGCCAAAATCGAGATATTGTCATCACCAACCAGCAATGGATTCTCCGCTTCAAGCTCCACAAGAGGTGAGGCTTCCAAATGTTTCTAGTCTGTTTTTTCCTTCGCTACATCATTTCTGCAGCGAAGGAATTCCTGAATGGCACAATTCCCGCCAACTCTGTATCTTTGCGCTCCTCACTATGTATAAAACAGCAGTCTGGAGTGATTTGCTGTCTATATCTCCATCACGAAATTCGGTTCTACCTGAGGAACCACCTGCAGAGTTCAGGTCGAGTTCAGGATGGGTGGGGCATGGGTTATGAAGTACAGGACGCATTTTAGCTAGGCCGGACCCGGCTCACAGTGGGCAAATTGAGAGCAGTATTGGGCGATGCCGACTTCAAAAGTTGTGAGTTCGGTGGCTTGAAAATGTTCCATTGGACGGTTAGGAGAAAGCCTATCGAGCAGGATAAATAATCGATATGAGAAAGCAATAACTAGATGTCCGAGGTTCACCTAAACTGGGGAGAAGCCTACCCGTAGTGGGCGGAGTGTGTACTCAGATCTGTAGCTCTTATTACAGATTCTCATAACGAACACAGAAGCTCAAGAAACCGACGAATAAAGGTCAGAGCCTAGAGAAGGAGGGAGATCTAATGAGATGGCGGGCGTATCTCACACTAATGCGGGGAGAGTTTGTCCTAGAACTTGTAGGTGACTAATTCTGCAACGAAACTTATAACTCGGTTGAAAGAAGTCCAAGGAACCAGGAAAAACTGGATGAAGTGGATGGAGTTTGGCGAGGGAGATGATGTCAGTCATGTATTGGTGGTCCGGACATGCATAAAAGTAGACGGTGTCTGCCACGAAACTTCACTATTTGGCCCAGAGGCAGTCTAGAGACCGAAAATATGTAGATAGAGGTTGGCGAAGGAGGAGACGTCAGTGCTAACGATGGGTGGGGCGTGGACGAAAGAGGGCGGAGCTTGCCGCGATGCATCACAACTTAATCCGAGACTTTCTGGAAACGTGGAAAAGAAGTGAACGTGTTAGTAAAAACGAGAGGTTGAGTGCTGTTAATGAGTGAGCCGTGCATAGAGGTCGGTGGAGATGAAATCCAAAATTCACAAAATGGTTTAAAATACCCGGAAGCTAGGAGAAAAGCCAGTAGATACCACCGAACGTGAGTATACAAGCACCATTGCGCGCGGAGTACGCACAAGCAGGGTCAACTCTACGTTGTTACTACTAACAATGGTGGGGTCGTACCTGGTTGGGTTTGGAGGAGGGGGGTCGTATCCGCTCCAATTGCAGGAATGCATGCGAGTTTGAGGTGGAACGGTCGGTTGAGTCGAAGGCGCGGGGGAAAAAATTTGCCGTTTCAGCGCGCGTGCGTCCCCCCCTCCCGCACCCCTATCTCCCCCCTAGCCAGTAATGCAGTGGAAATATAGGTAAGTTCAGGTAAAATTTGGTAAAATTTTGCGGTTTTTGGTATATACCCCCTCCCCGCTCGACGGCATTTTTGGAGGAAAAAGTTGGGTGGAGTTTTGGGGTTGGGGTAGTAGGAAGAGGTGGTGGTCGAATTGTAAAAGGGGGCTCGTATCAAATCTACCTTGGAGAAGAGGGGTCGTAAAAATTTTTCGAAAAGTAACAACGATAGGACCGACCCTGCGCACAAGGTGGGAGGGGCTTGGTGGAAAAGTTTCAAAAGCCCTGGTCAATATCGCTGGAACACAGTAGCGTGCACTCGTAGCATACACCATAGTAACTTTTGGTCGTGCCAGTCACTTTTCTTTGTCTTTTCTTGCTATAAATATGGTGTACATGTTCTCTTGCCAGAATATCTTCACAAGACTCTTCATCTGATAAGTTAGTTCAGCTCCACAGAAGACGACTGCGCGCATTCCACCCAGAAACATCTCCCAGTCATCGTACAATATCGCCAAGGCGGGGAGCCCATCAAGAAATGGCCTGTCACGCAGTTTGTACGTGCCATGTTCCCAGGACGGAAGCATCGATGAGGTAAGAACTCCCTTTGACCACTTTTTATGAAGCCGATCGAAAACAAGTGTTGGTTCAAAATGTAATAGTTGTTTGAGGTCATCACAGGAATTTCCCAACGTCATCTTTCTATAGAATTTTTTTATAGAATCCACGATCGATCGTCTCCCCTGCATCCTTGAAACGGTATACATCGGCAGCTATGGTCAATGTATCTATTGGGAAAAGCTCTCGAGGTAATACTGAACCTAAATTTATAAAACTAGATTAAATGTTCCAGATCTTTTGAATTAGAATTGTACAAGTTGATGACGAAGGCTAAAAGCTCTACCGACACCTTTTTTTACAGAGGTAAAGTTTGGGATTTCTGGAGGAAACGAAGCTCTTCAGAAGAGAGAAATATAAAGAGGAACGCAATACAGGCCATGTACCGACATGGCGTCACGAACTAACAAGGGTGAAGCGAAGGAAAAAGATTACCATATACTCCGCCCACCACCATGCACCCCACCGCGAATCTCTGCTAATGCGCATCGCCGCTACTGGGAAGGGAGGGGGCGACTGTGTACACTATTGCTGCATTCTGCAGCAGGATTTGTGATCATCTCCTGGGAGAGCCCTAATGCCCTTGTTGCATACTTTCAGATCACGGTACTGTTTACTTTAGTAAATAGTTGCTATGCTCATAAAAGGAAATTGTCTGCCTAGCCTTATCGTGGATTGCGTATTTATGGTGAGCTGGGCTCGGTACACAATCAGTGCACCTTCGCGATTGAAGTAGGTTAGTTAACGAGGCTCCGTTTCCAAAATTTCAGCCACCAAATTTAAATAGGATTTTATTGCAAAATAAGGTACCCATGCTCAAGCAGGCAGAGTCGAATATCAAAATAGTCGTATCACATCGAGACAAACGCGAGCTAGTAGCTTCGACTGAATCACACAGATCCAGTGAATACCGCTATATTTTGAGTATTCCATAACTTCCGATCAAATTTTGATTGTTTGTCGGGTGGAATCCTAAAAGCTTCCAGGTTCACCGTTGCGTAAGTGGATGTCGCATCAGAACGTCAAAGGGTCACCGGCTGCAGTGAATCCTCATGCAGAAACTCCACTAAGCGGACGGACCACCCCGTCGATGTCTTCAGCATCACATAACCTGTCATCGTGGACCGTCTCCAGAAGTGTCTCGTGAGTTCAAAATTTGATCAGATTCAATCACTGAAAATGGCAGTATTCTGTTACACAAATTCTGTTCCCAAAATCGATAATGTGATCGTTGGCGCTAATATTCTGCAGTGTTCCTAAAAGCCAGCGTTGTAATTGTGACAGACTTTTTGTTCGAAATCCCTCCATCGCTCTTGCTGGAATCGCATGCTGCAAGCTCTGCCTACCCGTCGAAAGAGGAAGAATATTCCGTGGAGCTTGTTGAAGCGGCCGTGTTTGTGGATAACATGGGAGTAGCAGTTTTCGAGACAGTAGGAGATTTTAGAAAGTTTAGACGGGTTCTGGAAGTGTTCCCATCCTCTACTCAAGAACGCACTTGTAGGCTTTGGGGCGAATTGTCAGTTGGAAGTGTTCCACCTAGTTTCATTTTCAGTGGCACTATCGACTCACAACTACCGAAAAATGTGGGGATTAAAGGGGGAGAGGGAAGGCGAGGGGATACATGTCCGGACTCTGCCATGCGCCACGTTTTAACTTGCATGGCCGATGTAGGGAACCCTATTAACGCTCGGGCAGAATGTTGCATATATCAGGAGATCAAAAAAACGTTCAAAATCTGTCAAAGTTATCGCAAAGGTGCGATTATTAAAGCAACAGTCCCAGCAGGGTCTGCTGCCTCCAATACTAAGGTGGAACGATGCGCTAGCCCTAAACAAGCACATATGAGGAGATACTGAACTAAACAAACTCGCCTTGAAACTCGCTAGAACGGAAACGAACACTGTCGAGGAGGCGGGACTAACCGATGATGTTAGCGCCACCCATTTGCCAGTCGTGGAGAGCGCGTGATCGGTTGCGGAGGTTTTGCGGTCGTTTTAGGACCACAGGGGCTGCTTGATATCCACCTACAACTCTATTACCGACCACTTTACCTCTCCAATTCGATCTGGGACTGTTGCTTCAAGCAAAGATTTCTGAAAAAAAAATACGCTGGTTTATGGTGGGTGATTTGCTCATAACTAAGCATCCTTGCGGTAAATTTTTTATGGAAAATTGCGGCCAATAACAACAATCAAAACAAGTCGAAAGTGTCAGAGTTCCTAACTCTGGGCGAAGTATTTGTGACATACATCGTGGTGTTGTGGTTCATTCAAAGTAGTGGATTACAAGGAATGCATGTAGTCATTGCATGAGTTGATTGTTTGTGATTGCGTGCTGTCGTGTTGTGTACCAACATTTCAGTCGTGCTGCTTCCATGTGCACCCTGCATAGCTCACCAAAAAGGCAGTCAAGTTCTGGGTCAGTTTTACACAACGATTTATTGTTTTCTATGTCTACGTTAAAAGTAGCATGAGTTTTCACATTCTTTCTCATAGTTTTCACAGTCTCACATTCAGCAAATAGCGCCTCCGTTTTTCCTTGTTTCTGTTCGTTTTGTTTTTGGTCTTCGTTTCATGATTAGAAGTCTCCACCCAAGGTAAGTTCCCTGCAGTCTCAACCAGAATAGCGATAACACAACACAACAATGCAGTGGAGACTAGAGATCGAGCCCGCTCCATCAGTGAAATTACATTTACATTTCAGGCACTACACCCTAACTAGACATTGACCAAGAGCAAAAAAGCAGGACTCAAGGCCTTCCCTAAAGCATCTGGCGCCGCTTTTACGAGATATTTCCCCACCAAAATTTTTAAATCCTACACAAAGAGGGGGGGGGGCGGGGAGGAAGAGTCATCTGAACCGCATTCATGTTCTCGAGGGAAAATTTCCTGATGGTGGCGGTGGAGGACTGAATTTTTTTGACAGATTGGGATATTTTTCAAAAAATGATCGTTTTCTGCCATGGTGCACTTGGGCCCCGACCCCCCCCCCCTTCCTCCCCTCAGTCGATATATGCAGAAATACAGTGATAGAAATCGAATAGTAGGGTCTTACACAATCATCTCATCGTCAGAGCAAAGCGATCGAGAAATTGATGAGTCAGTTGCAGTCCATAGATATCTTGGGTGATATCAGAACTTGAGTTCCTCAAAAGTTGGTTTGCAGGGAAAAAGTTGCTTCAATTTGATTTTCTCGTTCAAATTAGGTATACGTCGCAGTATTCATGACCAAGTATCTCAATTTTTATCTGCTTTGAATTGAAAATTATAATTACACTTCGCAAAATACAAACCGAAGCGTTGTTGTCACGCTACTCAAAAGCGAACTTGCATGGTTTCTGCTAGTGCCTCTAAGAAGCTTTTCACCGGGTAACCGATTGAAGAAATTATATAGCAGCATCAGGCTGGAGGCTCCTTGAGCTGACAGAATCGCAGATAACCTCATTGTGAGGACGGTGAGGGCAGTGAAAAAGGGCTCGCTTCTTCTTATCTAGAAACGTCTGAGGAATATTTTGCCGTAAACTTCCATCAACAGCGGCACTATGCACGACGAAAAATTTGGTGGTGATGCGCCATGGGGAATGACGTTTTTTGGCCACCCCCACCCCCTCCCCCGTTGTTCTCTGGATCCGAAGCTATATTTTTACAGCATTACAACACAAAAAAACAGTTACCCATATTCATTAGAACGATGATGCACCATGTGCAGATCTATTGGTAAATTATGAGTGCGTGTTTTCTAACCTGTCATTGTTAGTAGATGCTTTCCTTTTCATATGAAACAGGAAAAATTGATGCATTTCCACGTACTACCTTTTAGGTTCTTGTTATGTTTCTCTTCGTGGGAACCTGTCCCTCATATTTTCGTCCGTGAGAAATTCGCCATACATTGAATTCAGTAAATAGGAATAAAAGAATGTAGACGAGAGAGTCTCTGAATAGTTATTGCAGGTGCAATAATCGAGAACCGATATTCAATGCTTCGTCTCACGTGCTTCAACTACAAGTAGCCGGTCGTTCGGTGACAGTCCCTGTTCCAGTGTCTGTAGAACACATTGAGCCCACCGCTGAGCAACCACCACCTGACTGCCTTCCTCCTCGAATTGAGTGGGCATACGGTAAGTGCTTTAGATTCCTATTGCATGTATCTAAACTTCAGGAAAATATCTTGCATAAAAGTTGGAGAAGGATGATGACTATGAATCGTTACTGTGTACAGGTTATCGTGGAAGGGATGTGCGGAATAATGTCCACTATCTACCAACCGGCGAATTAGTGTACTTTTGTGGTTCTGTTGTGGTGTTACACAACATCAACGAGCAGTACCAACGACATTATACCGGTCATACGAGTGATGTTAAGTGGTGAGAATTTTCCAAAAGTTCTACATAAGAATTATTGCTTTCATTCAGAGGTTCATTCACAAATAGCAAAAAGCAGTAAATATGGGTTCAAATATGAAACGGCAGGTGTCAAATGAATTGCAAACGAATAGAAAGAGGCTGGAAAAAGTTGAAGATGCAATGAACAGACACACTGTTTTCTGGACAGCAGGACAGACTGGAAAATAAACACTGTGAGAAACACTGGGCGCTGAGGCGAGAGAATGACAGACAGGGACGAGAGAGCTTTGCAGGGTGAGGGGTAACAGACACCGCAACGGCGCTCGCGCATGGTTGCTTGAGGTGTTCATAGTTGCAGGTTGCAAACCCTTTTCATACGTCTTGAAGGACACTGCTTCGGTTGCAATCACTGCAGTCTTTAGCGAAGTTGGTCCAACGTTCCAGTCGCGGTATTTGTCTTGGACCTTACACTACATATTTATATGTTTTTCTCCATTTACTAGTTTAATTTACAACATAAAAGAAGTTCCGTTGGATCCCTTTTTCGAGAGAATTTGATTTGAGCATCTGCATCCATCCGAGTCGAGTACTGGTCGCCAGTGGACAAACCACCTGTCATCGACGAGACCGTAGGCCGGAGTTTGATCGACGCGACATGCTCGTCACACCGCTTGATATCGAGGAAGAGCTTGAACATAATCATACAGAGGTTGAATTTTTCGTTATCTTATCTGTCTATGGGGGGAGGGAGGGGAGGGGGTAGAGAGCCAGTGTACAGATTCTTTCAATGGAAGTATTCATTGTTGCAATCGTTGATAGGAACTGAAATGAAGTTCGCTTACCCCGATCTAATTCTTTATCCCGAAAAGCATTTAGATTTTCTAAAGGTTGCACTTTCTTTAGAGCAGAAATCTGGTAAAACGTAGTGCCGAGGGGATAGGCGGGGGGGGGGTTAGGGAGAGGAGACGCTATTGTGGTGCAGAATTCAGCGCTTTTCAAATCACAACAAGAACATTCCTTTATTATACGCCTTGAGAACATCTAGTTCACTTTTCACAGCAGAGAACTGGGGTCTCTCACCCCGGACTTCATCCACACAAGATTGGCATCATTGCGCCAGCTGGAACTGTTGCATCCCATGCCCACCTCTGCATCACCTCCGCCTCCCGAGCTACACTTAACCCTGAGATTTTGGATGTGCATTTCGAAATGCACTAACTTGCGGCTGACATTCATGTCAGTACATTTTCTTTATAACATTTTAAAATCGCTTCGGCCACCTCTGCAGAATGAGAAATGGAACGTCCTGGAACCACCTTAGGGATGGTGTATGTGCGCGCGACAACCCCTATCCTATTCATGCCATTAGCATTGAGATCTAGGGACTGGAATTTGCTCATTCAGGCTCACGTTCGTATTTGGGACAGCATTACTTTGACTACGTTACATGTGCTAGGCGGCTCCAAAGCAATGTTCGAGAAAGCGATAGCAGCACTGGCATTTTCGAACACTGACGGTGAGTCCCCCAACAAGCATTCTCTCGATTCCTCTTTGAAAATTCGCAGAACAGTTTTCAGGTGGGAATCTCCTTGCCTGCATCGATGACTCTTATCAGCACACACTGTCCGTATGGAAGTGGTCCAGTGAGGTTAAGGTGGTTGAAGCTAAGGTAGGCTACAGTTCTCGATTCTGACCCATCCGGATATCATACTTCATCTGTTCTATCTTTCTTTCCTCATTCAAAGAATTGCCAAATAGTAGCCAACACTTATAAGAGACCATTCCGACTATTCGAGCAACTATTCCAATAGTTTCTAGGTGATTATGTGGCAAAATAAAGGAAATCGTTTTCAGAGCGCGAACGACCAAATATTCGCTGCCAGCTGGCATCCGATGATGAAAAATCTGATTGTAGTGTACGGGCGTGGTCACTTCTCGTTCTGGCAGTTTGACGGGAAGAACGAGACGCTCACAAAAAACTTGGCTATTTTTGAGGTACTTCTCGACCATGTAACCTGTAGTACCGACACTCATTTAAACATTTTGCTTTTCTTTCTTTGAATGTTAACACCCCTCCCATCTATCGTGAGACCTTTTTGTGAAGCTCCTTGTTCAGGGTAGAGATAAACCAAAGACGTTGCTTTCAATGTGTTTTTCGGAGACGGGTGATGTGATTACGGGTGACTCGAATGGAACGCTCTCGCTATGGGATCCAATCACGTACAAGACCAAAAAACAGGTAGGCGCGCAGAGTGAAAAATCAAAAATTCGTTTTAGTTGGGGATCAGAGAGATGACTTGCATAGCCAATTCAATAATTATGCGGAGAAGAAAGAGCAAGGCGTCAAGGAAACGCAGAGGCGACGTTGACCCCTTGGTAGGAAGAACTCCGCAGGACTTTCTACTGATCATTGGCAGGCGTGGTATCCGCGCCTCCTCATTCCCATGGTCTTTCTTTTCTCTGACCAGCTCCACTAAGTGGGAGTTAAAGAAGCGACTGCAATCCCAAATATTTCAGCTGCGATGCAGCCTTTTTTCAGCTTTTCGTTCGTTTCTCCCTGGTTGTTAATGTTCTGTACTTCTCGAATAAACTAGTGACCTCGCGGTTTGATCTATTGTTAACTCGCGCCTTTCTGGCTCCTAATTCCATGGCACAAGCCATTGAAGGAATGGAAACTCCTTGCGTTCTTTACCCAACATGAATGTGTCAGTTGTGGTCGCTAGAGACAACACGCAAAGTTCCACGCAAGAAGATCCGTTTTCCGAAGAGAAACAAACTCAAGAAAACAAAGTACATGGACCTTTGAAGGCAATTTGGGCGGAGCCAAAGACAGGACCTGGAAAGAGGTGCGCGTTGGGGGGCCTACGTATCAGGCGACGCAATGAAAGAGTCGTGTGAAAGCGTTCGATTTTAAAGAATGGAGACAAAAGATTCGATAGAACATGATGCAGTAGAAGCGCATGATTCTAGTACTGCTTAGAATCAGTGCTCTTTTTGCCGTGAAAGTGCAGCACCTCGCTTTATTGGCAGCAAAGCTATTGCTTCATGTGTCTCCTCAGTGATATGCAATAGTACAAGGCATTCTTATGAAAAAAAAATATTTGGAGGCTCACGCAGTGCATCCAGGAGGAGTGTTTGCCCTATGTGTAAGCCGCAAAGGGACACTGTTGAGCGCTGGCAAAGATCTGACAATAGCCGAATGGGAAACTACCGACTTGGTTCGCAGACGGAGACCTGTCGAGGTGAGAAACTTGGTGGTTCTTTCAATATTGTGCTGAATTCACTATCCACTCCAAAACTATCAGAACGTTTCATATTGTCCTAGATTTTGTTTTTTCGTTGTGACAGAAACGTTCCTTGCGTCGGATATATTAATGAACATATAACCACCGTTACAATTTAGCCTCCCTAATTGCAAGGAGCCAATTTGAGATCCATGGAGAACCATTGTTAATTTTTTCTGAGCGGCCCTCTTAGCGGAGCCCTCAGAGAAGAGGGCGAAAATCTTCGCGCCACACTGCACCTTTTTGACACTAGTTTTTGATGAAAACCTGCTCCTTTGGGCTACTGAGGACCTGGCCGTAAATACGTATCCATTTTTTAGCGCGAATACCATTTTGCGACAGCATGTGGCGCCATTCGGAAAAGCAAGACTTTGTCACCGCAGAGAATTGAACCATAGATCCTTTTCGGCATCCAGGAGAGCGCTTAGGAAAAATGGAGCGTAATTTCATGTTTCCATGTACAGTTTTCTATATAGTGCGAAACCCGTTTGGAAGAAGGGGCACGACCTTGTTGGTTACTCGACCAGCTGAAGAGTGATTGTGTGCGCTGGTTCTACAGGGTATTAGATTTGCGGCAGTGTCTCTCAATTTTGTTTGGCACACACTGATTGCAGCTCTTGTGGACAAATCGGCAGCAGCCTTCTAAACAACGGCGTTTTGAAGCTGGGTATGATTCGCACAAAGAGCACAATGTTTGACATTCGACTGCAATCCACAACGTTTGCTGTTGAAGTGCTGACCACTGACAACGTAAGAGAGGCATGAGCTCTACGTTAGAGTCCTAGTCGAATTTGTCAGCACGATGGAAATTCTTAGAAGTGCTCCGAGGTTTCCGGTCCGGCAAGCTTATGTCAACCGAAGCACTGCGACATGTGGAGATCGGCTTGGCCAATAAGAAATTTTTACACTGGAACAAGCTAGCATTTTCAGGAACAAAGATGTAGGGTACTTTGAATCCGTTTGCAGATTTGGATTGAAGACTAGGAAGAAAGTCATAACCCTTGATGATTTCGGAACTCGCATTCATAAGAAGTTGCTCAGATGGGAGAATAAAACCGTAATTCTTTTAAATTGCCATACATCCAAATTCATTCCTGCAAACCCCTTTTCATGCTTTCCACAAGGAATGCTTCATCAAGAGGACAGCAGTTCTGATGGAAACTTGTTTGTTTTTTCAGTGAGACATTGCCGAAATTTAAGGTAGCGACCACTTTGCTCTCTCAGTTCGCTACAGAAATTTGGAACATTAGCTACTCCTAGGAGAAACCCCTTTTGTCCTTATAGTTATTGTTTAGCTGCCAGACGACGCAGGAACTCCGAAGGTGATTGTTAGCATGGAGGGTAATCGAGTTATCGTCGGTACAACACGCAACACACTTTACCTCGGTGATTTTGAAACACCATTCGAGGAAATCGTTGACGTACGTTTCTTTAATACTTACTAGGCAGCTCACTAGTAACTATTTTACCTTTGGGCATGAAATGATAGAAGCCCTTCTCATTATTCAATACCTTTTGACTTCGTCATGCGTACATATTCGAATAGCAGCCAAGAAGCATTGAATGTGGATTTGCATAGGAGATTTTGGGTGACACGCAAATGAAAATAAGCCTGTTCCGATATAGACTAAGCGACCTCGGAGGGGACGGGATTCCATGATCCAACTAACCGTTTGAGATATAAGCGATAGACTCAGCTTCTCAACTTTGGCTGTCCTCTAGCATATCACGCTACAGAAAAAAATGTACAGAAAGTGGAACCATGGAATAATATGTAGCTCGTTAGTCCCCGTTTTACTAACCGAAAAGGAATGGTAGTGAACCTTGGAGCTAGAAATATGCTTTATAGCTCCACTTTTCAGGGTGACTCAGATGATATCACCTGTTGCGTGGCCGTGCAACCTCATCTCTTTATCACTGCTAGTGCTGACGGTACCGTTCGGCAGTACGATTCATCTACGAGGAAAAGGAATTGGCGAAAAAACTATGGGGTACTGGGTCTTGGCGGTGTTCCAACCTTTTTATCAATGCAGTAATTCAGGAAGGCATAACGTGTATGTCGGTGGATCCGCCAGGCACATTGCTAGCACTGGGTTTCATTGATGGATCATGGAACATTGTCGACTTATCTACAAGGGAGATTGTATTTGAACAGAAGGAGTCGACTCAATCAATCACAACAATACAGTTCTCCCCTAACGGCAGTCTGCTATTTGTGGGAACTAAGGTATTCTTTTCTAATCACCCTTTGCAAATGGTCATGTGAAATACCCGCAAATACCTTGAACCTAATAAATAGGCGAAAGTCAGGGAACTCACGAAAGACACTGCGACAGGTGCACTGTAGAGCGCTTACGTGTGTGTTGTCGGCTCTCTATCTTTACACTTGGTGACTTAGCCCTTCATAGTATATGCTATATCTGCTCCTGAGCTTTTCCTACATCGTACCGCAACTGCTGACTCAAAGTGAACTTTCAACTCTTTCCGTAGGCGGAAGTCTCATTTCGATTACGAAACTATTCGTCCCCTTCTTCAACAGCAGCTTGATTTACGAGTTCCAGCTAAACCTCAACCAGATAAGCAAGTCAAGAAGATCAGCGTGCAAATTTTGCTGAAAGCTTGAGTTCACGGTAAGGTCCTAAGTCGAAGGAGGGGAAATATCATGGTCGAGAAACACGCTACCCCCTACCGCGTAAGGGCTCGAGGATATACGCGTTTCGCAGCGAAGAGTATGCCACAGCGGCTAGCAGGGCTATACCCGCGCTACTATGTAGCAGGCCTACTTTCTCGACTCCAGCCGTTCAGCAGCGAGAGCGTGAGCGTTAAAGGAGGACTCCACGGAAAGGACGAAGGTCGATTAGGGAGAAATGGCCTAGTGGGGAGACCGGCGAACATCCTGAGGATGCGAGCAGGCACGCAATCGGCAGCGGAAAATTTGACCTCGGAGAGCTAGCATGGCTCAATCTTGGCGGGTCCGCCTGTCTCCGCCCATCGTCTGTCTAATCACTTGCCACAGGTCTATACGCGGCGATTGATTGGATAGCTGAGAGAGCGTTATGATGAAGAGGGCACAGCGATGGGAGTCTCATCAATGCCGAGAT
>KZ345017.1:86836-108661 GCA_002352805.1 Teladorsagia circumcincta
GTGTGTGTTTGTGTGTGTGTGTTTGTGTGTGTGTGTGTGTCACGAAATTCATAGCGCACGTCCCAGCAGTCACCTGGAGCTGATTTTAGGATATGATATAGGGGGCGGGAAGGGAACATATTTGGCGGGGACCCGAGGGTGATATCAGCTGACAAGGGCTGATAAGGGGCGCTGAAACGCAAATTTCACAGAGCTCACAGCGGGTGTCCCAGCAGCAGTGAGGTGATGGTTCCAACAAGTGATGTGGAGGATGGGACAGGAACATATTTGGCGGAGACCCGAGGGTGATATCAGCTGATAAGGACTGATAAGGGGCGCTGAAACGCAATTTCACAAAATTCACAGCGGGTGTCCCAGCAGCAGTAAGTTGGTGGATGGTTCCAACAAGTGATGTTGAATATGGGACGGGAACATATTTGGCTGGGGAGCAAAAGTGATATCAGCTCTGATAAGATTCGATAAGGGCCCTTAGAACGCAAAGGTCACGAAATTTATAGCGCACGTCCCAGCAGCGTTGAGGCGCTTCCTATTAGATTAGGTATAGGTAGCGGGACGGGAACATATTCCGCAGGAGACCGAAGGTGGTAACGGCCGATAAGAGCTGATAAGAAGCGCTGGAATGCAAATTTCACGGAATTCACTGCAAGTGTCCCAGCAGCAGTAAGGCGTTGGTTCCGACAACTGATGTAAAGAGTGGGATGGGAACATATTTGGTGGGGGTCAGAAAGTGATAAAGGCGGATAAGGGTTGGGAGGCGCTCAAACGTACTTTAACAAAATTCATAGCGGGCGTCCCAGCAGCAATGAAGGATTGGTTACAACAAGTGAAGTGGAGGCTGGGACGGGAACATAGTTGGTGGGCCTCAGAAAGTAGTGCTGAAAAGGGCTGATAAGAGACGATGGAATGAGAATTTAGCGAAATTCTCTGCAAGTGTCCCAGCAGCAGTAAGGCGTTGGTTCCAACAAGTGATGTAGAGGGTGGGACGGGAGCATGTTTGGTGAGGGACAGAAAGTGGCAACATCCTATAGCGGCTGATAATAACGATATGCGTGAAAATGCACAGGTCACTCAAAAGCGACTCTACATAAGAAACGCGTTTTTTTTCAAATCACTTCAACTTCATTTTGTTTATGCCGTCATCGCCACTCGACCGCTACTACCTTGAGTTCCTAGAAATGTACAGTGGGGTTGATGAAACACTGCAATGATTACTAGGTATTTCCATTTCATCATCAATACATCAATTAATTACCATTCGACCGCTAAATTATCCAGCCTTTCGATTCATGATGGTTGCTTACAACACCAGTTGAGCTCCGCACTCTATCGCGCGTATCAAACGATGAGCTTCAGCAAAACATGGCAGCCTATCGAAGGTCCACTAACGCGTCTCACGAAGCAACTAATTGTTGGGTGCTTCAGTAGCAGAACCCAACGCTCCACAAGCTATTTACTTTCACCGAAGCCTACCATGTCATGCACGCGGTAGTGTACGGAGCTAAACTGGTAATATATAAGCGGCTAAGTGTGTCTGTCGGTGTGTGTGCGTGTTTGTGTGTTTGACCGGAAATTCATAGCCCGGGTACCAGCGGTCGCCAGGGGCTGATTTCAGAAGATGATGTAGGGGGTGAGACGGGAACATATTTGGTGGGGGACAGTGAGTGATAGCGGATGATAAGAGCTGATAAGAGACGCCAAAACTCAAATTTTGCAAAATTTACAGCGGGTGTCCCAGTAGGGGTGAGGCGTTGGTTCCGACAAGTGATGTGGAGGATGGAACGGAATCATTTTTTTTTACAAGCGACAAAAAGTGATAACGGCTGATAAGGGCTGATAATAACGAATAATATATGCGTAAGGACATGGAGGGCCATTCAAATCAGATTTTACGTTACGCATTTTTTGATATCGCTGCATTTGTAATGCTATCATGAGCACCGAGCACCACTCGACCGCTACACTCCCAAAATTCTCAAGAATGTATGGTGGATCTTTGAGATAATACAAAATAAATACTGGGTATTTCTACAGCAACATCATCAACTATTTTCGACCGCTGAGTTGTCCTGCATTCAATTTATGGCTGTTGTTTACAGGTACCTCTTTAATCCGCAGTCCACCGCGCGTATGAGTGTATGAGCTTCAGCACAAATGATGCAATCTATGGAATGGTCTGCTAACGCATTTCAGGAGGAAACTTATCTTGGCGGTGGAACCTAACGTTCCACCATCTGCTAAGTTTGCTTACGCCTTCCGTATCATGCGAGCAGTAGCGTGCGCTGACAAGCTGGTACATATTGGGTTGTCCCATAAGTCCTGTCCTATTTTTGACACTTTCTTCTCTTCAAGATTTATCTCTATTGAAAGCTTTTTGATCAAAAGTGTAACAGTTATTATAATCATTAATATGCAGCCAATGATAGAGAAGCTTTGGGTGCTCGCCTTGCAGAATGAGTGAAGCTAGCAGTTCGTAAATTGGGCAAGGTCGTTTTCGGGGTGGTTGTATTCACTGACTTTTTTCTCTCGCCGCTGCTAGTTCAAAGCCCTGCAAATGCTGTATTACGATAGAGTAATATCAGGGCTATATGGTGGATCTGTCATCGTAGTCCGGCTTAGTTCCCTAAAAAAGTGACAAGTTTTCTTTGCAATGTGAGGTCGGGCCTTCATCTGGAGAAATGAGATTTAACAATGTCTAGGACGCTTTCCTTGCACTGCTGCGACCTATCCCGGGAGCTGTTCTACTATGGCATTCGCAATGCTTGTCTGTATATACAGACCGGTTATGAAAACAAGAGAACCACTCTATCTAAGGAATCAAGAACAACATACTCCAAACATGGAGTTTGGGATTTGGTCAAGCTGGTGGGCCCTGGCTGCGAGGTAGCCACCAGGGACTCATCCCCACTGGTGCACCACTAGGGAAACTCCCGTCTATGCGGCAGCAAGTGGAGACTTCCGCAGATGGTCAGACGTGCTTCTCGGTCATGGCCGGTCATGCATGCCGTTCTGGTCCAGGCTCCATTCTGCTGCAGGCGTTTCCATTCCGATTTCGAGCGATGATGCATTGACTGTGCCCAAGTGTCTGCAACAAACTCGTTAGTAGCGTCCGTGTCCCCTTCCACTTCATGGCACAAGGGGTCCTCGAATGTGAGTGGAGGCCCAGGGTGAAGCTGTTTTCCACAGCTCGTATCGCTTTTGCCATTGCGACCGAACCACTACCTCAGTGCTAGATCAGTAGCAGAGACTGAGCCAGGCCCAGCGCTGATCTTCACTACTGCCTTTCTTGCAACGGCGTCCATTTGAGTATCGTAAAGCATAATCGTTCATCATTGTCATTGGTCTATTTGAACTCCTAGTTAGTAATCCCGTTGCGAAGTTGCCTTTCCAAAATCTCCTGGCTAACGGCCTAGATGCACTCTCTAATATACCAACATATTTCGCAGTGACACTAATTTGGATTGAAGAAATTCGAATTTAAAGAAAATCGGACAGGACTTATGGGACAACCCAATATATAGTTGTTCTAAGACCGCAATTTGGAACATGTTTTCTGATTTGGATTCTCTGAAGTAGGTAATGATTAGGTTGACTTATTGTTTGTTTTTGTTTTACTCGGTACCAGTTTAGCTTCGCGCGCCATCACGCGCACCGCGCACCACGCACCACACCACTTTATTGGAGAATCTACTGATTATTAGTAATGTAATGAGTAATGTATCCTATGTGAAAGTGCATCGCGATGGTATTCTTGGTCATGCCATTTCACTGAGGACTATCGTGTCATGCGAAAAATAGCATGCTTAGTTAGACTGCTTAGCATTAGATGGGAGTGAAACGTATTCGTTCACTTGGCATATGATGCCTATGCTCATCCCGCTTCACAAAAGGGGAGCGCGGCGTAGCAGAGCATCCGAGTTTTCATGGCTGTGATTTCCGTTCCCAACAGGACCTCCTGGATAATCGATATTTGAGATAGGTATCGATCTATATGCATGTGACTTGATGGAATCCCCACTTCACCACGTTACCTACCCACTGCTGTGATTCCCGATCCTTCAGATCCTCTTGCACAGAGTCTGTTATTTTCGATCGATGTCGATTAACGCGTGGCCGTGTGGTCACTCACATTGCAGCACGCTATCAATACCATGATTACCAACCTCATTCGAGCCCTCTGCCCAAAAACCGATATTCTCAACAGATTTTGGCGCAAACCCGCCCTTCTGGTCGGGCTCTGCCCACTTCTACTGATTATTGAGTTAATATTGTTTACGCGCTCTCATACAGGGTATGTCAACAGCAAAAACAATACAAATTTCGGCTACTCTCAAAAAATAATTTTTCATTGGGCGCTATCTAAATCCCAGGTTTGGGCTCTAGGAAATTGATGATATTATTAAGGAAACATTTAGATTCGATCCCGCTACTAGGAAATGGGAAAATTACGTAGCTCCGATGCTTCATAAACGGTATGCTTTTGATGTGGCTACACTTGATGACTTCATTTACGTAGTGGGTGGAAGCAATGGAGCACAATGTCTGAACGCTGTCGAACGGTAAGAGGAATTTTGACCGTCTGTCTTCATATTAGGATCTTTGCTGTTGTAGGTATGATCCTAGACGAAATCAGTGGACCAGTGAAGTGTCTATGGGTACATGTCGAGCCGGAGTATCTGTTTCCGTGCTCAACGGATGTTTATACGCCGTTGGGGGATGCAGTCTATCGACTTTAAATACTGTAGAGAGGTGGGTCGATAGAGAAGGGACTTTGTTCGGTGGTGTACGACCAAATTGTTACAGAGTCTGCACTGAATTCAGCTTTTGCGTTGGATTGAATTTTTGCAAACGTATCGTAAATGGGACCAACATTTCTTGAGGAGCATTAGTTTGAGATAGGCTTCACGCTATACCGTCCACTGTTTATCAATAAATGTGAAACGAATCACTTGCTCGGTGTGAGAGAGCATTAATGCGACACATAAGTATTGTATTTCATATTTAGGCTTGATCCACGAGTTGGTAGGTGGGAATCACTCCGTCCAATGTCAACACATCGAAGTCATTTGGGGTGTGCAGCTCTTGATGGCTACTTGTACGCAGTAGGAGGACGAACTGGTTGGGACTACTCACTAAGTTCAGTTGAGCAGTACAATCCCCTCACAAATGAATGGACAGCAGTGGCTGAAATGATGGTCAAGCGGTCTGGTGTGAGTATGCACACTCTTGTGCAGTTGCACCGAAATAGGGAGAAAATGGTCCACTCTTAGGTAAAAACGGTTGCTGTCAACGGAAGTCTCTACGCAGTTGGTGGGTTTGATGGCACTTCCTACCTAGACACCGTTGAAGTTCTTGATCCTGGAACCGATCAGTGGAGTATTCACAGCAACATGAATACTGAGTTGGTTTCAGTTTGTGTTCCAACATTTCTGCTTTCTTTCAACTTGGTCTTTTCTAGGTGTTCATCATGGAAATAATAATTAGTACCAGTTCCACCATGTTTTGATTCACTGCTGTTGGCAGCAGTTTACCATGTGAAAGTCATCGCAATAATGTCGTTGCACTGATGCGAGCACTGATACACTGTGACATATCCAATCAAAAGCTTAGTTGAAAGCGCAGTTCTCGATGAAGAGATAGCTCAGAAGTCAAGGTAGAGGTAGTCAGTGGTGCAGCGATGAAGAAAAATCCATGAGAATTGGCCCAGAACACAAGAAATGGGATCCCCTCTCTGCTCCTTGATACCTTATTGATGCGAATCTCATCGGTGCTGCGCTTTTTACCTCTAACGCTCACCTGCTAAATGGTTAGAGCCGGACGGCCAAGAGATGGGCGTGCCGCAGAGCGAGGGTATGGTTGTGCCAGGGCGCTGGGAGCATAGCTTTCGCTGCAAACCGCGCATCGCTTTAGGAAGCTCGCCTGCCTTTTGACTTGTTGTATTTCACTTTCTTCGGTTTTCGATCTCATTGTGGGAACCTTCTTCAAGGTGGAATGGTGCCCCCGTAATGTTATCAGCAGTTGTCCAGTGAAGTATAGATGTAGCCTCGGCTAAAGGTTTTGCGCTTGACTCAGCATTATTGTTGTGTAAGTAGATAGTTTTTAGTGTTTCCTCATCTGATATTTCTAGGCGATGTAGAGCCGGTGTGGCTGTTATCTGAGTGAAGTAGCAGCTTCAGTTGCGGTGATGTACACACATGCAATCCAAAAATACAGCATCTTCCTCTTCCTCACTTGTCTTCTAATCTCGATAACGCTCGAAATATTTGTGGCCACAAACTGTGGATCTGCATTCTTCTCTGGAAATATTTACTGATATTATTTGTATGTTTTTATTGCATAACCATATGAAGCCGCAATGAAGTTGTATGTTTTTTTTTCAGGTTAACTTTATGACCATTTTTACTAATTCTACCAAAGTTAGAAGCTTTCGGTGTTTGTAGCTTATAGTTATTCACATTTCGGTATTTGATACTGCTCTCTGACGACGTTGGCAATACCAGTATAAAACTGAACAAAAGGATAATGTGCTCTTCACCTTTCAGAATGCCCTTTTCTAGTAACCCAGAACGAATCATGAAAGATTCATAATTCATCGAGTCCATAGTTACGTGCGGTAGCTCCAGTTATTGCGTGTTACCGCTATTTCATCATGTACACTGCAAGACTAACAGTATGATTAGCACATTGACGACAATGCGAGTTTTGATATTTTTGGAAATGTGGGAGTGACACCATTTTGCGACCGGCATTTGTCGCAGCACACAGGGTGGGCCAAAATTGTGGTAACCGTGAGCGCGCGCGGTCATAGCCACTTTTTTCTGAGTCTTTTGGCTATCCTCTTCTCTTTTGAGCATGGAGGTGGATCACCATGTCTTCTTTTCAGAAGAGCCGAATATCACTTAGTTCTTGATAGCTTGACAGGAAAGTTCGCGCCGTTTCGGACCCTGAAGTTGAAATGTGCATTTCACAACTCAAACGCAACGTTTTCGATCGCAATAAAAACGTGTTGGATCTACTCATTGTTGAGTAATGATTAATCCGATCACTAAAAGTTCTGAAATTCTAGTGGCGATGAACTCGGCGAATCAGTACTCAGCTAGTACATTTTTTGCACGGTCGTTTCTGCGCTCGACGTCTAAGGTGCATCGCGGAAAAGAGTCGGCCTTCATGGTTGTCCTTGCTGGGCGCAAAAGTCAAGATTTTGGGATGTCCCGACGCCACGCAAAGAGTACGTCCCAATAGTAAAGTTCAGCCTGCCCTAGAAAAGCTGCGACTGCTGTAGACCGTGTAATAGGCAGAAACCTTCCCAGTGCCGTTTCACTTCTACGAAATTTCGTTGACCCTAGTCGTGATCGAACTGATCTCCGAAATTCATAGGTTATTGAGGAGAATCCATTTGACATTGCGAATCACAAGCCGAACAAAAATGAGTCTTTTCGATGGCTGACAAATTGCAGAAGAAGGGCAGACTGTACCACGAAACAGTGATTTTTGCGACACATCCTTATCAACTTCTCCGTGCTTTTTGAGCTACCCCATATAACTTGGGAAACCATAGATGAAATACGCCCAATCCAGTAGCTGTCTTTCGAAGTGTTTTACGCACATCTGGTACCCTTCAAATGTTTTTGTTTATTTTTACCGAAGTTCGACATCCAACTCACCCCCATCAGCTTCGACGCTATCGCCGTTTCTACACAAGTTTTCCAAACTATCGCTTGATGGCTTACTTTTCCCAAATGCATGTCCGAGTGAATAGCTTATACCATGAGCTGATTCCACTCCTCCCTAATAAAGAAAACCGTGAGGATTTGCTTGTGCAGCATGTTGCATTCAAAGATTTGAATATGTGGGAGTAGTACAACAGGTCGAACGCGCGGTTACAACGCATTTGGATAGAGCAAAAACGCGTTACCTAATGGTATACAACTCGTAGCAGTCTGCCGAAAATTTAGTTAGAAAAATGCCATGAAACGTAAACTATCGAAAACGGACAGGACTTTCAGAAGTAGAGGAATAAAAAACCGCCATGTGCCGAATTCTGTCAAAGGGTTGTGGCATCCTATATCCAGCGACTGTCGAACGTAACGAAGAAGTTTTTATAGGTAATGACTGAACTCTGTAAACTAGTCATGGCCTGAAATGCGTGGAAGGAAGGAGATTCAAAGGCTACAACTAGCACCAGGACAAATATCAAGTGCGAAAACCCGTCCTCCGCCTTGCGACTTTCGGGCCATATTGAAAAAAAATGGTGTTATAGACCATTTGGACATTCTCAAGACGCAAGTCTGTCATGCATGAGAAGCCACTCGAGTACATCACTTCAAACAGTTTAGGAAGACAGAGCACCTGGTTAGTAAGCAAAAATCCTGCAAATAGGGATTTTTCGAGTTCATGGTCTCCGAACATCTGATACCTAAGAATCCCCGCCGAATTCAGTTGTGTTATCTGCGTGGTGAACCTAGAAGCAAGAGCAAACTCGATCCCCAGAAAAGTCTTATTGTCCAAAGCAGAAGAGCAGATAGAGCAAATTGTACCGCACGTCGTTGGACAGTGTACACAGCTCGCAAAAACGTAATTTTTAGGGCTCACACCCTCAATATTTGTGCTAGTGATTTTGTGTCTCATTTTTGTACTAGGTGCAACATATGCAAACAAACGATGAAGGGCGCAGCATGCCCCACCTTTCATCGTTATGAACAGAATCTGTCAGAGGACTACGCGTGGTCCTCGGAGTGTGGAGATTCCAACCTTCAAGATTGGCAGTTGGATGGTGCGGAAGTGATATTATGTGACTGCCACGGCGACACCTATTTTGAAGCAGGACGTATTTTGTATTTTATTTATTATTTTAGTATTTTGACGACGAAAACTCGTCAGAGCAAAAGCATCCAGTTCGACACGGAGCGCTTCTGCAGAGTGCGGCTTGCAATTCTTTCCAAGTGTAGTCGCAACCGGATATTGGGTTTGTTTCACGAATGAGATATGAAAATTGTGTATTGTAATTGTTAATCAACTGCTGGTTTACACTTCAGAAAATACACATTCGAGCTGAGATGGTGTGGTGGCAAGTGGGGCCGCTACCGCGTGCAGATTCCCTGGATCATAGTCTAGGTCAAATTCAGCAAACATCAGTCAATTTTTTACAGATGATTAGATGTTGCAAGGAACGATAGAATTACACAGAATACATCGATAACGTCGTTTTAAAAACCCACAGGCTAAGCCTAGGCGGCTTGCACTGGTGGACTGACAGAGCTTGTAATCGTGTTCCCAAAGTGTTAAAGGAGGAAAGTAATTCGTACTCGGTTTCCTCCGATTTGAATGATTCCGTAAGCTCGTCTTTGAACAGTGGATTTTCTTCTGAGAAACGTCGAGGAGGTGAACAAGGCTATTATGATGACTCGAAAGTAAGCTTGGATTTGACATCAATATCCGAAACTTGATATCTTTCCTTGCAGCGAACTTATTTACTGAAATAATTGACACAGGCACAAACAGCTGCCTTTCATTTGGTCGCAATTTAGTGAATCTGAAGCAAATAATCCGTTTCGAGTTATTCGTGGTGATCGGGAGACCCTCACTTCAAGAACTGAGCAGGGAGCAAAGTAAGTGGTATTTCGTTTCAGTGACAGCATGTAAATATGATGGATTGAAGAGAGCCATGAAGGTGCAAGCAATGGTCCGTTAGTGATGGTGTCATTGTTTGGAACGCTAATGAGGCGCGTCAACAGAAACAGAACAGAACCTATTCCGAGTGAGAAGCGTTGCGCGATTTGGCTGCCTCCATCCAAGGTGGATTTCTATTTCAGTTACACCACTACGCTCTTCCATTATCCGGTGGCACCTTATCGAGGAAATCAACTGGTAATTCCGGCACGACAAGACTTGCTAGACCCATTGACGGTCGCGTGGCTCGCCGGCGGGTCAAAACTCGAAGACTCGAAAATCGCCTGTTTTTGTGTTTCGCAAAACCGCTGAGCAATGACTGACTAGGTTAGGGACCCTTCGACACCCTCCGCTACATGCACAGCGATTCGAAAAATGTCCACGTAAAATCGTAATGAAAACAAAATCGATGATGGGAATTTAAACGAAAACTTTCCAACATCAGCGACAGGGTAATCCTGAAACAGTTGGGGCAACAGCTTCAAAGCAGCTTCCTTTGAATCTACTTTTGTCTTTTACATTTGCACTCTTCTCTCTTTTCTTAGCCCAGATTACTGAGAACCCACTGTATAGCCAGTTTTGTTTTGCGCCTTTGACTATTGTGTCTCGCATTACCGTGTTGCCCACCGGTCACAGCTGTGACCTCGCACAAAACAAAAACAAGGGCTATAACTTTCAGAACGCGCGGCCATCAATGGATGAATCAATTCAAATGACATTTTAGCGGCTTTGCATAACCGACAACCACGCTATCCGAGGCGCTTTTCCCACTGATTGATAACTCTGAGTGGTCTCTCTCACTCAAAGGCGCAATTCAGGCAGAAGTCGTGTGAAGGATTCCCTTCATTCTATAGACGAAAAAGGGGCTACCAAGCATCAGGGTCTCACAAAGCTGCGGCAGCTGCGAACTTTTATCTTTTATCAGGATGTTGTTTAGCGCGTTATCATCTAATGCGCTCTCTCACCTCATACTCTCCCTGACCGCGCTTATTGTTAGTCTCTCATCGCCTTCACACAGCCAACGACGTAGTGACCCTAAAAGGCAAGCTCCGCGATAAAATGGGTGTGGAAAGGGGGTGGGCACTTACCACTTTTCTCGCACTACGAAAAGGGTTAGAAGTTGTCAATCACTGCATTGATAACGCTGCTGCAACCGCGGTGCGCTCCTCTTGCGGCACCAGCGTGGTAGCCGACAGCGGAAGGGGGGAGGGCTTGCGAGCCATGGTGTGGATTGCGGGTTGAGCGAGCTTCTTCTGCCTTTACCTCGATTTTTAAGCCACGAAAAGGGAGAGACATCAACCATGGTCCACGTCCACCTGTCTACTACTCTAGATGATGCAACTGGTGGACGTGCCTAGTCCCGCGGCGTGCCTTTAACCTAGGCGTTTCTGACGAATTCTTTTCCGTCTTTCTTTACTGTCGACCTATTTCGCACCATTACATTCGCATTCGGACCGAGGACACACTAATTCAATCCTGGTGCATGCTCTTGATATCGAGTTTTGAATGATATAGCTGGACGGAGAGTAAATTTGGACGAATGAATGGGACGATGACTGCTGTGAAGGCGGATGATCCATATGAAGTTCTAATGGAGGCATGGAAGGCTCGGAGAGTACGGGGTAATGTGGCTCCCCCATTTCTCATTAACATAGGAAGAACGCCATGCTCTGAGCAAGTAGTGCTGTTCCCAATTTCAAACAAGTGGGTAGCGTGGTGGACTGCTTCAACTACTGCGAGATCATTTTGACTGCGCATATACTCGAAGCTGAGAAAATTGGTCGCGATCCTTCAGCAACAGTCAAGGTTTATACCTGAGAGGTGCACAACGGATGCCATCTTCATCGCTCGGCAAATAATGGAGAAACTTCGAAAAGTGTGTCGATCTTCCTCGAGCTGAAGAAACTGTTCGACCGTCTACCCTGAGCAGTATTATGGGATGCGCTAATATCACAGAAGCTTCAGAACACCTGATCTTTTCGGTGAAGATGATGAAGAAGATCTACGATGGAGCTAAGCAACTGAGGCACGTCACACGGCTTAACAAAGGACCGATGAGTCATGGCAAGGATCAGCTCTGAATCCGTTTTCTCCTTTCAAACTCTGGATGTTATGCGGAACGGGCTCATCGAAAGGCCACTGGATGTCAACCCGCCAATCTCTACGCTGAAATCGTTCCAATAGCGGAAAGCATAGAATTTCAGGGCAAGGTGCAGAAACGTGGGGATGTGTTGGCACTAGGAGGGACCTGCTGACGTTAGTAGAGCTTTGAAGAGGTAACTCTAAAGAGTATTGTGCCGATCGTGCTCGGCTGTGGAGAGTTTGTCAAACGAGTGGCTTTCGATACCCTAGGAGCAATCCAGTCGCTGACCGTTCTTTGAATCAGGCAACAAAGGCCGCTGAAAGTGTAGGTTTACTAGACAATGGCAAGAGGTGCTATGCTATACGGCAGCGAGTGCTGGACCCTGGTGGGAAATTGGGAAAGGCAGCATCACTCCGCCGAAATGAAGTTCTGACAAGGGAAGGATCCCAGGTCGAAGTGGCCATTTGAGATGAAACCTATACCCACGGTGTGTTTTCGAACGCTGATCTCAAATGATCTCAAATCTGTCTTCCAAATTTGCGGAACGATTCTCTGAGCAGAGTTGGGAAGGTGGTTTCAAATGAAAGCTCGCTAGAAGACTGACTGGTAGAGCAAGCAGATCAGGAGCGGCTTGGCCGAGTGGAAGTGCTGGCTGTTTGTGTTGGTGGGACCGCGAATCGGATCTTACTGGGCTCGCAGTTTTTGCACTTTATAACTACGCTTGTTTGCAGTATATAAAGAGCTATTTAGTGCTGAAGCTTGCAGTGTGTACAAGGCTGTCACGTGTTTGAAGGGGATCGTCTCAAGCGTCAACTATTTTCGTCATAATTTTTGCGATTAGCTATTTATGTTGTAGTGTTTCTACGTCACGGAAGGGAAATAGAAACACCCCGATACATATAATAATAATAACTGGCCCCAATAATCCAATTCAAAAAACCCTTTTTGAATCTATCTCTGTGGGCCAATATGACATTTGCCGACATTTTCGAAAACTTGGCTGAAAATCAGTCATTAGTATTATCCCTATCAGCGAGCGTGTACTTGGAAAAACACATTGTGATTATTCGAATAACGTGAGCTTGTAGGACAGTCACGTATATGTGTTTTCGCAACTATATGAAAGTCTAAATCCATCGCATGATTGGATTCTGTCAGTGGGGTGATGGATAGATGACCACCCAAATCTTCGGCGTTGGACCAAGATTTTGGATTTGGATCAAATGTTGTCGAAAGGGGTAGTACAGCGCGCTGAATACGAATATCAGCTCTGTTTGGTACGAACGGGCTTTACGCGAGCGCTAGGGTTACCGATGCTACGTAAAAATCTAGCGGCGTCTTCGGGCTTCGCTACGGGACCGCAATACAGTACCCAGTGCCGAGAACATAAGCCGCCCTCATTTGAGGTAACTTCCACGCTCTGTTTGCGAGCACCAATTAGTAAGGGTTTAACATTATATAAACAACTTGGCAGTACTAAGGAAAATATAAACGATAGAAATTACGAAAGCATTAGTGCTTTCATTTCAAAAATTCCATTAATTAGAGGACTTGATATGCTGACATGCACGTTGACGTGCGTTGAGCAAGCAACTGGTTGCAGTACACTGAGACAAATCTATCTACTCAACAGTCTTCAACAGAGAAATAGCCACACTGCAATCTGTGCTCGTATTTTTGGTTCCATTTGTTTGTGAAATGTGACTGCTCCTCCCTCTGCAAATCACAGAATTACATTCTGAATCCTGTTTTCGTTGATCCCACAGATATCATTGTGACCTATGGTCGACATTTGTGTTCGTGCCATTTTTTCGCTCCTTCTAAGGGGGCTTTCAAAAGTGATGCATGCAGTATACTCCATATCTGTAAGCCAGATTAGGGGTGGCCATGAATTTGACGTGGCTGTCGCCGCACTTGATAAAAGCCATGTGCATAAGCTGTTCTTAACATTGTCCGCTGGATGGGGCAAAATGTTGCGAGCAACTTATCCACGTGGCTTCTATCAAGTGCGACGGTCGCCACGTCAAGTCCATGGCCACGCCTAATCTGACTTCGAGAGATGAACTGTACTTGGGACTAACCTAGGGAGGGAAGAGATTCTGGGGGATGTTGCGAGCAATTTTCGCTTTTCCAGGCGTTACCCCCTATCCTGGGCTTACTCCTACTATACCTACCAGCTGCTTTCAAATGCCTGTTTCGAATGGCCCTCAAAACAGGGACATTCGAAACACTCAGAATTCTATGGGAAATCAGAAATGATATTTGATTATGTATTAAACCAACTGCGCGGAACAACAACAGAGCGCATGTTTCTCTAATGATTGGAATAGTTGTGGAAATGACAGGCTGTGAATCACAAATGCCCAACAAGTGCTGAAGAATGGAGCGCTCCGTAACAAAGCGCCGCGACGCGACCGCAACGTCGCAGACGTCGCTAGATTTTTACGTAGCATCAGGGTTACCAGAGTGGTCACTTGCAAAAGGCGCGCACACTTGTTCGCAGCTCCTCGCTACTTCTTTACACTTTAATATGATCAAGCGCTGATGACCTAACATGGTAAGTGTCTCCTAATTAATGTTTTCAGCAAAAGCAAAAGTTGGAACTCGGCGAGAAGTTGATCTCACGGCCTCTCGCCCGTCGGCCCAGTCCACTGCCACTGCACTATCTCGCTTTATAACTATGTTAGGCAAATCGTTCCGCAAATTTGGAGGGCAGATTCGAAATCAGCGTCTAAAAATACATCTAGTGGTGCACAACTCATTTCAAATGGCCACTTCGACCTGTGATCCTTCCCTTGTGAAATCCCACGGAGAACAAATTGTAGAGCACTTTATCGGGAAGTGAAACAAGGGTATCACGTAACAGTGCAATACAATTCAATCACGATACTGACCTTCTTTAGGAAAATGGAGGACTTTCTAATGCGAGCGCGACTTCTGACCACAGACATGTTCACGGCGCAAACCCCAGCAGGCGTTTCCTCAAGGAACGCCTTCTCTGCTAGCAGCCGTGAGCAGACAATCTTTCTAAAGAGAATTTCGATGCTTAGAAACTGAATCTGAGCGGAACAAGCGTAGCGAACCTGCTGAATTGACTTCTAGAGACCCCTTAAGAAAAGAAAATCGAGACAAAAGATAGAATTTCAGGCAAATTTCATCCTTTTATGAAGTACTCTTTGAGTAGAGTCTAACACTCTTCACCGCTTCTAGTCACATCAACTTTGGAGGAAGTTATGGGCTTTTGAAGCGCTTGCATAGTCGCTGTTTAAAAAAATGGCTTGAAAAAAAATCAAGGTGGAAGAAACGGAACAACGGGACTATTCTTTGAGAGAGTGATTAATGGAAAAAAGTAAGGTAATTGTTTGAAAGCTCTAACCTTCTAGTTTCTAATTAGCCTCTGCATAAGGTTAATTATGAATAAGTTATGAGTGTTTGAATGTTGAAAACTCGCGCCTTCTGAAAAATCGGTTCCCAACCCCTCCAAAAACGGAACGACGGGACTATTTTTTTTCCAGTTAACCTTAGGCATCTGCAAAAAGTTAATATGAAGAAAGTTGCAAGTGTTTGAATGTAGAAAAATCGCGTTTGCGCAAAAAAGGGAACAACGGGACGATTTTCTGAAATATTGGACATCCGCTACATTTGAAATACTTTTTCGGAAGAAAAATATTTGAACTTTTGAGATTTTGGTGTCCGGTTCCATGAAACCGCTTTTGAAGAAAAATATAACCTTCTGAATGGAGGGGTTTCTACTGCAACGCAATTGCTGTAGGGTTGAGTTTTTCAGATTATGAAAGAAAAAGAATTGAGAGATTGAAGAAAAACTTACAAGGGAATGCTTTGAACTTCCCATGGAACTTTGACAGAAGACCTGGGGGCATCGATAGAGTCTTGAACGCTGCTTTCTAATATGGGCACTAAAACTGCTAAGTGAACCTATTAAGAAAGTTGTGAGCCTTCAAAGTTGGCAAGAAAAGGGCGCCATCTCATGGGGACAGCTAACCGCTGTCGAGTCATTGTGGCGGTGGCGCAGTGGTAGAGCTCTCGCTCCGTAGACGGTAGATGGTGGGTTTGCTCTCCGCCGGAGCGGAAATTTTCGCACATTGTTTTTGTCTCCCCTGTAAAGATAGTTTCGATGCTTCACGTTGATCCGGTTGACCTGAAGACATCGAAGCTCCAACTCGCAAAAAAACGAAGTTTGTATAAAAACTCGCTTGTATGCTCCATGACGGGAGTCCTAGTTGGGTGGAAGTGGAAATGGGACCTTCAAGGAACGTGGATGTCAAGTAAATGGAATTCGTAACCAGTCCCAATGGAATAGATGTCAAAATTTGGATTAACAGCCTTTGCTGGCTATTAGAAACACTATGCAAAAATTGGTGCCCCAGTGGGGAGCAAACCCACGACTTTCCGCCTGCAGAGCGTGAGCACTACCACTGCGCCTCCGCCACTATGACCCCATAGCGATTAGCTGTTCCTATGAAATGGCGCCCTTTTCCTGCCAACTTTGAAGGCTCACAACTTTCTTAATAAGTTCACGTAGCAGTTTTAGTGTGTATATCTGAAATCAGCGTTCAAGACACTATCGATGCCCCTAGGTCATCTGTCAAAGTTCCATGAAATGTTCAAAGCATTCCCTTGTTAGCAGGTTTCTAAATGTAGGTATCTCTACGATTACTATCATTAATTGGTTTACGCAAAAATTTAGAAATTCTATTTATTCAATGAATAAAACCTCATGTTGCCTCGACTCCTTCCTGTGAGAGAGACAAAGCGCGCTGATTGACCACGGTCCACGACTTCGTCATGTCGATGATTGCCCATACATCAATGACGAGCATTAAGTTATGTAAAAGACAAAGTAGTTAGTATGGGGGGGGATCGTACCGATACCCTCTGAAAAGGGGGGGGGGTCGTAAAAATTTTGGAATTTGCGCAACGCAGGGTTGACCCTGCTTGGAAAGATGCTTGCGATCTGATGCTTGTGAATTGCGCGATCCGAGCTCGGCATGACCATGACCGAAGGGCGAAAGGTGACAAGCAAACATGGTGTGGGTGGACCATGTCAGAGGTAAAGTGCGCAAAAAGGGAAATCAATACCACGCCTTCTTTTTCAAATGGCAGCTGATAATTGGCAGCGCTATCAAATAGCGCGCAAGGCTAACCTAAGAAGGCTGCTGCTTCTGCAAAGCTCACTATGCCGATGGTGACCGGTACATTGACCCACTTAGAAAGACCAACTATCGCCAAAGCGAGGATATAGAAAAGTTCTTCGTCAGGTAGGTCATAGGTCATAAATGACGGGAATGGTCACCTCTTGACGAACCACAAGAAAACATTGAGACAATGGAGTGACTACTTGGAAACATCTCAACGGTCGACTTTGCTCATCCCGCCATCGCCTTGTGCTCCGCCACTCAACGGCCACGCTCAGAGGATGCGGGGGACTTGTGGACATCAAAGTGCTGGAATGCTGCAGAGTGGTTGACGGAGTTCTTCAATCAGATCTCTGCAGAGAAGAAGGTGCTTGAGAACTGGCAACAGAGCACGACGATTCCTTTCTTAAAAAGGAGGGCAGTTCTGGGTACTGCACTAGCTACCCTCAATTCAGTTCAATTCGCCTGCTCTCGCACAGCATGAAAATCTAAGCGAATTGTAGAGAGCCGTACCCTTGACATCGTCGAGCTGACCATAGCCAGTGTGGTTTTGTGGCTGGTTGCAGCACCGTCGATGCCTACGCCGCTCGCCTTCTCTAGAAAAGCATTGCGAAAAACAAATACTGATCCATTTTGCCTTTACAGACTTAAAAAAGGCTTTCGATCGCGTTCTGCGTGACATCATATGGTATGCTTTACGACAGCATGGCGTTCCCGAGGAGCTTATTGAGTGGGTACATACTTTACTCGAGTCGAAAGAGCCGAGTCGGCAGCAGGCACTTCGATGAAGCTCCTGATCTTCGTCGGGGTACACCAAGGCTCCGTATATTCCCACTACTTTTTGTTGCAGTCATGGATGCCATTCCAAAAGATCTCAAGAAACCGGTTCCATGGATGCTTCTCTATGCCGACGGAGCGGAGTATGCTCGAGCGAAGTATCTACGCTCGAGCAACAGTTGCAAACCTGGTCCGACAGTCTGGCTATGTTCGCGCTCAGGTCGAATGTCAAAAAGACTGAGTACTCGATCACCGATCCGAGCGAGCCGGACTCTATTGAGATCAATGCTACTGAGCACCACGTAGAACAGCATGAAAGTGGCTTGGATTAGCAATTGCGTCTAAAGGCAGTCTGGTTTTTGAAAGGACTTCTTGCGTGAGGGCAGCGTTGTCGAAATTGCGCTCGTGCCTGGCGTTCCTTGCGATACAAAAACAGTCGCAATTAACGGTGCTGTGTGTTGGCCTGCGACCAGAGAAGTTGACGTCCTTCAGTGTGGAGACAAGGATGCTGTGCTGAACAGCCGCAGTGACACGACTAGAACGCGTTCGTAATGATGTCATCAAAAGCAAATCGCTGTGGCTCCCATACTCAATGATCAGTGATGGCTGGCGTTGCACGGAGGCTTGTAAACAGGGTCAACCCTTTGTTGGTACAGGTACCAACAGGGTCGTTCTCGTTGTACGAGGTGAGAGGGGGAGGGGGCGTAGCCGTGAAGCTCTCCATTTTCTCTGGAAACATTTTGCAGGGGGGGGGGTGGCGGAGTGGTGCAGTGGTCGTGCGTCATCCAGGCCAACCGAGCCTTCCATCTCTCAGTTTTATCTGCTCTTTCGGCCTAGACTTGCCTTGGAGGATGAAAGCACTGACTTGTACATTGGCTGGCACCCGCACGTCGTTGTTAGGTCCAATCGCATCCAAATGCCAGCACGAATGTACGAATGTACGTATGGAAGTAGAATGCGTCTTGCATTCCAAAAAGGGATGATTGTCGGCAAATACTTTATCCTGATCCTTCCATCTTGCAAGGGAGTTTAGATTGACTTCGAGATGCTTCCGCGAATTAGAAGGGCGCTAACCATGGCGAAAATTTTTGCAAGGCGCTGTAAATTCTAGTTATCGGTAACAAATGACTGTTTCAGGATTCCGATACTTTGAAGTCGACAAAACGAATAATATTGCAATAGTATGTACAGGATGGACTTTTCGGAGGAGTAAGAAAACTTTTACAAAAGAAATGTTTTTAGGAGGAAAGGAGTTATACAAGCGCTTGAGTGGATTTTCGGAAGCGTATACTCGTAGTTTTTAACTCTCAACACACTGTTCCACAAATTGGTTCTGAAAAACCTGAAAAAAAAACTTACGAGACTTTGTTTGAACCTAAAGACTCGCGGTTTAAAAAAAATGGCTTGGGGAATGTCCGTCAAAAATTATCCTAACGGTGTTAATTTTTGAATCGATAACTTTGAATAGGTTGAAGTTTGTCATATTTGGTAGAGCTCCTCGTGATAACGACTGTGAACGAAGTTGTAGGTCTTGTCCAAAGAGGGCGTGGGGACCGTGGTGAGATAGCTCATATCGCATGAAGTAATCCACTCTTTTGCAGGGGAGGAAGCATCGTAGTGGGTGTAAATTAAAGAGAAATAGTTCACGCACTCTGGGAATCCCCTCTCCTCGCAATAATTGGAATTTCTTAAGCCATCAATAACTTCCGCATGCCCCTCAGTGGATGAGACCCGAAGTTGTGATCGTTATGTTGATTTGAATGTTGAAAACACGCATGTGCTCTCGGAAAAAAAGAACCAGCGTGCTTTTTTTTATCAAATTAACCTACAAGGATTGTTCAAATTACTTTCTCTATCCCGCCGCACTATCTGGAACCTAAAAAAACTATGACCCTTGATTAAGGCAAGTACAACTTTCAAAAAAATAAATCCTTTGAGAAGTGCTCGTTTGAATTTCTGTATGCGCACGCTCTCAAAATTCTGTTTCCTATGAGCAAATGCCTCCGATTCATAAAAGGCAAGATATTCAGAACGCGATATTGTAATTGTAATGTTTCATACAAATACAATCACAGAGGAGGATCGTACCAACATCACCGAAGGGGGATGGTAAACAGTCAACATCCACCGTCAAGCGTTTAATTGGGAAAGGTAGTGTCGGCATATCAGAAAAGCGGACTCCGCTCACAAGCAGGACGGATTTTAAGGAATAAGGAGAAGAGGTACGCGATAAGATATTCTGATCAAGTGGAGCAGCAGAGTCTCTGAGAACAGTAGTTGAGGCCCTGCTACGAATTTGAAGGGTGCGACAGATGCGCTGAAACCTTCATTCAGCCTTGCAATCGATGTCATTCTTAGTCGTTCGTAACCTACACCGCCGCGTCTGCGCCCTCACGTAACGTACTCTCTCGCGGGTTGTCCATCTTCGTTGTATCACGTCAACCTCACCAGAAACACAACCTCTTAATCTCAAGGTTTCCAAGGGTTCCTTTTGTTCTTTTTCCTGCTCGGCTCTCTTCTCTTCTATTGCTTTATTTGCTAGCGAAGTAAATGATCGATTTCATCGTGATCCGTGCCTTTGAAAGCTCCGGATAGCATACGACCTTTTGAATGCAGAAAGCAATATTTTTGAAGAAGGGCCGTAACCTTTTTCCTGCCATCTGTTCCGTTCCAATTTCAAAACGTTTTTGAGACAAGCCTTCCTCACTGTATCGGCGTATTTTTATGTAATGGGGAAACGGGAGAAGAATGTGAGACTATTTGCTGGAAATTATTGATGTTGAAAAGGTTTGTTTTTAACCGAGGTCAACATCATTTTGGGTCTCGGCTCCAGCGTTCAAGCTTGAACATTTACGCTCACAGAGTCCTTGCTCAAAGAATATGATTTGTGCTTGCCGCCTGCCTGGTACCTATCGCTCTGAGACCCGGATTTTCTCTGAGAATTTTGATACACTGAATGGGCAAAAAATGATGTGGTGCCGTAGCAAAGAAGCAATGATGCGGTGCAGTACGAGACATTCACGTGATGACATAGACCATCGGTACGCCTATTTTCCCAGAATAAATCTTCGAATCCTATTCTGTAGTTCTACCTCTTTTGCTCACAATCAGTCCGCACCGTCAGGAGGCCCGTCTTCCTCCCCACTAGGCAATTCTCCCCTTCTTCGACCTTAGTTCTTTTGGTCCTACTCTAATTTACTGATACCACTTTTAGCCCCGTCACCGTTTTATTAACTCTTGGAGTTCATCCACAAAGTTTCCTGCCTGGCGTTATTTACGATGCGATCGATAGTTATGTTAAATTGGAAGCTCTTCAAATTTTGGAGTTTACCTGGAATTTGGCGACACTAAGGACTTTCCAGCAAAATAGTTTCTCATTTTCGTTGGTTCTGTGAAGAAGCTTGTCTGTAGAACGTAACGATATTGGAACCAATTTGATATGGTTCCACAAAGTTTAATATGGAAAAAGTCACTGCTGAAAAAGCATCCATCAAAAGACTTTTGAGCGCTTCTGTAGATCTCCAACAAATGCGTCAGGCTCTCTTTGCCAGAACTAAATTCGAATGAATTTGCAAACAAAGCTTTATTCTGAAGAACAGGCAAACTTCGCTCATACACAGAATCTCTTCATGAGCTTTCTAAGCTGCGTCGGGGTCAAATTCTGAAAAAAAGAGATTCATAAACATAAGGGTAAGCAGAAACGGTAGCAAGTCGCTTTCAATTCAGAGTCAGGTGCTGTGCTCAGATGCCTTTAACGGAGAGCAAGGAAGTGCAAAGTGAGCCCTAGTGCAAATTTCCCACTTTTCTATAATGCTAGCAACCCTGCAGATGTGAACCAACGTGAGTACTTCTAGAGTAAAGCGTTGCCATTGGGCAAAGACTCGCTGAAAGGGAATAGCTGACGATCAGGCGTTCGCTTCATTAATAAGGTGTATTTTCACCTTGGCTGTAATCTCTGAAGGTACTTGTATACTCGTTCAACAGTGGAACTCTAGCAGAGCTGAAGATTACATTGTAGCCAGGGCTTGCGCAACAGGTTGGCTGATCATTTCAAGTTGCAGCTGTGAGACCGCCACATCAGCGTACAGTGTTAAAGGCAGCGATTACGCCAGGGCGAAATGGGGGTTAGAGGGGACGTGGGGG